>CM060918.1:828337038-828867038 GCA_030737875.1 Allium sativum
TAAGGTGCCTTCGGTTTCGTTTAGAGCCATAACAGATTTGTGAACGAATTTTGTCTAACATTGTATTTCATTCTGTATTGATTTATTTCTGTTAAATATGTATCGGTTTAGTAGCAGAGAATTTATTCTCTTGCTTAACATCCTTCTCTAAGAGGTATGAGCTTAGAGGTTATATATTGATAGATATCAGTTGTATGGCATGAATTGTCAATGTGGCATGCTAAGATGCAAATGATCAAGACTTTTGTTGAAAGGCAAGGCCTTGTGGATGATTATCAAAGAACAACTTTATATAGAATAGCTTTGTGTATAGCGTTAGTTTGCGAGCTTCACACCCCAGTATGAGTCAAAAATGGGATAGTGACTACAGGGAGTGCATGCGTTTCTTTCTAGCTTGAAGTGGTATCATGGTATGGAGCCCAGACATTTTTACTTATGTGGATGATGGATTGTGAGGCACCTCAGATATAGAGCCTACTAAAAGGCTCGAGTGATAGGTCCGATAGGACCGGGAAATCATTTGTTTAGGAATAACCAGTCCTCAAAAGTAAGAGACGAACGACCCTGAAGATCCAAGGGTTGCCTATAGTTGTGATCCCTAGGCATTTGCTAGAGTGTCTCACAATCGGTAAGGAGACATCCCTTACCTTGACTTATAGATGGAATCCAATTTCCAATTCGTGACTTTTCGGTTTTAGTTGTAAATCTATATGGCGACATAGTAGGATGGGTTACTATGCCGTCTATGATTGATACATTTATATTTGAAGTTGTTTGCCACACTATGCACTTATAGTAATATCAAAAATATTTGTTTTGAGATGTACCAAGCATGTTTGACTATTATAAGGTAAAACACTATCCTCCGGCTTGCGTTGCATTGTGTGATGGGACCTGTGTCCTATAATAGCTTCATTTTTCAAAAAGCATTGCATTGTTTATCAATTGTTTTATTTCAGAGTATTCATAGGAGTAAACCCATTCCGTGTTATACGGCGTGGTCATGTGAATTACCTTATTTTTAAAGTAACATTTAATAACTGTTTTAGCTCTCACACTAGTCTCATAACTGACTTGTAGTTTATTGTTTCCACCTAAACTCTGGATGCCCATATTTTCCACACGGGTAGCTATTGGTTTCAGTTTTGCAGATTCTTTATTTTCACAGGATCCTGGTCTACAGCTGGAGCTATATTCGGAAAGCTTTATATCCGTGTATTTCTTTCAGTTGTGGTAGATGATGTATTCCGTTATGCCTTGTATTTACGCATTTTATTTCCATTGCTATGTATTATATTATCTGATAATTGATTTTTTCCGCTGTGTAATATTTATTTGCACTCCGATATTCTTGTACTCTGATGTAAATTGTTGTAATTCCAATAAAAAGTTCTGAAGTAGTGTGTTTTGACACGTCGTGTTCTCGCACAATCCGCTATTTTCCTTCTCTTCGGAGATCGGGGGATTTCGGATCCTGAGACAATGACAGGTTTAGGCGTTACCGTAACTACCCAACAGGAACAAAATAACATAACGATCCCAATAGAAATGTAATAACAGGTTTTACTCCAACATGAAAATAAGCAACGGGATTGTAAAGACCCAGGGATTTCCGGCCCCGAAAATCGACATAAATAACCTTTACCGTACTCATGCCGACCTTCCAACAACGAAAACACTGGAACGTTTATAGAAAGAAATTAGAGGTTGAGATAAGAAAGAAAGAAAGATAGAATAGAAGAAGAAGAATAACCAACACAGAGTCTCACATCGCAGAGGAACAAATATAATATAGAAATAAAGCTTTATTGAGAGCTTTTAAAATACTTATAGTATCAGATTACGTCACATCTCTGGACAGTTATAATAATCTGTCCTCATACACAACAGAATACATACTAGATATTAATCATTTGAACATCTCCAGCTCGTCTCTGGACTTCACAGTACCTGATAACCTGAACCTGTACACTCCGGGCTAACCCGAGCATTTATGAAACAACAGGTCAGTCTGGTGAACCAGAGTGAGAAAAATTCACACAGTATTAAGGTATCACACAATTGGATTTTAAATTTAAAATCCTTTCGAAAAAAAGGATAATCGTAAGACCAAATCCACACATAAACACAGACGGTTTTTACCTTACGATAACCCAAAATAGTTTTCGAAATCAATATCTTTTCAGATATTATACTAGTGTCTAAATATAAGTAAATATCAATCTAGTGGAACATTTGCATCTCACGCTCCACGTATATATATACAAACAAAACCGTGGGCACTTATTGGAGATTGGATTCTAACTATGACAAGGTATGGGACCACCTACCGATCATGTATCTCTAGAGGCGAATATACTGGGTTCAACAAGAACGTCTTGCAACCCGGCCCTCACATGACCGACCACTCATTTTGCTTGAGTGTATCGAATGTATATCACTAACGGTTGTACTCAAACCACCGTTTCCCAATAAGGGACAGCATTGAAATAGATTTAAGAATGAAATGGATTTTCTCTAGATAGGTGATTATACACCCTAATGGGAGCGACCCACATAGCCATGCTGCCTGCCCGATTTTTGTCATTTCCCGGTTGATGAGGCTTGAGGTCAGAACACATATGGTCATCATTCACTTTGAATGCCACATCGTCAGATCCTTCAAGTCACTAATTGACATCCACAAATATACTCCAGGTTTTATAGAAGTGCCCATCTTTGCCACTACTCGGTATATTTGTAAAAATCAACGTACATGGTTTCAGTAAATATTCTGTCAGATATTCATCCATACAAGTCATACAGGAACAGGATGATCCGAAGGTACTCTCCTATTGCATCCAACATAGGAATCACCCCATGGATTAGTAACGATCGTCCTTGCAATCCACATATTCCAACCACGACAGAACCCCAGTATATCTCCGGGTCGAATTAGAGATTGTAAGTGGTTCTTCCGCTTTATGAAGATCTATGGTCTTCACATGCTCCATCTCGATCGTCGTCCGATCTCTTCTATATATTTCGTATTTGTTGGTTGGAATGGTTTTCGAATATATATTCGATCCCGGTCTTTCCATACCAACAATCGTAAGGGTCAGACTTGATAGTCAGTTATTTAACTATCAAGTAAACATCCATGAAATCATAAGAATAAATCCACTGGTCTAGTACTCAACATCAATTGGCTTTTTTTAAAATTTATCGCCCAATCCCCCTTTAATTTCGTTACGGGGAAAATATCATTTTATCTCATTTCCTTTACTTTGGAAATCTTATCAACCATCCTTGACGTTACCAACTAGTATCATTCTTGGATAATCGCGCAGTCGTTCAAGTTGGGGTACTTTAATTACCTCTCAAACCTTGCTCAACTACGTTCTTATCTTCAGGTAAATACGAGTTGTAATTCAAGAACCGATATTAAATCTTACATCAAACACATTCTACTAATAAAAGTATAGCTTTATAGTTATCCTTTGGGAGTTTCTCTTAATAATATCTTACTAAACGACACTTTTATTAATTCTCGACTTATTACTTTACTTCATAGATTGAATTGCAAATCCTATTTCTAACCCTTTTCACCAAATCCTAACTTAAATCCCGTTTTCCCAATTTCCTTTTTCTTTCCAGGAAATCTCCTTTCAATTCTTGATTTAACTTAATACCAATATTAAGTATAAAAATAACGCTTTAATTCACATTCCATTTATAAACCTTGTTTATAAATTTCAGGTTTAATATAAACTCTTCATAACTCCCTCTACTTAGTCCCAAATTGTAAGTAATGTTTCATTTAGCTATCGTATCTAATCAGCACCCTTTATAACTTGATTAAAAACTTGAATTCAAAATATAAACTCATCCTTAATACTCAACTATATTTTTGTTTCAAACCGGGTTACTTAAAAATATTACATTTAAGAAGAGATTATTTTACCTCCTTTATTTACTAGAATAACAAATCTCCTTCTTAAACTCTTACTAAGTTTAACCAATTATTCATTTAATTATTTCACTAAATTTTAGTCTAACTTGGTTTAAATGGCCGACACAAAACATGATTACTCATTTAACCAACTCTACTTAATTCCTTCTTTAAATTAATTAAAATATAATTAATTTAAATAACTTTATTTAATCGTTCATCATTAATCAAATACTTAACCGCTAGGCTATTCTCTGCTCTTCGCTTATAACTCTTATCGACATAAGAATTCATTTTATAAAGCAAACTTCATAATTTCTTTAAATAATTAATATTTTTCCTTTTTAAATAACCTTTTAATGAATAACTCTAAAAAATCTATTCCGTTATAAAATATATTTGTAATTTTATCAATCCACTATCGATAAAACTCATTGATTGATTTATAGACCAGGTGATGCCAAGTATCCAACCCCGCTACCCATCAGAACAAATGTTGAAACGTGGTTCAACAATCAACAACGATCAATCATTCCATTTTATTTGACTGATAATTTCCATGATGATCATCAATCAAGCAACAACCAATTAAAAAATTCAAACAAATTTCAAACACGTTTATAACATGACCCATCAATGGAAATTACCTTATTTGGGTTAAATCAAAACAATGGGTATTATCTGAAATTAAACGACCGTTTAATTTCATTTGTTGAATCAACAGTATATATGTAACCCGTAACAGATAACTACTAGCAATCAGAACACGTAAAATAAAAATACCCAATTTATATAAAATATAAATGGGAAAGGCTGAGTGAGTTTGACTCACCTCGATTTGAATTCTGTCGAAAAATATCTGGTTTTTAGTCAAATTAAACTGACGTTTAATTCTAATAAAAATTCCAGTCACTTCAGATCCGGACTAGGCCTGCTCCATCTCGATGTACTCGTCTCCACGGTCCCAACGCAACTGACCGCGCGTAAATCTGATAACGTACGAGCCAGAAATCATATCACAAAAGTGATAAACTATTTAAATTATTTAAACACATGGATTTTCTTTTGAAATTAAAAAATGGGCTTTACCTTAACCCTTGGCCCATACGAACCCGACCCGCTTCTCATGTAAAAACCCTCACCATCATTCCCTTTCTCATTTTAACAGTTGCCTCAAAAATTTCCCGAATCCAAAAACCCTAAGTCCCTTCTTGATTTCAACGACTGAGAATGATGGCGTCGCACCCCCTTCTGCCTCCTCAACGTTCCACGGTCAACCTCAAACGTGCCCAGGAGCAAAGGTGCTTCACCAACACTGCCAACCATCCCAAGACTTCATCGTTGCAAGTTTCTGGACTTCGACTCTCTCGATTTCAACATGAATCAGTCCAAGATTCTTTCAGATTTCGAAAGCTAAGTTTTTTCACTCTTGACCTTCCTATACTGTATTTATTTATATTTGATTTTCTGTTTTCGAATGGGTTGATGAATACTACTTGTGATGGCATATTTATACTTGCGGTTTTGATTGGGATAAGATCACTGTCTATCACCATCCACGAATTGTTCTTTCCATCCGTATTCAAATCTGTCCTTGGATTTTGCATTCGGATTTTGGTATAGGGTTTTCAGATCGGTTCGAAATGGATTTTGATTTAACTGGTTAGGTGATAGTGATATTATGAATTGTTAATTTCATTACAGACATTAGAATCTCCCTTTAGATTTTGTGCTCAGATATAAAATATATGAAAACAGTGATGAGATTTGCTGTTCACACATGTGGGTTCACTGTTCGATAAAGATTTTTGGTATACGCATATATATCAGTTTCTTTGTAATTTTTTGGCTTGTCATTGATTATTTCCTGTGCTGTCCACTTTATTGTTCAATCAACCCTTATGTATATGAAGATATACATATATTTTGTTCATCAATTTGTTTACATATATAGCTGTACAGCTATATTTTCAGATTTTCAGATTTTTAGATCAATTTTCAGATCTGTTTTTCCAAACTATTCTTTGTACCACCTTAACTGTTTATTTTATATTTTCACTGTCCATTATAAAATCTGCTGTTCATGGATTTGGTGAGACTTATTGAATTATTTATATCAAATGTAGAGATTTTCAGTAAATCCTGTATTTGATTTATATAAATATATATATATATATATATTGTAGCAGCTTTTGTATAGATTTGATCTCTCTTTCTAGCTATCCATGTTGATATGTTTTTAGCTGTTCAGGTTGATGTACACAGTACATGCTTATTTAGGATTTTATACAGCGAGTCCTTATTATCTTTAATTAAATACAATGTTGCATATTGTTTACCCAAGATCGGCCAATGTAAATGCTGCATTTTGCAATAATGGATACCAAGATGGCATTGATATTAAAGGCAAAGTGGTGTTATGTGATTTGAGTGCCATAATATCTTGTTTAGTCTGTTATAGTTTAGTTACTATGTTGATCCCTTTTCTTGTTTTGAATGCCATTTCTTTTCCTTTTTCTTCTTTTTAATTTTAATTTTCTTTTCTTAAACCAATAGGATTCTGGTTTTTTTTTCGTAGGTCAAAAGGGACGGGGGCAGTTTGAAAAAAAAAAGACATGAAGAATTTAATCTACAAATGTTGATTTCTTACTTTTCTTTCTTCTTTCTTTGCATTCAAAGAATTTGTTGATGTACAAGATAGAAATCTGAACTTAAAATGTGACCAAACTTGTTTGCATGATAAAAAAAAACATGCTTATGCTTCCCAGGTGCTTTGTATAATTATATATATTGTTTGCCCTTTGTATAATAATATATATATATATATTGTTTTTCTTTTTTCTTTGTATATGCATTTGTCTTCAACATCAATGTATATGATTTTAAGTATATTCATATGGACTAATTTCCACTTCATATTGGGTATATGTATATGTATATTTCCAGTTTTCATATGTGCATAGGTATATTTGTTCGTTCCGTATGTATATGTGTATGAATACATCTGGAAATTTGTACTAAGAATATGGTCGGTATTTGTGTCGAACACAAGCATTAGATTGGTTTATTATTTTGGAACTTATATATTCTTAGTACAATTCAATTATCTAAATTAACGAAATAAATTATCATCATCGTATTTATTAAACAACATCTTCGATTTCCAACAATATCGAATTTAAAACTCGACTATTAAAGTTTTGGGTTTTTAATAATATTTATTTATATAGAAATCTTTTAATATAAATAAATTCGAATGAAATCCATTATAATATATAAACTGATTTAAATATTATATTTTAAATGGCCGAAAAATCCGGGACATTACATTCTTCCCCCTTAAAATAATTTCGTCTTCGAAATTGTAAAGTAAGAAAAATATTTCAAATCGTATTATTTTAAAATTATTATTTTCATTAAATTCAAAATAAATTCGAACTCTAAAAATTTTCTAAAAATCTGCCAGCACCTCTTTTGCATGGCTCGATTGGTACACCTACCACTGCCACTCCGGGCCTCAATTTCTTTGAAAAGAAAATTCAAAATTCAAATGGCAATCTAGTTCGGGTAAAAAATAAATCGCTTAACACATAATATAAGGTTTACCTTTTGGTCGAGCATTCCAGCTTAAATTCCAATTTTCGAAGCGTATTAAGCAACTGTTTATCGTCTGCTTTTGCAGTCTGCATAACCAAATCATTTCCATAGCCTTCAAGATTCTGCACTTATCCCACTTATAATGTAAGTAATAATCTGGGTTAAATAATTCTGTTTCCACTTCACCATCAAGCTTGTTTTCAATCCACTATACTGGGATTTATCTCCTTGCTTTCCATTAATACAATTCCTCATTAACCCCAATTGGTTAAATTCACTTAACCAGGTTCAATTCCACTTTCATATCTAATTTGATTTACGAATTGTTTCTCTAATCAGTTCGACATTATTTCATATTCCTAATTTGATTTCAAATCAAATCAATTAGAACAAACAAATAATCCATATTACTATAATATGGAAAATAAATTCCTTTTTCTATATAAAATATACATTGGGTAAAATTATTTCATTTACCCTTTTCACAAAACAATATCGTGTCAATTCACTAGTTCAATGCTTCTCAACACTTGAACCAGTCAAATAATACAATACGCTTTCATATACCTACACTTACTCAATCTAGGGTGTTACTAACCCCATCTCTATTGAGTTACGCCACAAAGCCAAGGTTACTACTCAACCAATAGCTCTGATACCACTGTAACGACCCAGGGATTTCCGGCCCCGAAAATCGACATAAATACCCTTTACCGTACTCATGCCGACCTTCCAACACCGAAAACACTGGAACGTTTATAGAAAGAAATTAGAGGGTGAGATAAGAAAGAAAGAATGTTAGAATAAAAGAAGAAGAATAACCAACACAGAGTCTCACATCGCAGCGAAACAAATATAATATAGAAATAAATATTTATTGAGAGCTTTTAAAAATACTTACAACGTCAGAGTACATCACATCTCTGGACAATTATAATAATCTGTCCTCATACACAGCGGAATACATACTAGATATTAATCATTTGAACATCTCCAGCTCATCTCTGGACTTCACAGTACCTGATAACCTGAACCTGTACACTCCAGGCTAACCCGAGCATTTACAAAACACCGGATCAGTCTGGTGAACCAGAGTGAGAAAAATTCGCAAAATATTAAGGTATCACACAACTGGATTTTAAATTTAAAATCCTTTCGAAAGAAAAGGATAATTGTAAGACCAAATCCACACATAAACACGGACGGTTTTTACCTTACGATAACCCAAAATATTTTTCGAAATCAATATCTTTTTTGATATTATACTAGTGTCAAAATACAAGTAAATATCAATCTAGTGGAAAGCTTGCATCTCACGCACCACGTATATATATATATATAAACAAAACCGTGGGAACTTATTGGAGATTGGATTCTAACTATGACAAGGTATGGGACCACCTGCCGATCGTGTATCTCTAGAGGCGAATACACTAGGTTCAACAAGAACGTCTTGCAACCCGGACCTCACATGACCGACCACTCATTTCGCTTGAGTGTATCGAATGTATATCACCAACGGTTGGACTCAAACCATCGTTTCCTGATAAGGGACAACATCGAAATAGATTTAATAATGAAATGGATTTTCTCTAGATAGGTGATTATATACCCTAGTGGGAGCGACCCACATAGCCATGTTGCCTGGCCGATTTTTGTCATTTCCCGGTTGATGAGGCCTGAGGTCAGAACACATCTGGTCATCATTCACTTTGAATGCCACATCGTCAGATCTTTCAAATTACTAATTGACGTCCACAAATATACTCCGGGTTTTATAGAAGTGCCCCTCTTTGCCACCACTCGGTATATTTGTAAAAATCAACGTATGTGGTTTCAGGAAATACTCTGTCAAATATTCGTCCACACAAGTCATCCAAGAACAGGATGATCCCAAGGTACTCTTCTACTGCAACCAACACAGGAATCATCCCATGGATCAGTAGTGATCGTCCTTGCAATCCATATATTCCAACCACGTCAAAACCCCATTATATCTTCGGGTCGAATCAGAGATTGTAAGTGGTTCTTCCGCTTTATGAAGATCTATGGTCTTCACATGCTCCATCTCGATTGTCGTCCGATCTCTTCTATATATTTCGTATTTGTTGGTTGGAATGGTTTTCGAATATATATTCGATCCCTGTCTTTCCATACCAACAATCGTAAGGGTCAGACTTGATAGTCGGTTATTTAACTATCAAGTAAACATCCACGAAATCATAAGAATAAATCCACTGGGCTAGTACTCAGCATCACTTGGCTCTTTTTAAAATTTATCGCCCAATCCCCCTTTAATTTCGTTACTAGGGAAAATATCATTTTATCTCATTTCCTTTACTTTGGAAATCTTATCAACCATCCTTGACGTTACCAACTAGTATCATTCTTGGATAATCCCGCATTCGTTCAAGTTGGGGTATTTTAATTACCTCTTAGACCTTGCTCAACTACGTTCTTATCTTCAGGTAAATACGAGTTGTAATTCAAGAACCGATATTAAATCTTACATCAAACGCATTCTACTAATAAAAGTATAGCTTTATAGTTATCCTTTGGGAGTTTCTCTTAATAATATCTTACTAAACGACACTTTTATTAATTCTCGAATTATTACTTTACTTCATAGATTGAATTACAAATCCTATTTCCAACCCTTTTCACCAAATCCTAACTTAAATCCCGTTTTCCCAATTTCCTTTTTCTTTCCAGGAAATCTCCTTTCAATTCTTGATTTAACTTAATACCATTGTTAAGTATAAAAATAACGCTTTAATTCACATCCCGTTTATAAACCTTGTTTATAAATTTCAGGTTTAACATAAACTCTTCATAACTCCCTCTACTTGGTCCCAAATGCTAAGTAATGTTTCATTTAGCTATCATATCTCATCAGCACCCTTTATCACTTGATTAAAAACTTGAGTTCAAAATATAAACTCATCCTTAATACTCAACTATATTTTCGTTTCAAACCGGGTTACTTAAATATATTACATTTAAGAAGAGATTATTTTAACTCCTTTATTTACTAGAATAATAAATCTCCTTCTTAAACTCTTACTAAGTTTAACCAATTATTCATTTAATTATTTCACTAAATTTAAGTCTAACTTGGTTTAAATGGTCGACACAAAACATGATTACTCTTTTAACCAACTTTACTTAATTCCTTCTTTAAATTAATTAAAATATAATTAATTTAAGTAACTTTATTTAATCGTTCATCATTAATCAAATACTTAACCGCTAGGCTATTCTCTGCTCTTCGCTTATAACTCTTATCGACATAAGAATTCATTTTATAAAGCAAACTTCATAATTTCTTTAAATAATTAATATTTTTCCTTTGTTAATAACCTTTTAATGTAATAACTCTAAAAAATCTATTCCGTTATAAAATATAGTTATAATTTTATCAATCCACTCTCGATAAATCCCATCGATTGATTTATAGACCAAGTGATGCCAAGTATCCAACCCCACTACCCATCAGAACAAATGTTGAAACTTCGTTCAACAATCAACAACGATCAATCATTCCTTTTTATTTGACTGATAATTTCCATGATGATCATCAATCAAGCAACAACCAGTTAAAAAAATTCAAACAAGTTTCAAACACGTTTATAACGTGACCCATAAAGGGAAATTACCTTATTTGGGTAAAATCAAAACAATGGGTATTATCTGAAATTAAACGACCGTTTAATTTCATTTGTTGAATCAACAGTATATATGTAACCCGCAACAGACAACTACTAGCAATCAGAACACGTAAAATAAAAATACCCAAATTATATAAAATATAAACGGGAAAGGCTGAGTGAGTTTAACTCACCTCGATTTGAAATCTATCGAAAAATATCTGGTTTTTAGTCGAATTAAACTGACGTTTGATTCGAATACAAATTCCAGTCACTTCAGATCCAGACTAAGCCTGCTCCATCTCGAAGTACTCGTCTCCACGGTCCCAACGCAACTGACCACACGTAAATGTGATAACGTACGAGCCAGAAATCATATCACGAAGGTGATAAACTATTTAAATTATTTAAACACATGGATTTTCTTTTGAAATTAAAACTGGGCTTTAACTTAACTCTTGGCCCATACGAACCCGACCTGCTTCTCATGTAAAAACACTCACCATTGTTCCCTTGCTCATTTTAACAACTGCCTCAAAAATTTCCCAAATCCAAAAATCCTAATTCCCTTCTTGATTTCAACGACCGAGAATGATGGCATTGCACCCCCTTCTGCCTCCTCAACGATCCGCGGTCAACCTCAAACGTGCCCAGGAGCAAAGGTGCTTCATCAATACTGCCAACCATCCCAAGACTTCATCGTTGCAAGTTTCTGGCCTTCGACTCTCTTGGTTTCACATGAATCAGTCCAAGATTCTTTCAGATTCAGAAAGCTAAGTTTTTTCCCTCTTGACCTTCCTATACTGTATTTATTTATATTTGATTTTATGGTTTCGAATGGGTTGATAAATACTACTGCGTGATGGCATATTTATACTTGCGATTTTGTTTGGGATAAGATCACTGTCTATCACCATCCACGAATTGTTCTTTCCATCCGTATTCAAATCTGTCCTCGGATTTTGCGTTCGGATTTTGGTATACGGTTTTCAGATCGGTGCGAAATGGATTTTGATTTAACTGGTTAGGTGATTGTGATATTATGAATTGTTAATTCCATTACAGACATTAGAATCTCCCTTTAGATTTTGTGCTCAGATTTAAAATATATGAAAACAGTGATGAGATTCACTATTCACACATGTGGGTTTACTGTTCGATAAAGATTTTTGGGTATACACATATATATCAGTTTCTTTGTATTGTTTTGGCTTATCATTGATTATTTCCTGTGCTGTCCACTGTATTGTTCAATCAACCCTTATGTATATGAAGATATACATATATTTGTTCATCAGTTTGTTTACATATATAGCTGTACAGCTATATTTTCATATTTTCAGATTTTTAGATCTGTTTTCAGATCTATTTTTCCTAGTTGTTCTTAGTACTACCTTAACTGTATATTTTATATTTTTATATTTTCACTATCCATTATAAAATTTGTTGTTCATGGATTTGGTGAGAATTATTGAATTATTTATATCAAATGTAGATATTTTCAGTAGATCCTGTATTTGATTTATATATATATATATATATATATATTGTAGCAGCTTTTGTATAGATTTGATCTCTCTTTCTAGCTATCCATGTTGATATGTTTTTAGCTGTTCAGGTTGATGTATACGGTACATGCTTATTTAGGATTTTATACAGTGAGTCCTTATTATCTTTAATTGAATACAATGTTGCATATTGTTTACCCAGGATCGGCCAATGTAAATGCTGCATTTTGCAATAATGGATACCTAGATGGCATTGACATTAAAGGCAAAGTGGTGTTATGTGATTTGAGTGCCATAATATTTTTTTTGGTCTGTTATTGTTTAGTTACTATGTTGATTCCTTTTCTTGTTTTGAATGCCATTTCTTTTCCTTTTTTTTCTTTTAAATTTTAATTTTCTTTTAGCTTTCTATTTTTTTCGCAGGTCAAAAGGGATGGGGGCAGTTCGAAAAAAAAAAGACATGAAGAATTAAATTTACAAATGTTGATTTCTTACTTTTTTCTTCTTCTTTCTTTGCATTCAAGAATTTGTTGATGTACAAGATAGAAATCTGAACTTAAAATGTGACCAAACTTGTTTGCATGATAAAAAAAACATGCTTATGATTCCCAGGTGCTTTGTATAATTATATATATTGTTTGCCCTTTGTATAATAATATACATATTGTTTTTCTTCTTTCTTTGTATATGCATTTGTCTTCGATATCAATGTATTTGATTTTATTTATATTCATATGGACTAATTTCCACTTCATATTGGGTATATGTATATGTATATTTCCAGTTTTCATATGTGCATAGGTATATTTGTTCGTTCCATATGTATATGTGTATGAATACATCTGGAAATTTGTACTAAGAATAAGGTCGGTATTTGTGTTGAACACAAGCATTAGATTGGTTTATTATTCTGAAACTTATATATTCTTAGTACAATTCAATTAGCTAAATTAATGAAATAAATTATCATCATCGTATTTATTAAACAACATCTTCGATTTCCAACAATATCGAATTTAAAACTCGACTTTTAAAGTTTTGGGTTTTTAATAATATTTCTTTATATAGAAATCTTTTAATATAAATAAATTCGAATAAAATCCATTATAATATATAAACTGATTTAAATATTATATTTTAAATGGCCGAAAATTACGGGACATTACAGGGATCTAAACACTTACTTCCCCTTCACTATCTAGTAGTCACCACTAGTCCTAACTATGTACCAACAGTCATTTCCAAGCAACACCCTATGCTTCTCAATGTTTACACATTCTATAGGAACTTACCATTGTTCCAAGATAATTCTCGCTATCTACTTCATAGCCTCAAAACTTTTCCCGTCTTCCCTAGGCACTAATCCTTACCTACTCCATACTTTTTAAAACACGGTTTGGCCTTTTCGTTTCACTTTTCTTCCAAAAGTTGAAAGTATCATAACTTTATTTTCCTCATTAAAACTTACTTTCGCCAAAACATGTCATCTCATAAAATGTTAATCAATTTTTTTTTTTTCAAGTCACAAAAACTTGAGTAGAAAAGGACAACTATTTATCAATCTGGATTTTTTTTTCAAGTCACAAAAACTTGAGTAGAAAAGGACAACTATTTGTCAATCTGGTTTATAACTGCTCTTGCTTACATGGTCGGTTCAGTTACTTACTACAAGGTGCAAACATCTATTATATTCTTAATTTCTACAACTTATTTTGTCCACCCAACAAAATTTCCTTGTTAAAACAATTTATCGAAATTTATTGTTAAAAGGATAGAGATTCCAAAACTTGAAAACTTAGCGAGCTATGCATGCTCTATAATATGCACCTTTTACTGAGAGAATTTTATTTTAAACAAAATTTTCAAAAGAAATCATTGTTCCTAAAATATACCCCATTTTACATCAAAAATCAATATGTACTTTTCTAATATGTTCTATACATATTTTAAAACTTTTACTTTTAAGATCAAAACTTGAAAATACCATAAACAATCTTCCAAAAGCTTTTACAATTTCAAGTTCTTAAGAGTTAGAAAATGGTATTAGACTCAAAGTGGGTTCCCAACTTACCTAGGCTTTCCTGGACACTCCCACAAAGTCAATTCTCTCAACTATTTATATTCGTAATCCATTTTTTTATTTTTAACCTATTCCAATTTATAAGGTTTTACAGCCATACCTACTAACCTAAAATACTAACACATGGGATTCACCTTTCCTCAATACAAAGTATATTGTACACTTCCCACCCAAATTACATAAAGGTCTCAGATTTCCATATTCGTTCCTTTAGTGTACAAAACAGATATCCCATGTCCCATTATATTATGCCCTTTCTAGTTATTGGGCTCCTCTATGGATCTAGGCATATATGCAATATATTTATATTTTAAAAATACAAATACATTCATTCACTATCTATACAGGAATCCTAAACCTAAGCTCTGATAATAGATGTAACAACCCGAATACTGACAAACCGAATTTTTTCTTCCAAAATTCTAATCTATCGAAACTCGTGTTGGTTTGTCTGGTATCCTGCAGAAAAGACAGATATATAAAATATATCAGAGCTTTGAAAACATCTCACAGTGGAATGGATAAAATATAATATAATCAAAATATAGCCGTACCCGGATAATAATTCTGCCTAACCAGTATCCAAAGCCTTACCCAGATATCCAGTATCCAAAGCTATCATATCTCTACCACAAATCTAACTTGCAAGTATGTTATGAGGAGTGGGTTAGAACACAAGTTCTGGTGACTGGATTTAAACTACACATTTTAGATAACCCTACATATACTTTTCAGTTACGTTTTCTTATTCATTAGGTTACTTGGGTTAACAACACTCAAGGCTTACACACACGTCATACCCATCTACTCCCCAGTAGATTAACCTAGTACAGTATATATGTTGCTACCCCCAATATTAAGGTACACCCTATGGTACCCCACTTGCACCCGCCATAATGCCACAGAAATATACGCAGTCCCTCACCCTACCCCGAAGCGACGTAGAGATCTCTATATAACAACACTATGTTCCACATAGTACTACCATTGTCATGCTATGTAAGAGTATGGACTGCCACCTTCGAACCATTCGTTCGAATCAAATTCCATTACAAAGTAATGCCGTGGAGTCTACGTTACACCACCCAAAGCAGACATGCATGTATCTAAGCATTCTCACGTACGTATCGTCAATTGTACTTGATGCCCTAACCTTTATGATACACCTTCCGAAAACGGTATGCATGTATCTGAACATTTTATCTACTGTGCACCGAGTTCCATAACAGGGTTGTACAAGAAACACAAAACTTGGTCGGGAGCTTTTCAGATATCTGTATACACAAACGCTATGATTTGCATTTTCAGTGGTTATCGTCCCACCCGACCCCTCCCTCAACTAGTAAAAGACAAAAAAAAAAAAAAAAATTGAGAGTTGGTGACGTGGCCCCATAAAACAACAAACAACATCCTAATTGGCCTATCTCGCAACTAAAGCCTTGATAGCGAAAGGTCGATGATATGTAGGTTTAGCTCTCCGTCTTTCCGCATCACACATCACGTTGACTGTCGATGGTTGGTACCAGACGATTGCTATCCAACAGATGGTTAGACCCGCCAAAGGCAAGCCGATAAAATGATCGTAACCTACCTAGTCAAAAGGCAACTGGATCGTTGAATCAAGTATGCCATCCTATAGCCTTCTGACTGCTCCTAATTGTAGCAGTCAAGGTATACTCACCAGGTAGTAACACGCATACATAACCTCTACGAGCACAGCTTGAACGCTGTCACCGTAAAGAGGACTACCAAGAGTACCCTCTACGTCCCAGGAAGCTGCGTCCTTCCCCTTCCAGTCCTTCGGAGCCAACAGAACACTAGGAGAATAGGCATAATAATTAGATGGATGTGCGCTCCCCTCATGCCCCCATGACACCATGATGATCTACCCTGTTGGGTTGTTCACCTTCAAACGTACGAATTGGTCCAAGCGCCTCGGGCTAATTAGTTATTAGACCCTATGTCTAATCATTTAAATACGCGCTATCTCTACCCTTTCAGATTTCAATTTGTCTTGGTTATTCCAAGTAATATTGACTTCTTATTCAAGTTACCAACTTCTTCTTGCTTATTAATTTCAGTTATAAAACTTAACCCATTTAAGTTCATTAATAAGCCTTTAACATGTTATTCTTATCAACAGATTTCAGATTCTCAAGTTTACAGAATACTTAATTTATAATTAAGTACAACTTATTGCATTTCATAAGTTTTCCCCTTTTTTCTACTTATTACAAACAAGAGGTTTCAGTTTCCCAAACTTACTAATTACTTAATTCATAATTAAGTACAACTTATTTCATTTCATAAGTTATCACATTCCCTCTATCGTTTATTATAACCTAAGTTATAATTTCCACTTGTCCCTAGGACAAGCCTACCTATTATCTTTCCTTTTTCGCTTCAGGTTTATTTACAATAGGTTATTATCATTCCCCGTTCATTCCAATGTTTGTACTGTTGTAACTTTCATCCATTTCCATTAATTACAATTAATGTCATTTATTTTTATCCTATAATGTATATATATATATGTTCATATTTGTTTATGCACCAGACCTCTCACATTAAGCCTACCACTTGTGGATGTTGGATTTGTCGGGCGGTTCTGGGCAGACTTCTACCACAATTTGACTTATCCTCGTGTCTTAGCACCATTATATGCATGTTTAAGCACTAGACCCCTCACATTAAATTAACCATTTGTAGATGTAGGATTTGCCGGGTGGTTCCGAGTAGACTTCTACCACAAGTTGAATTTAACCTCTTGTCTAAGTGCATTTACAATTTTCTATTTACTGTAAGTTTATGCATATTTATTCTTACAAATTTTACTGTAATCTATTTTTACATGTCATAATTAATATCATATTAAGTCCATTTTATGATTATCATGTCGCATGTTCTTCTTAACATGTAATTAACTCCATTTTAAAAGAATAACATGTAATCATCCAAACATGTAATTATTCCAATCTAACAAATTAACATATAATTATCCCAATTCTTACAGTTAAGGGTTCAATTACGTAATATGCCACAGATTAACATGTAATTAGAACATATATGTGTACAATAGTAATTGTTTCCACATATTTTAACAGGTTTATACATTTCGACAGATTTACATTTCAACAGATTAATCATTCCGGTGGGTTTAACATGCATATCAAAGGGGAACGTGAAAAGATAAACATACCATTATCAAAAAGGTATAACTTAAATCCACTCACCTAATAACTTTCCAAATTCATGAATCCGGTCCAGACCTATCATTCCACGGCTCCCCTAATTGAATCTTAGAACCTAAATAACCATGGATCCACAATTCTCAACTAAAAGAAAAAGGGAAGAAAGAGGAGAAATTTAAATTGACCAGATCCAAGAATTTACCTTACATCGAACAGAACTGAATACCCTTTTTGGAAATATACATCCTTTTCCTCTAGATCTTGAATCAGAATCTCCTAATACTAATTATTATTTTCTGAAGAGGTTTGAGGAGGAAGTAGAATGGAAGAGTCTAAACAGCCTCTTAGAAAATGTGAGATTTAAGCTGGGCTCTGCTAGCCTATTTATAGGTGTTCAGGATCTTATCGTATATGCAGTGCTAAGTCAGCAACGAATGTGTTAGAAAAATAGTCCACATTTATCAATGAATCTACCCAGATCTAGGGTGGGTCGACACCCCTATGGGTGTGTCGACCTCCTTGGGTTTCGCAAGCAGTTTTGGGACGATGTCTAGTGTTTTAACATTTTTAATTTTAATCATTTGATCAGTATCCCATTATACTTTCTTTAATTTATTTAAATATTATATTTACATACAATCTCATTATATGTATACAAAACTTCTAATGCCCATTTTACACATATATATACGCATAACTTTTATTTCATTTACGAAATGCAAACGGCGTTATGCCGTTATTCAATTTTTACCTATTTCTTTGATTGCAGCCTTATTTTGAATTTATCCTTGGTGTATATATATATATATTTGCACATATATACGCATATATTTTCATATACAGGTATACATATATTTTGTTCTTTCTTATATGTATAATTTTTCCTTATATGTGCATATATACCTATTTTCTTCTTGGAACATATGTCATTTAACCGTTCCACTAAAATAGAAAGATGGCGCCGGCGGGGATCGAACTCGCACCACTCTCTTGAAAGTCACATGCTCTTACCAACTAGACTACATAGGCTTTTATTAACAAGTCTAAAAACAATGGTGATCATTGTTCTTTTTCTTTTACCATTTTTCGTGTTTGTTACAATATTTCACTTAAAGGTATCTCTTTCATCCTAAATTAGTTTTCTGTAATCCATAGGTCTAAATTGACAAAAAAATCACCACGGACGCAATGACACCAATCCCATGACCAAATTTTGGAAGCTCTTCAAATTTTAATTTATTTTACATAATTAAAAATGCAGGGTGTTACAAATGCGGTGCAACCATCAACAACAAAGCCATTAGCGATAAGACATGTAGCTAAAGAATGATGCTCCTGATCATTACACCCACCAAGCAACACTTCTATTCTCCATGGTTTATGTAAAATATATCACCATTATCATAGAAATAGCACCCGTGTCCTATGCGTTAGACATAGCATTACCTCTACAAACAATTTATCTTGAACCCGAACAAAATAAATTTGATTATGGGGATCTTGGTTTGGGTGGTAAAAGCTAGTGGAGTCCCCATTCGAGGATGGGAGACACACTGCCACCAATGAAGAAACAGTTCAGGGCATAGTAAATATGCTTAACTAGATAGTTATACCTATTCCATGTACCTCGTTATGATTTTTGACTTCCCTTTTTCCATTTTCCACTGAGTCATTTCTACCTCTTTTCTTTTTGTCTTACTTTTGGTGGTAAGGTTAGTTCTCTTAGTCATGTGCCATATTCAGCTTCTTTTTAACATAGCTTGAGCTAAACGAATGTTATAAAAGGTGTTTTCTATCTATTATATTAATAGTATAATACGGTATGTTAAATAATTAATTATTTTAACCATAAGTGTATTTAATTGAAAATCCATCAATGGTATATTTATATTAATAGTTGCAAAAAAATAACTTTGAGCAATTCATTATAACAAAATAAAAATAACATTTTAAATATTTGTAATCAAGATTTATTTGGAAGAATTAACGATACATTCAATGAGCCTAACACATGTAACATTCACTAAATTTAGGTAGTGTATTACTTATGGTTGTTGGGGGACCAATGGGTTACGTATTGTTTAATACTGGTAATGACAAGACGGTTATCTCGGTAGCTTTTTATTGATTAATATAACTAGGACCGAATGAAAAATATTGATGTCGCTGATTAACACGGTCCGCTCTACCTGAGAACACGACCGGTCTTCAATATAAAAGCTCATCTTTTATTATAGTCAAATCATGACATGATGTCCATTGAGCGAGTATACTTAGGTTGAGATGAGATAGTGAAAGTGGAGCACTATCCATGAGAGAATTCATCTTATCAGTAAGATAAGCAGTCTGATTCATGGTCTACTCAAATTCAAAGTATCTTTTTAAGTATCTCGGTTAATAATAATTGTTATTATTAAACAAAAGAATACGCATTTGAATTATAAATTTAAATAAGGACGATATTGAAATAAATATCATTACCAAATTCGTTAAATCCAAAGTGATATAGTTTTGACAAAGTGGTTTGATGTAGATAAAAGCCACAACCAATAATGCTTAATAAATTGAAACTTAATTTTATCAGAACTAAGTAAGTGACAGATTCATCCAACATGTCACACCACCACTAAGTGGTGCGTAAAGGTGAATATTTGAATATTTCAATATTAACCGCCGACCATGTTTGCATATGTTGAGTAGTGCAACACAAATAATGAATTCTCCTTTGAACAAAATTTTTAATTAATTTGTAATTATTATAAATTAATTAATACTTATGAAACATTCATTTTAAGATTTGATTTGATGAAAAAATATTATAAAGTATAATTATAATAGATATAAATATATTACTTGATATATGATATCGATAAGCATTAAGCTGGATTTAAGATGAATGACAAAGATGAAAAAAACTGGTAAGATGTTGTAGGATATTATTCCTAAAGCATCCCAAACTTCTCCTCTATGTAAGCATTTCCATGCTTAATCTTTAGTGGAACTTAGAACCTCACTAAATATTGTCGAAACAATACTTATGACTCTAAAAGCCCGTTTGGTAAGATTAGAATTCAATCACCTCTCTCATTACTCTGCTAATTTTTTTACTGTTATCCACTAAATTATCAAAGTTATAAGATTGAAATCTAACCATATACAAGAGCAGCCGAAGGTCCGAAGTTCATTTGGTATCGGAGCCAGGACGGAAGGAGATATCAGGTTTGCTCATGCTTTAAAGTCCTGGAGGGAAGTTATATTATCACAAGTTGTTATTCACTGATAATTAATATTCATTGTTATCGTTTCACACTATTCCCGACAGTTACTATTTGCTATCGTTGTTCCACACTATTCAATGTTAATGTAGCAATTTCTAAATCTGTTTTATTTGAGATATCGATAGTCTAATTCTCTCTGATAAAATCCAGGTTCTTTAACTTATTGTTTACCTTTGAAACCTTGGACTTTTCCTTAAGTTGCATAGATGTGTTATTTCTATCGTTGCCGTAGATAGGCATTCTAATGGAATTCACAATGTAAATTGTCGACATTGATATATGAAATAATACAAATAGACTATCTAGTGTTTTTTAGAAGTAAGAATAACAATGGTCTTGATAATCTAGATAGAGAAATTCTCGGTAAAAATATAGAAATCACTATAAATAAAGATTTAGAATCTAGTTTAAATAACTGCAATATTTTGACTTTTTTGTTTTTAAAGGTTTATAAGAAATCTGGAAGTTTTGTTAGGAAACCAGATTATATAATCAAAACAATTGAGTAAGCTATTCCTTTATCTGTAGGATATAGTTCATTCGGATTATTTTCGAAAAAGCTTTTAAATTTACATAAAGAAAAGCTTATATTTTTTCATATAGGATTAATTCAGTTTCTTTAAAACTAGAACCAAGATTAGGATTAAATAAAATTTCCATTATTGTTGTAAGAGACAAAAGACATAATAAATTTCATGATTCCTAATTAGGAATTATAGAATCGACACTATGTGACCGATCAATACATTTCTCATGTTTTCCAAATTTTACTATGTCTTTAATAGGCCTAAATTTTATTCAATCAATTTGTTTGGATGTAAAAACTGTAGGATTTAATATGAAACTAGGGACACAAAATGTTTTTCTTATTTATAGAATATGTTGCAATGTTATGAACAAACTTGTTACTGAAATTACAAATGTTCCAGAAAAACAAAGAAACAACTACACTGTTTATAACAAATATTAGTAAAAGTAACAATGTTATTCCAAAATCAATTAGCTATAATGAAATAACTTTACTAGATAAATGGCTTCTAAAAGAAGAAAATTAATCTACAAAGATAGAAAATAAAAAACAAAATAAATTATTGAATTTCCCGATGGTGACGTTGAAATTAGAATTTCAAAAGAAAGATTAACATATGTAAAAATGGGTTGTACCTTTGAAATAGAGGAAGCAAGAGTTAGCAATGTTGATATAATCTCATTAAATTTAAATAATGATAACATAATATTTAGAAACACCAAAGATGGTATAGGTCAACCCGAATATATGGTCGACATTCCTTCATCTAATCCTAGATCTCTAACTCCTTCAAATATGGGAAATGATGAAGATAGATCAGTGTTTGTTATAAATAAATACTTTGACTCTTGATTAATTATTCGAAATTCCATAATCTGAAATTTTAAAGTTTTATTTAAAAGAAAACGAATATAAAAGAAAGTTGTTTCTTATGAAAGATTCTAGAGAAAAAAAAGTGGATCAAAAATATAAAATATTTTTAGAAAAAATGGGCGATAAGTTTAATAAGGTTTGTGAAATCTTTATGCTAATAGAAAAATGTATAAATGTGAAAAACGAAAGAAATCTTTTCCAAACTTTGATAATTTTTGTACACTTGCATATATATATATATATATATATATATTGCTTTTAGGGAGTACACTACTAAAGCAGGAAAAATAGTTAAGAGTATCCATCCTATAGAATTTAACCATTAAAGTTGATAAAGAAGTTTTTAATTCTACTCCTTATAGGAAACATAATACATTTGATGCTATAACGGAGAAAAATAATTTTACCAATCTAACGCTACGATCAACAGGTAATCAACCTATTAGAATTGAAAAAGAAATTGATAAAAAGCAAAATAAAGTTAAGGGAATATGTAATACATAATAACCTTTACTAAAACCATGGTCAGTGCAAAACTTAGAAATAAATTTAGATAAAACACGAAACTTAAAAATGCTGAGAGAAATAATGAAAAGGGTAATTACTTGGATTTTTGGTCAATTTGTTTTAAATATTTAATATGGTTTTAAATACTGAGTTGATAATCTAAATCGATTTTATATTGAGTTATCGATTTAATAATCAAAGTACGATTCATTTCGATTATATATAATTATCATAATACGAAATATAATTGAATCGAAGTTAAAACTGAATCGAAAAAAATTCAGATGATCAATATAAATTGTATTTTATAATATACGATAATAATAATTTATTTTCAAGGAATTAATTGTTTTGAATTTGATTTATATTGTATCAATTTAAATTGATATCTTTTTCATAAGATCAAATTAGACTTCAGAGCTTGTTCTAGTGTGTTGAGAATAGTGGTTAAACCCTAGAAACGTCAATTGTTTTGTTTCAATTGGAGATTAGAACCCCAAAATATATTATTATAAAATTATAATGGATAAGTATGAAATCACCTCAAAAATCAAATCGCATTTAAAACTATGTACTTTACCTACCTTAACCTATCTCCTAAAATGTACAATTCGCATGCTTAATTCTTACATCATAAGTTCTCTTCTCCTATATAATTGCACACAAATCTCTCCCATTCCTTTCTGTAGGAAACTGAAATTTAAATGGCTATACCCCATTGTTTCAAAATCAATCACAATACTCTTTTTCCCCTTTCACCAATTTATAACTCGTGATAGAAAATGGAGTAAACCCATCTTTAAAAAATATCAAAGCTTTAGGGAAACAAACTAGCTATCCTCAATTTGAAAATCAATTCAAAGCCCTCAAATGAAAATACCCAACCCGTATATGTAACACCCCATAGTTTTAAAGCTATAACGATAAACTAAAGAATACTTAATAAAATATTGGGAACTAAGTAAAATGGACTATACCATTGCATTCGTCTCAGAATTATTAAGATAAACTCCGAGTTTGTGTAAAACGGACATTGTATGAGAAAGTTATTAAGCCTAGAAGTTTGTATACATATAAGAGGATTATATATACAAATCAATTCGGAATTTTCTAAATAAATCAAATAGCGGAGAAAGCGAGAGAAATGAAGATCAACTAGTTTTAGCGGTCGACCCATGACCTGGCTGGGTTGACCCATGGGTCAACTCAGGGGAGGTGGGTTGACTCAATGGGGATCCGGTGTAGTGCATTTCTTTGAACCGGCACTGAATTGTTGACCAGTTTCGTTGGCTTTAGGCTATATATATAGGACCTCATTTCTATTGTTTTTACACATAAAAAACAAAGGAGACAATGAGATGCTGCCCCAGCTTGGATTAAATTAGCCTATTTTCTTCAACAATAACCTATACGCATTCAAGAATTTCTTTTACAACTTCATCCTAATTATTCTCTGTTCTTTATATCCAGTCTCTATGATTCATGTTATTTTTAGATATAAACATTTAACAAGTAATCCTGATCTATTTAAAAATCTGGATCTAAACCCTATGCCAGTTTAGAATCTGATTCATACCTAAACAGATCTGCCATTACATGTATTCATCTGTACACCTGATCTACTGTTCAGTTCATAAGTGCCTATTTCTGTTATCATATGCCCATTCTGTTATTATGCCTATTTCTTTTATCTTCTTTCCCTCTTTCCCTTTTTATTTTTATAACCTAGGATACCTTTGAGCCTATGCCTATCACTGAAATATGCGAAAGAATGAAACTGCGAATGGTTGGGAAAGATAAATTGGGGCATATCTTGTATTATGAATCATGACTCGAATTGGGGGCATAACCTATACTATGATGTATGACTAAAATTTAGGGCATATCTTATACTGTGAATTATGACTTGAGGGTTGGGGCATGTAAATCTGTAGGCTTAATTTATAGATAAAGCGGAACGTGTAATGAAATTGTAAACAACATGTTACACTAGTTTAGTTCTGTGGGGGTTATATGAACCTATTAACTTGTTATAATTAACTTATTTAGATCTATGGAGGTTATATGTACCTGTTAGATAGTGGGAGTTAAGTGAACTTGTTTATAATCTGCGGGGTTAGGTAAATTGTTTAATCTGGGGGGGGGGGGAGGGGAGGGGTATACGAACCCGATAAACTTAACATGTTTTATCTGTCGGGGTTATGCAGGCTTGTCAATCTATCAGGCATAAACTGTCAAGATCGTAGTAGTTGGGGATACAAGCTTAGGGGGTGGCTTCTGTCATTTGTTGCTTGGGACCTGTATCAGTCAGTAACCAATTCTAGTATTAAAAGGGGGCCCTGCACTAGGTAGGGGACAAGGCACACTTACTGAGCAGATTATAAGAGGTTCATATGGGTGGAGGTGTTCTAATGGCACGTTCCAGCGGAGTCATGTGCGTGCATGGGTCTGGCTTGCCTGGGAAAATAAGCCGCTAAAGCACCAGTAAATAGGTCTGTGTTCTTCTGGAGGTTGCCACTTTAGGAAGTGACACATCCTACTGTAGGGACGACATAGGGTATTTACGGGATATGGAGCCGATTGATTGGAGGTAGTAATTAGGATACATCTAGTCCTGCTTGTTTAGGTGCTCGTTGTTTCTTGTTGGGGGTAACACCTATTATTTTTGTTTGGGTTCCTGTTACTACTATTTTGGGTAAAACTCGTTACTAGAAGTACACCTAAGTCTACTATTATGTTTCTGTTGGGATCATATCTGTTATACTAGTATTTGTGCAGAGAAAAGAATTTGAGAAGTGTAATCTATTCAGTTCATTCTGCTTATCCTGTTATATGATACTGTTATCTCTCATCTAGTTTATATGCTTCTCAAGATGCTTTTACTTATTTATATGCTAAAATTAACTGGACTCACCAGAGTTTATGTTTGACCTATTTTGTTTCTTTTTCTCTCTCTTCCTTTCCCCTTAGGTTCTCAAGGTGGGAACGCTCAGGCTTGATTAGGATTCTCTCTTGTGTTTTTACTTGGATTTGCTTCGATGTACTGCTTTGACTTATTGTCTACTTATTTATGGCAACTAATGGGGACTATGGCTTTTTACTTCTGTATTTTGATGGTTTTTAGCGCAAGACAAATGCTTTTATTTAATGTACGTTATTTCAGTATTTCACTTTGATGTTGTAACTGGATGTTGGACCACGATGCTTTCTGTTGGAAAATAATTTTTTAAGTTTCTGCTGCTGTTTTATATATTTGACTTGTGAGATTTTTTTCTGCTTACCTATAAAGCTTCAGGAACTCAATGCATTCTGTTAAAAAGTGACATTAACGGATTTGGGGTGTAACATTTGGTATTAGAGCTGAAGGTTACAAGATCGGATAAAAGGTTTTAAAAAATTGTTTTCAAAAGGTCTTAAAAAGAAAGTATTTTCAAAACAAAAGTCTATTTTTGAAAACATATTCTCCAAAGCCATATGAATTATTTTTCGATTCTCTGTTTGAATCCCTCTTCTTTTTCTTTCCAGCATGTCTGCGGAACCGAATAGTCCCGAGGGCATTCAGGTACCAGCTTGGTTTCGTAGTTATATCGAGGTTACGGCACCTGCTGGAGGCTAAGCAAACACCCCTCCCCTAGCTGCAGCCGATGTCCGTCCTCCTCCGCGAGCGGATAATTTCTTGAACATATGCAAGGAATTCTGTTATATAGGAGGAAAGCCATTCCATGGAACTAAGAGCATTGTGGAAGCACAAAACTTTCTAATAGAGACGGATCACTTGTTTGGGATTTTTGAGGTTGACGAAAGTAGGAAGATTCAATTGGCCGCTTTGCAGCTGAAGGATGAGGCTTCATTCTGGTGGGAAGTAACACAAGTAGGGCGTCTAGTTGAGACTTGGGACGATTTCCGATAGAGATTCAAGACGAATTTTCTTTCTCAGGAAGAAGAGTATATGCAAATGTAAAGGTTTCTAGAGCTTAAGCAAGGAAGCATGTCTGTTAAAGAATATGTCACTAAGTTCAATCATTTGGCAATGTTTGGGCTGGAATTGGTGAATACTCTACACAAGAAAGCTTTATGGTTTGCGAGAGGATTTAATAAACCTCTCCAAGGATTGGCATTATCTCATATCCGATGGAGGCTACTTTTGAGAAGTTGGTTGATATGGCATTAATGAACGAAGATGGTAAGCATGAGAAAAAGAAGGCTAAGACTAAAGAGATACAAAACAAGAAAGTGTGTCCCAAGAAATAACAATAACAACAAAAGAAAGGCGGGAATAACAACAAAGCTCATGGCAAGAAGAAATATCATGGTTGTGGGAATGTGGGTCATTTGGCCAAAAATTGCCGAAAAAGGAAGAATGGTTGCTTCCACTATGGTAAGGTTGGACACTATTCTAGGGAGTTCCCAAAGAATCAAGGACATGGCCAAAGGGCAGGATCTTCCGGAGGGCAGGTGCATGCTCTCAAGGCTAGTTTACCGGACATAGGTAGGAAAGTTTTTGTTGAAGGTTTTATTTCTCTTTTCGATCATCCTGTTAGAACTTTTTTTGATTTTGGTGCTTTACATTCTTTATATATGATTCAGTGATTGAGTCTCTGCACCTTAGTACTAGTATGGTTTCAAATCGCGTTGTTTTCTCAAACCCCACTGGGGGCACGACTCATCTGTCTATGATTTGTTGAAGTTTGCGGATATTTGTGTTGGGCTTCGAGTTTGAGTGCGGTGCATATGTGCTCAGTTTTATGGGCTATGGTTTGATGCTAGGTATGGATTGGCTAGCCATGTATGGTGCCATTCTAGACTGTGAGAGGAGAGTCGTTAGACTTTTGACTTGCCGAAGAAGGACTCTCAAGATTTCTTGTGACCCGAGGGGGTCTGTCATGCTTTGTTTCCTTGAATCACTTGATGCTTCTATCGATGATTAGCGATCTGTTCAAGTAGTCTGTGAGTATTCGGATGTTTATGAGGAGGTTAAGGTCTTACCACTGAGGCACGAGATTGATTTCCAAATATTCTTGGTGGATAATGCGAAGCTAGTTGAATTGCCTGTGCACCACATGGCTCCTAGGGAAAGGAGGGAGCTCAGCAAGCAAGTAGGGAAGCTACATGAGAAGGGGTTTATTAGGCGAAGCATATCTGAATGGGGTGCTCCATTCATCTTTGTAACTAAGACGAATGACTCGCTTTGCTTATGTGTAGATTACAGGGAGTTGAATAAGCTCTCTAAGAAGAATAATCACCCACTTCCGAGGATTGATGATCTGTTTGACCAGCTTGTTGGTGCATCTATTTTCTCTCGGGTAAACTTGGCCGCGGGGTTTCATCAGCTAAGGTTAGCCGAGGACAGCATAGACAAGACCGCTTTCAGAACTCCAGATGGTTTCTTCGAGTGGCTAGTCATGCCTTTAGGGTCGACGAATGCACCCACCTATTTTGTGGATATGATGAGTAGAGTGTTCCAGGGGTTTCTAAATAAGTACATTGTTGTAACAACCCGTATTTTTATAACATGTTAAAACAAGAAATCAAGGCAGAATTAATTTTTAAAACAAGAATCAAGGGAAACTGGTTGCGCCATTGCGTTCGTCTCGAAATTTTAGATAAAATAGAGTCTGAGTTTTCGAAATCGGAGTCCGTATGAGGGAGATATGACCCTCCGAAGTTTCAGGGATTTTCAGAATCAAAAACAGCTCGAAATTCGAATTCAAACCCCGGAACAGGCTGGGCGGGAAAATTCCCGCCCAGGACCAGGTCGACCTAGGGGTCGACCATAATGTCGACCTCCCAGGGACCAGGTCAACCATAGTGTCGACCTGGAGGTCGACCTGCCTCCCGAACCACTTTTCTGAACCAGATGCATTCTGATGTATTTAGGCTCGTTTTCTGACCAGATTCGTCTGCCTAACCCTATATAAACAGCCCCCTAGCCTCATTTTCTCCACACCATTTCTTTCTGTCCTTATGCTGCTTTAAGATAATCAAAATAATAAGATAAAAAGGAAGAAAAAGGAATGCTCCTTCTCCATCAAGACTACGCTTAGGGATTTGCAAATTGAGGGATTCCAATTGGAACACAATCGATCAAATAGAGATTCAACAATCAAATTCTGCTTTCTAATTCTCGATCCACGCACTGTAAGTTCAAGTTACTTTTAGATAAAAGCTGTAAGCGTAATATCCATGTTGTAAATTGGAATGGGATCTATGTATGGTAATTGATTCGTATCTATTCTTGTTCGTCTTGGATCTTGACTTCCGTGAATATTGCTTTGGACATATTCATGTTGTAAATCAATCTCTCTCGTGTCTATAACCTTAACATGCCTATGACGTTGAATCTATTGTTAATGGACAAGGACTATGACTGAAAACATAAGACTGCCTATGACCAATAAGACTAAGCCTATGCCTATGACGGTGAACGAAAGACTGTTGTCTATGACTATGACAAGGACAATTGTGGCTAATCAACTATGACTCTTGACTATGAGAATTATTCCCTATGATTATGAACATAAGGCCATTATCTATGATCATTACTATTAGTTGCCTATGACTATTGCCTATAACTATTTTGGATAATTAACCATGACTATTGTAATTAATCGCTTAGGGTTCTTAATTATGAGATTTTTACCTATGACTATGACCATGACTATTGGGGTTAATTACCTGGGACTATTATAGTTGATTGAAACCCATGTTGTATACCGAATTTGCAGTTTGTTGGATCTCATACCGAGGGCGTAACTTGCTTAGTTTATTCACTACTATGTACACCAAAACCATTGGATCCATTTTTCTTGTATTTGGTTTGCCTTTGCATGCCTATTCTTTTATGTCAGCGTTTACCATGACTATCACCTTATCTTGCTGGATTTGAAATCCTATATGCCAGTGATATTGTAACCAATTATCTCAAGTTATGTTATGCTAGTACTGTAACCCCTTTAATTGCTTTATGCTAGTCCCTTTTGCATATCATAGTTTTAATGCTATTCCCTCTATTTCGAGATTTGGATTTATTTGTAGTAGAGATCGATTCACGTTCACGTGCGAAGGGAATACGATTTGGGTAGATTAGGCAAAAACATGAATTGGTTATGAACATGAACTATGAACTCGATAATAGACAAAAACTTGAAACATGAACGCTGTTATAACTTGAACCTGGATATGGACACGAACTAGACATCGACTTGATATGAAACTTGCCTTGAAAACTTGACACGATTTGACACGAAACATGACATGAAAACTCGACATGAATTTTGACATGAAAAATTGAATGTGGGCATGACAATTAGATAAACTTGAAAATGGCCAACTCGAGGTTGGGTTGAGTTTGCAGTGTAAATCTGCCCGGAACCGCCCGGCAAATCCAGTGCCTGCAAACAATAGGATCCAATGTGGGTATTTGGTCATATCGCACGTAAAACCCGAGGTTAGACTATGTTGTGGTGTAAATCTGCCCGGAACCGCCCAGCAAATCCAGTAACCACAATAGTTAGTCTAATGTGTGAGGTTGAAGTGCATTAATGAATTAATGCCATATGATAGGGTTAAGTCATGAACCGCTTGAATATACTTAACCAATTTAACATGATGACTTGATAGGGTTAAGTCCTGAACCGCTTGAATATACTTAACCAATTTGACACGATGACTTGATAGGGTTAAGTCATGAACCGCTTGAATATACTTAACCAATTTAACATGATGACTTGATAGGGTTAAGTCCTGAACCGCTTGAATATACTTAACCAATTTAACATGATGACTTGATAAGGTTAAGTCCTGAACTGCTTTAATATACTTAACCAATTTGACACGATGATTTGATGGGGTTAAGTCATGAACCGCTTGAATATACGTAACCAACTTGACACATGATTCGTTGGGCTAAGTCATGAACTTAAACAACAACACTTAGCCAATTTGACGTGACATGTAGACGGGTTAAGTCACGAACTTGAATGACAACACTTAACCAACTTGACATGCTAGACCGATGGGGTTAAGTCTCAAATTTAAATGATAACACTTAACCTACTAGACGGAAACCCTAGTTACGCGGTCCATTTCAGCAGTAACCCACTAGATGTATCATGGTACCCTGGAACTAGGCAGGGTGGGGCACGATTACTGGGCTGATTGTAAGCGACCAGAACGATGGCTGTGTGGGTGCGCCAGTGTAGGTTCTAACGGAGTGCGGGCGTGCATACACTCTGGAGCAGAAAAATAAGGCATTGGGCATCAGTAGGTTTATCTGTGTATACTTGATTCTTGCCGATGGTTGGCACCATAGGGCTTGATACACCCTATGGTGGACCTAGCACAGGTGACTACATTTCTTGATTGGGCCGTATGACACAGACACCTGAACGAGCTGGGACTTGTAGGGAGTCGATCGACTAATAGATCGTTACGTGGAATTCGTTAGGTAGCATAATCCCTAGTGGTCCTAGGTGGAATAAACCCTAAACGAATCTAGTAAACGTTCAATAGGTAGCATAATCCCTAGTGGTCCTAGGTGGCATAAATCCTAGTTGAACACGCGATAGCTCATGATAAAGAAACCTAGCCAGAACAAGGGTGGCGGTCAAACGATTTCAAGAATGGTGGCACTAATTTGAAGTAGTATAGAAATACGTGATGGAACCCGTATGATATACAGCAAGGGACTGTACATATACATGGAAAGGATGATACGGGTTGGGATACCAGTACAGTGGTGCAGAGAATTTAGGAAATCAGAGAAAATAGATATTGTTTTAATGGTGAAGCAGAGAAATCTTGCGATGCTTGATAGAAATTGTGTGAAACTATACTTAGTTCATCCTGAACGGGAACCTTGCAATGTTATACATGACAAAAGTCCTATGATGTTATTCTTAGTTATTGTGCCTGTAGCTTATCTTGTCACCATGCTTATGTTTACTTTCAGTTTATTCATGGCATGTTATCTTTACCTATTTTTATGCTGAAAGTCACTAGGACTTTCTCAGTCTTTATGACTGACCCAGTTTTTTCGCCTCTTTTTCTTCCGTTTTCTCCCTCCCCCCCCCAAGTTCATAGGGTAGGGAACACAGCTTAGTTCAGATCTTACCAAGCTCCAAGGCTATTTCATGAAGGCTTAGATTGCTCTTGGCTATGGCTTGCTTTGCTGCTTTATTGGGGAATGATTTATAACTATGGTTTTATGCTTCTTTACAATTGCAAGACAGATTTCGATGTAATGGATTTTTAATAGGATTTTGATGTAAAAGGCTTTAGACCTTTCTAGATTTTAAAGCAATGAAATTTGGTTCTTCTTCCGCTGTTTTATATGTTCTATCTTTTAATATTTCTGTGTATGTTTACCTAGATAATGCTCCACCAAAGCTAGTGCATTCCCTTTGTGAGTGACCCTAGCAGAGGTAGGGTGTTACCTTTGGTATCAGAGCAGAAGGGTACCAGACTGGGCAAAAGTTTTTAAAACCTTTTGAAATTACTTTCAAAACCGTTTACAAAGAAGCATTTATTTCAAGAAAAATCTTGTTTTATTTAAAAGGCTATTCCCTAAAGCCATATGCTCTATCTTTTGATTCTCTCCTTGAGTCTCTTCTCCCTTTCTTTTTCAGCCATAGTTTGTAGGCATGCGACCCATGTCGGAGGGCAAAGTAGTGTCCAACCTCCATTTGTGGCCGCAGTAGTTTTACCTGCGACTAATCTTATCTCAAGCTTTGTAGGGTTGCCATGCGATGGAAGTAGCTTTCGAGATACTTTACAAGGATAATAAGAACGAAGATAAAGAACACAAGCCTAAGGATGAGAAACTTGTTAATAAGGCGTAATCCACGAAGGAGGAAAAAGTGAAAGGGAAGAGGTCAAAGTAAAAGAATGACAAGAAAGGTCATCGTTGGTATGGTAAAAAGGGACATGTAGTTAAGTATCATAGGACAAGGACAAGGGCAAAGAACAAGATCGTCGAGAGGGCAATTGTATGCTCTCACTACTAGCATACCTAAGAGAGGTGGTAACGTTTCTGTTAAAGGTTTAGCTTCTCTTTTCTATCATACCATGGGAACTTTGTTTTTATACACCACGTCCTTTTGATTCTGCCTCGATAGTTGAGTCTCTGCACCTTAGTACTAGCGTAGTAGAGGATCCCATTTTTGTCTCAAATCCTGTTGGGGGAATCGGCTCATTTATTCATGACTTGTTTGGATTTGAGAATGTCTATGCTAAGTGTTGAGTTTAGAAGTAAAGCTTACGTCTTTGGGATATGGGTTGATTCTAGGGATGGAGTGGTTGTCCAGTAATGGTGCCATTCTCGAGTATGAAAAGAGGGTAGTTAGACGCTTGACTTGCCTTGGTAATGCCCTCGCAGTTTAGTGTAACCCTTAGGGTTCTGCCACGTTTAGTTACCTAGAATCTCTTGTTACATTTATCGATCCACTTGAGTAGTGTTCGCCACTAAGGCGGATGGTTCATTTCGCTTATGCATGAGTTATAGAAAATTACCTTAGTAAGTACACTTAGCAACATGGTTGGCATTTGTTTATTTTCAAGAGATAATTCATTTATATGGAATACCTTCTAGTAAGTGAATGAGATCCAAGATTCACTAGTGAATTTTGGAGAGCTTGCATGAAACCATGAGTATGCAGTTATGTTTAAGCCGAGTATACTAGAAAAAGAATAAGGGAAAGTGGAACGAGAGGCAAAAGTGAAATGAGTTCCAACTCATATTGTGGGAACAAGAATTAAGGAACTACGAAATTGTGAAGTTAAAGACGATGAAAGCATAATGGAGTTAAGCTCAAGGAAATGCGACTCAGAAGATTGAAGACTAGATACACGTATCATATCTCTTTTTAAGAGTATATCCTTGATCCCTCTTTTCCTATAGAGCTTACTTGTATGCTATCTTTTAAGTATAACCTCTCGGTCCTATTCTCAATCCTATTTCTGTTGCAAAACCCCATAGGGATCATCTGTTAGTAATACATGTTGGGGCTTGAGGGTGTCCCTTTGATTGAGTAATTCTTTGGGTGTCAGCCTGATGTTGATTACGGTCTTCGGGGCAGGTGCTCAGGGAGTTCTTCTCCTATTCAGTATATATGTGACGTAGATTTCCAGCTTTGACATTGCCTAATGGGCATAAAGTTTTTACTTGCTTCTATCGTTCGACTATACCTTTAGGTAGGAACAATTGGGTGAAACATGTGTCTCAGACATGTTATGATTGATGGTTGCAAGTGGTTGCAAGTGGTCGCAAGTGGTTGCTCGTGGTTTCATAACACACATTAGGCACTAGATCGGCTCAGACACATTTTCATATTGCATATGCATGAGTGTTTATACTTGTTTATGGATGAAATTGAATGTTTTATCCTGTGAATGTTGCATATGGATGGATGTTTGAGCACACATATAGTGTTTATGTGATTAAGGCTACTTGCATACATGTTGGACTCATGGCACTAAACATATTTTGCATTAAGAAGATCAATCAGGCCGGATCATTTGCATTAGATAAGGAACATATACACACACTTTCTGCATATATTCATACAGCATTAGAAATCTCTTAAGGACAATAGATGCCTGTGATTGATGATTGAGTAGATGGATGATTGGATGGTAGGACACATTCTTCTTAACTTGAAGATTTCGGGGACGAAATCCTTTAAGGAGGGGAGAATGTAACAACCCGTATTTTTATAACATGTTAAAACAAGAAATCAAGGCAGAATTAATTTTTAAAACAAGAATCAAGGGAAACGGGTTGCGGCATTGCGTTCGTCTCGAAATTTTACATGAAATAGAGTCTGAGTTTTCGAAAATCGGAGTCCGTATGAGGGAGATATGACCCTCCGAAGTTTCTGGGATTTTCAGAATCAAAAACAGCTCGAAATTCGAATGCGAAATTCGAATTCAAACCCCGGAACAGGCTGGGTGGGTAAATTCCCGCCCAGGGACCAGGTCGACCTGGGGGTCGACCATAGTGCTGACCTCTCAGGGAACAGGTCGACCATAGTGTCGACCTGGGGGTCGACCGGCCTCCCGAACCACTTTTCTGAACCAGATGCATTCTGATGTATTTAGGCTCGTTTTCTGACCAGATTCGTCTGCTTAACCCTATATAAACAACCCCCTAGCCTCATTTTCTCCACACCATTTCTTTCTGTCCTTATGTTGCTTTAAGATAATCAAAATAATAAGATAAAAAGGAAGAAAAAGGAATGCTCCTTCTCCATCAAGACCACGCTTAGGGATTTGCAAATTGGGGGATTTCAATTGGAACACAATCGATCAAATAGAGATTCAACAATCAAATTCTGCTTTCTAATTCTCGATCCATGCACAGTAAGTTCAAGTTACTTTTAGAAAAAAGCTATAAACGTAATATCCATGTTGTAAATTGGAATGGGATCTATGTATGGTAATTGATTCGTATCTATTCTTGTTCATCTTGGATCTTGACTTCCGTGAATATTGCTTTGGACCTATTCATGTTGTAAATTAAACTCTCTCGTGTCTATAACCTTAACATGCCTATGACGTTGAATCTATTATTAATGGACAAGGACTATGACTGAAAACATAAGACTGCCTATGAATAATAAGACTAAGCCTATGCCTATGACGGTGAACGAAAGACTGTTGTCTATGACCATGACAAGGACAATTGTGGCTAATCAACTATGACTCTTGACTATGAGAATTATTCCCTATGATTATGAACATAAGGCCATTATCTATGACCATTACTGTTAGTTGCCTATGACTATTGCCTATAACTATTTTGGATAATTAACCATGACTATTGTAATTAATCGCTTAGGGTTCTTAATTATGAGATCTTTACCAATGACTATGACCATGACTATTGAGGTTAATTACCTGGGACTATTATAGTTGATTGAAACCCATGTTGTATACCGAATTTGCAGTTTGTTGGATCTCATACCGAGGGTGTAACTTGCTTAGTTTATTCACTATTATGTGCACCAAAACCATTGGATCCGTTTTTCTTGTATTTGGAATGCCTTTGCATTCCTATTCTTTTATGTCAGCGTTTACCATGACTTTTACCTTGTCTTGCTGGATTTGAAATCCTATATGCCAGTGATATTGCAACTAATTATCTCAAGTTATGTTATGCTAGTCTTGTAACCCCTTTTATTGCTTTATGCTGGTCCCTTTTGCCTATCATAGTTTTAAAGCTATTCCCTCTATTTCGAGATTTGGATTTTGTAGTAGAGATCGATTCACGTTCACGTGCGAAGGGAATACAATTTGGGTAGATTAGGCAAAAACATGAATTGGTTATGAATATGAACTATGAACTCGATAATAGACAAAACTTGAAACATGAACGCTGTTATAACTTGAACCTGGATATGGACACGAACCTGACATCGACTTGATATGAGTCTTGCCATGAAAACTTGACATGATTTGACATGAAACATGACATGAAAACTCGACATGAATTTTTACATTGAAACTTGAATGTGGGCATGACAATTAGATAAACTTGAAAATGGCCAACTCGAGGTTGGGTTGAGTTTGCAGTGTAAATCTGTCCGGAACTGCCCGGCAAATCCAGTGGCTGCAAACAATAGGATCCAATGTGGGTAGTTGGTCATATCGCACGTAAAACCCAAGGTTAGATTATGTTGTGGTGTAAATCTGCCCGGAACCGCCCGACGAATCCAGTAACCACAACAGTTAGTCTAATGTGAGAGGTTGAAGTGCATTAATGAATTAATGCCACATGATAGGGTTAAGTCATGAACCGCTTGAATATACTTAACCAATTAAACATGATGACTTGATAGGGTAAAGTCCTGAACTGCTTGAATATACTTAACCAATTTGACACGATGACTTGATAGGGTTAGGTCATGAACCGCTTGAATGTACTTAACCAATTTGACATGATGACTTGATAGGGTTAAGTCCTGAACTGCTAGAATATACTTAACCAATTTGATACGATGACTTGATAGGTTTAAGTCATGAACCGCTTGAATATACTTAACCAATTTAACATGATGACTTGATAGGGTTAAGTCCTGAACCGCTTGAATATACTTAACCAATTTAACATGATGACTTGATAGGGTTAAGTCCTGAACCGCTTGAATATACTTAACCAATTTGACACGATGATTTGATAGGGTTAAGTCATGAACCGCTTGAATATACTTAACCAACTTGACACATGATTCGTAGGGCTAAGTCATAAACGTAAACGACAACACTTAGCCAATTTGACATGACACGTAGACGGGTTAAGTCACGAACTTGAATGACAACACTTAACCAACTTGACATGCTAGACCGATGGGGTTAAGTCTCGAATTTAAATGACAACACTTAACCTACTAGACGGAAACCCTAGTTACGCGGTCCGTTTCAGCAGTAACCCACTAGATGTATCATGGTACCCTGGAACTAGGCAGGGTGGGGCACGATTACTGGGCTGATTGTAAGCGACCAAAACGACGACTGTGTGAGTGCGCCAGTGTAGGTTCTAACAGAGTGCGGGCATACACACACTCCGGAGCAGAAAAAGAAGGCATTGGGCATCAGTAGGTTTATCTGTGCGTGCTTGATTCGTGTCGATGGTTGGCACCATAGGGCTTGATACACCCTATGGTGGACCTAGCACAGGTGACTACATTTCTTGATTGGGCCGTATGACACAGACACATGAACGAGGTAGGACTTGTAGGGAGCCGATCGACTAATAGATCGTTACATGGAATTCGTTAGGTAGCATAATCCCTAGTGGTCCTAGGTGGCATAAACCCTAAACGAATCTAGTAAATGTTCAATAGGTAGCATAATCCCTAGTGGTCCTAGGTGGCATAAATCCTAGTTGAACACGCGATAGCTCATGATAAGGAAACCTAGCCAGAACAAGGGTTGCTGTCAAATGATTTCAAGAATGGTGGCACTACGTTGAAGTAGTATAGAATTACGTGATGGAACCCATACGATATACGGCAAGTGACTGTACATATACATGAAAAGCATGATATGGGTTGGGATACTAGTACAGTGGTGCAGAGAATTTAGGAAATCAGAGCAAATAGATATCGTTTTAATGGTGAAGCAGAGAAATCTTGCGATGCTTGATAGAAATTGTGCGAAACTATACTTAGTTCATCCTGAATGGGAACCTTGCAATGTTATATATGACAGAAGTCCTATGATGTTATTCTTAGTTATCGCGCCTGTAGCTTATCTTGTCACCATGCTTATGTTTACTTTCAGTTTATTCATGCCATGTTATCTGTACCTATTATTATGCTGAAAGTCACTAGGACTTACTCAGTCTTTATGACTGACCCAGTTGTTTCGCCTCTTTTTCTTCCGTTCCCCCCCCAGGTTCACAGGGTAGGGAACACAACTTAGTTCAGATCTTACCAAGCTCCAAGGCTATTTCATGAAGGCTTGGATTGCTCTTGGCTATGGCTTGCTTTGCTGCTTTATTGGGGAATGATTTATAACTATGGTTTTATGCTTCTTTACAATTGCAAGACAGATTTCGATGTAATGGATTTTTAATAGCATTTTGATGTAAAAGGCTTTAGACCTTTCTAGATTTTAAAGCAATGAAATTTGGTCCTTCTTCCGCTATTTTATATGTTCTGTCTTGTAATATTTCTGTGTATTTTTGCCTAGATAATGCTCCACCAAAGCTAGTGCATTTCCTTTGTGAGTGACCCTAGCAGAGATGGGGTGTTACAATTGTGGTCTTTGCGGATGACATTCTGGTCTTCTCTAAGAGCGAGGTAGAGCATGCCCTACATTTAGGGGCGGTTTTAAAAACTCTCTAAGCACATCAGCTTAAGGATAAATTCTCCAAATGTCATTTTTGGAGAGAGGAAGTCAGATTTCTAGGGCATGTGGTCTCCAAGGAAGGGAGAGCAGTGGATCCCGCGAAAGTAGTTGCAGTTCAAGATTGGAAAGTTCCAAAGAACGCAACGAAGATGAGGAGTTTTCTTGGTTTAGCAGGCTGTTATAGGAAGTTTATTAAGGACTTCACAAAGATACCAGCCTCGCTTACTAGACTGACAAAGATGAATCTGACCTTTTCTTAAGATATTGACTGTAAGGATGCTTTCCAGCGATTGAAGAGGGCTCTGACAACATCCCCAGTTTTGAATTTGCCCGATAGGAACAAAGTATTCATAGTGTATACAAATACATGTGTACAGGACTTGGTGCCGTCTTGACGCAAGAGGGAAGGGTAGTATGCTATGTTAGTTTACAGTTGAGAGTTCATGAGAAAAACTACCCTACCCATGATTTGGAGTTGGCTGCTATAGTATTTGCGCTTAAGACTTGGCGACATTATTTACTTGGAGAGAGATTCGAGTTGTACACGGATCATAAATCTCTCAAGTATCTTTTCTCGCAAAGGGATCTCAGTTTGAGACAGCAGAGATGGATGGAGTTCCTAGCGTCCTATGATTTTGAGATTTCTTATACCCTTGGCAAGGGTAATGTGGTGGCGGATGCCTTGAGTAGGCAGAGGATGACTTTGAGTTCTCTATTCGTACAGAGGTAGAGTTTGAAGTACATATCGACTTTCGATTTTTGTCCATCTAATGATCTTATACCTGGTTTGTTGGCATCCTTAGAGGTGCGACCCACTCTTGTGGATAATAGGAACTTTGCAGTGAGAGGACCCACAGATAGTAGACATCTTGGATAGGCTCAGTAGAGGGGAGACTTCTGGTCACCTTAGTACATATTCCACGGATGATAGAGGGTGGTTGCGACGGGATGAAAGACTTTGTGTTGCCCGAGTTGGGAGTCTACTAAAGACAGTCTTTGAGGAAGCCCATTACTCTAGAATGACTATCCATATGGATGGTGATAAGATGTATAAAGATTTGAAGAGGGTTTTCTTTTGGGCTGGGATGAAGAAAGATGTAGCGGAGTTTGTCTCTCGGATGTTTAGTTTGTCAGCAAGTCAAAGCTGAGCAAAGGAAGCCCAGCGGTTTACTTCATCCTTTGAAGGTCCCACAGTGGAAGTGGGAGAGCGTCTCTATGGATTTCATTGATGGTTTGCGTAGGTCGAATAATGGCAACACCAGTATCTGGGTTATAGTAGACAAGCTTACTAAGAGCGTTCATTTCATTCCCGTTAAGAGTAAGAGAACGGCATCATGGTTGGCATCAGTTTATCTTTGTGAGATAGTTCGTCTATATGGAGTACCTTCTAGTATAGTGAGTGATCATGACCCTATCTTCACTAGTGATTTCTGGAAGAGCCTGCAAGGGGAATTAGGTACACAGTTGTGCTTGAGCACTGTATATTACCCTCAGACCGATGGGCAGACAGAGAGGGTGAACAGAGTTCTTGAGGATCTTTTGAGGCTGTGTGTCCAAGACTTCGGAGGGACTTGGGAGGAGCATCTTCCATTGGTTGAGTTCACCTACAACAACAGTTATCAGGCTAGTATTAGCATGGCATGCTTCGAAGCATTGTACGAACGACCTTGTAGATCACCGACTTGTTGGTAAGAGTCTACAGATAGACTTCTACTTGGACCTGAGATGATTAGAGAAACCTTAGAAAAAATTGATATTATCCACAAATGCATGAAGACAACTCAGGACAGGTAGAAGTCATACGCAGATAAGAGAAGGACCGATATTGAGTTTGAGGTGGGAGACATGGTTTTCATTAAAGTATCACATCTGAGGAATGTGGTTTGCTTTGGATCTGTAGGGAAACTAGCGCCAAGGTTTGTTGAGCCATTTCCTAAAGTGGAAAGGATAGGTCAAATGGCCTATGGGGTGAAGCTACCAGAAAGATGGGCAGGTGTTCATGATGTTTTCCACATTTCTCATTGGCAGAAGTGTCTGCATAATACCGTAGAGGTAGTTGAGCCGAGTTTGCTTGAGGAAGTAAAGGTAGAATGGGAAGTGACAATTAGACGAGTTCTTAACCGTATTCTTGGATCATAGGTTAAGAAGCTTCGCAACTGAGAAGTCAAGTTGACCAAAGTTCAATGGGGAGATGACCAGAAAGATGCAATTTGGGAGACTGAAGACAAGATTCGCATTCCGTACCCTTTTCTTTTCAAGATTATGTTCTTAACTTCTTTTTCCAAAGCTTTTATTCGTACTTGCTTCTGTCATTAGAGTATGACCTATATATCGTATCTTTGACCTTTATGTAGAAAGCCAATGGATGTAAACATGTGTTTGAAACATGTTATTGTAACAACCCGCATTCTACGCATTGGAGGATTGTAGAATATTTATTTCCTTCTTATATGAAGTCGTCTGGTCATGTGGCTTTGGGAAACGACCATTGGGGTCATTTCCCATGTTCATGATTTTTGCCGATTTTTAAATGACCGTTTTGCCCCTAGCTGATCTTGTTTCGGCCATAACTTTTGATTGGAAGGGAGTTTTGACCTAAACCACTTCCATTGGCTCTAGATGATGGTTTACCTTTCCGTAGAGTGGTCACATGTGGAAAACGGACTTACCGTTTGGGAGAAATGGCTGAAATAAGGTTTGGAAGGTGAAAAACTGCTTAACCGGGCCAAATAGGGTGATTAGTGAATGGGCCCATAACCCATTTCGGGATTAGGGTTATGAGGAGGCTGAAAAGAGTTAGGGTTTCATTCCATTTCAGTTTTCTAGCCTCCACTTACCTCTTAGAAACCCTAAAAATGACCTCGAACCTCTAAATCACCTCCAAATCACTTTCTAATCAAGGATTAAGCTTAGCAACATCAAATCAAGGGAGATCTTCACCAAATCATGATTAGATCTGCTGTTTAGCATTGGTATTCGCGCCATATCAGAGATTTATTTCAGATCTAAGGTTTATTTGTGGCTAAGGTGAGTGATTTGCATAGTTCCTCACTAATTATGGTTAATTAGTGTTAATTAGCGAATTTAAACATGATAAAAATTTGGAAAAATACTTATAAATTCTTAAATGATGTTTTAGACCTCTGATATGAACTTGGGTTAATTTGGTTAAGTTTTGCTAATCCTATCGTTAATTATGCTTGAACATGTTTAAGGGAAAATATGAGGTTTTGGCTATATTTGATCCATTTTAACCTATCATATTTATGTTTTGATGTTTGAGGTCACTTCTACTTGTTGCTATGACTGTATGGTATGCTTTGTGATTGATTAGAATAGTTAGAATGGTCGAAAACGCCGTCGAATGGCATAAAACACTCGCTGGAAAAGTTGCAGGAAGACGGTGCAGGTTTTCGGATCGGATGGATGGGCTCAGACCGGATAGTGGACTGGGCAAGGGATCACCGAACCGAACCGAGGCTTAGCATGAGATAAATTATGGCAAAAAGGAAGGCCACTGCGGTTGAACTGGGATCGAATTGGAGCGGATGGGAATAGGGATGGGGATCGGATTGGACTAGAAGATCAAGCCAGGGACGGAAGGAAGGAAAGGTAACAGACCGAACCGAAGTGACATGGAGGACCCGAACCGAACCGATGTGACCAGGAGAACCCGAGTCGAACCGATGACTTGTAACTGGAGCAATCCGGACCGAACTATGGTGTATCTACCCGAACCGAACCGATGGCTAGGAGGAGATCCGAACCGATCGAGTGATGATCAAAAACCCGAGATGCAAAGGTAGTCCAAATGGAAGTTAGAGCTCAGGATCCAGTTAGGAACCAATGAGTTCACTTCATGGTTGGGCTTTGCTGCGGGACGTGAGCTAAGGAGTTGTCGACGTTCATAACTTCGATTCACCACTGAAAAGGAATGATGGGCTACGTATCAGTGCAGTAGAGTCATTATGACTCGAGGGGCAAAGTGATCGTAGCAGGATTACGTATCAGTGCAGTAGAGTCACCGTGACTCGAGGGGCAAAGTGATCATAGTAAGACTATGAGCCAGTGCAGTGGAGCCATTGTGACTCCATGGGGCAGAGTGGACATAGTAAAGGATTAGTAAGGCTATGAGCCAGTGTAGTGGGGTGTGTACAAATCCATGGGGCAAAGTGGACATAGCGAAGGATTGGTGGTTATGGATCAGTGCAGTGAAGCCGTTGTGACTTCATGGGGCAGAGTGATCATAGCAAAGTATTGGGTGATCGAATTGGTGGATATCGTATGAGTGAGAGATGTGAGGATGGTTGCTATGCTTGATTGTTTTCCATCGTTATGACATGCACACTCCCACCCCCGTACCCTTTACACCGTATGTAGTGGCACCTTGGAGTATTGTACAGTATGTAGTGCTAACTATTTGGTTGCAGGTCCAGGTCCAGGTATGGTTTAGTATACCTGTTATTGTTCTGTTTAGCTACTTATCGCTCATACCAGACTTTTTGTCTGACCCAGAGTTTTATGTCTCTTCTTATTACTCTGGGTGCTCTCACGAGCAGACTAGAGACAGGTTAGCTGGTGATGCGCGAGTAGCAGATTCGGAGGCGAGCAGGAGGCTTCCACGTATGATATATATAGATATCCTCCCTGTGTCGTTGCTGGTCATTACGTTGGGCACTAGTAGTGTACCTTTCTTGTTTAGCTTTTTGAGACAGTTTTTAAAAGTTGTAATAATGTTGGCTTTGGATCATAAGCCGTACTTTGGATTTTCCGCTGCTATGATAGTTTGTTTCAGCTTATACACTGTCTCACCTGTTTTATGTCAAGTATGTTGTTATTATATTTTGTTCCATGTGTCGTGAGACATTCTACAGGTTCTTTGTTGATTCTTCGTTTTCCTTCTTTTCTTCTGACGACCGTTCCGGGCTAACTGGACATGTGTACAGCGCACGTTTGGAGGAAATGTCGGTTGGTGCGGGGCGGGCCGTCACATTTGGTATCAGAGCTCTAGGTTGCATAATTAACCTAGGGAAAGACACTAGGGAGAGATAATATGTATATGAGAGCGCGTGTTTGTGATTACTTTGGTTTTCAAAAGTTATATATTTGTATATACTATTAGTAGTATAAGGATGAAGTCGTACTGCATTAGCACCACTATGGAGATAGTTAACGGTTTTCTCTTTACAGATTGAACGATGAGTCAAGATACGAGGGGTGCTGGTAGAGGGACTAATAATGGGAATGCTCCTGACATAAGGATGATGTTCACTGACTTCATGAGATAGATGCTTAGGGATGTTCAGGGAGCAGTTCCCAATCTCGGTAATGGTGGTGGTCCAGTAGTGCAGGCGCCTGGGGCCGATTTCGCCAAGCTGTCTAAGGATTACACTAACCTTGGTGGGAAGTCGTTCCACGGAACGAAGTCGGCCACGGATGTTTTGGATTGGTTGGATAGCTGTGATCGTATCTTCGACGACTTGGGTATCGAGGATGCAATGAAGAGAAGGCTAGTGTCTCGTCAGCTGAAAGGGAGAGCGATGAATTGGTGGAATGCTATTAGGACAGCCACTCCAGCGGATCAGGTTACTTGGGATCAGTTTAAGGTTCGCTTTAGCGACAACTTTATCCCAGCTGCTCAAAAGTCAGATTTTTTTTAGGAAGTTCTTGGAGCTTAAGCAGAATGGTAGGGCAGTCTCGGACTATATTGCTAAGTTCGATACTTTGTCGAAGTATGGACAATCTCTTATCGATACTCCTGAGAAGAAGAATGAGAAGTTCATTACTGGTCTAGATGGATACTTGGGGGAAAGGCTTATTAACCACATCGATGAGACGTTTGAGTCGATTGTTTGGAAAGCTTTGAGATTGGAGAGTTTTTACCCTAAGTCGAAGACTGAGGTTGCATCTGCAGAAGGTCCAAAACCGCAACCGAGCGGTGGAGGCAAGAACAACTCTCAGAACAAGAGGAAGCAGAACCAAACTAAGGATGGCCAGAAAAAGAGTAAGAAAGATGTTGAGTGCTTCAGTTGTGGTAAGAAGGGCCATTATGCCAAAGAATGCCGGGCCAAGCCAGGCGGATAGGAAGTGCTACAACTGTGGCCAAGTGGGACATCATAAGGATAAATGTTCACAACCTCTTAAAGAGAATCAGATTGTGAAAGCATATGCTATTAATGTTGTTCCTTCTTCGTCGAATGCCCCAACTGCGGCGGAGAAAGGAAAGAATGTCGTCATTCAAGGTATGCTTTCTATTCTTGATGTACCAGTTCGAGTTTTGTTTGATACTGGGGCTTCCCGTTCCTTCATATCTAGTGACCTGGTAGATAGGTTGGGACTGGAACCCGAGATAATCGATAGACCGTTGGTTGTGATGAACCCGATTGGTGGTTCGACTAAACTTAGAATGATTTGCCGAAATTTGGTCTTATCGAGTCATGGATGTATGTTTGTTTGTGATTGCTTTGTTTTGGGCTTTACTAGGTATGGCATTATATTGGGAGTCGATTGGCTCCAAAGATATGGGGTGGTGGTAGACTGTGAGGGCTTTTTGGTGACAGTGAGGGCGGATGATGGGCGGAGGGTAGTGTTTGGTAGTCTACTTAGTGATGGGGTCATGGCTAGTTTTGTAAATTCCCTCGACATCCCGCAGGATGAGTTGTCAGATGTGCCCGTGGTTGGCCAGTATCCGGACATCTTCGAGGAGGTGACCGGGCTTCCACCACACCGAGAGATTGAGTTCCGTATTGATTTAGTGAAAGATGCCAGACCTATAGTGATGCCACTTCGTCGTATGGCACCAAGGGAGCAGCGAGAGCTCGGGGTGCAAGTCAGCAATCTTTTGAAGAAGGGATTTATTAGAAGGAGTGTCTTCGAGTGGGGAGCACCAGCTGTGTTTTCCACTAAGGCAGATGGTTCCCTTCGTTTGTGTGTGGACTATCGCTTGTTGAATATGGTGACGAGGAAGAATAAGTATCCTCTACCGTGGATAGATGATTTGTTTGATCAACTGGAAGGAGCAAGAGTGTTCTCCCAGTTGGACCTCGCGATAGGATTTCATCAGCTCCGAGTAGCAGCTGATAGTATAGCCAAAACAACATTTCGGACGCCGTCTGGATTTTATGAGTGGTTGGTCATGCCATTTGGGTTGACCAATGCACCAGCATACTTCATGGATCTTATGAATAGAGTATTCAGAGATCAGTTGAATAAGTTTGTTCTTGTGTTCGTAGACGACTTCCTTGTTTACTCGAGGACAGAGGAAGAACACAAGGGACATTTGAGGATAGTGATGGAGGTGTTGAGAAAACACCAATTGAAAGCGAAATTTTCTAAGTGTCACTTCTGGAGGAGAGAAGTGAGATTCTTGGGCCATGTTGTTTTCGAGAATGGTATTGCCGTGGACCCTGCGAAGGTGGCTACGGTACAGGATTGGTCTACGCCCAAGAATGCAACAGACGTAAGAAGCTTCTTGGGGTTAGCTGGGAATTATCGTAAGTTTATCCAGGGCTTCTCCAAGATAGCGGCACCGTTGACTCAGTTGACTAAGAAGAATCAAGCCATCGTCTGGGACAGAGTGTGTGAGAATGCATTCAAGGGTCTAAAAGAAAAGTTGACGCATGCGCCAGTGTTAGTCATTCCTAAAGGGAATGAAGAGATGACAGTATACACAGATGCTTGTGGTACCGGACTAGGTGCCGTGTTGATGCAAGGAGGTACGGTTGTAGCTTATGCTGGTCGGCAACTAAAGCCGCATGAGAAAAGTTATCCTACCCAAGATTTGGAACTGGCAGCGATCGTGTTTGCGCTGAAGATGTGGAGACATTATCTCTTGGGAGAAAGATTCGAGTTGTTTACCGATCATAAATCGTTAAATTATCTCTTTTCTCAGAAGGATCTGAATCTCCGTCAACAAAGATGGTTAGAGTTCTTGGCTTCGTATGATTTTGATGTCGCATATACACCTGGGAAAGGCAATGCAGTAGCCAATGCCTTGAGTAAGAGACATGCCAGTTTAGGGGCTATGTTTCTTGAATGGAAGCAACTGGAGTATATCGCAGGGTTTGATTTCAGACCAAAGTGAGAATTGGATCCAGAGTTGTTAGCTAGTTTGATGATCAGACCCACTTTGATTGAGCGGATTGGTTCCAGTCAGAGGAACGATCCTAATCTATTGGAAATCATCTCCAAGTTAGAGATGAATATCGACGGTGAGGAGATGAATTTGTATGGGCCTGATCGAGAAGGATGGCTTCGAAAGAATGGAAGACTAGTTGTACCCAACACGAATAGTTTGAGAGATGAAGTGCTTAGGGAATGTCATCACTCAAAACTGACTATACACCCCGGTGGTGATAAGATGTATAGAGACATGAAGCAGACTTACTACTAAGAAGGGATGAAAAGTGTCGTTTGGAAGTTTATATCCAAGTGCATGAATTGCCAGCTAGTTAAAGCCGAGCAAAAGAAGCCTAGTGGGTTGTTGCAACCATTAGAAATTCCTGAATGGAAATGGGAGCAAGTCTCGATGGATTTCATTGATGGTTTACCAAGGACTAAATTGGGACATGAAAGCATTTGGGTAATTGTGGATCGATTGACCAAGAGTGTAAGATTTATACCAGTCAAATCGACCAGAACGGCAACTAAGTTAGCAGAACTGTATATGAAGTGGGTAGTGAGTTTTCATGGAGTACCTAAAAGCATTGTGAGTGATTGAGACCCGTTGTTTACTAGTGGGTTTTGGAAGAGCTTACAAGAGGCTCTAGGGTCGGAGTTATATCTCAGTACCGCGTATCATCCTCAAACCGACGGTCAGACAGAGAGAGTGAATCGTATATTGGAAGATCTCTTGAGGGCTTGTATATAGGATTTTTGTGGATCATGGGATGACCATTTGCATCTAGTAGAGTTGCATATAATAATAGCTACCAATCCAGTATCGGTATGGCTCCATATGAAGCTTTGTACGGAAGACCGTGCAACTCACCATCATGTTGGATAGAGACCGGTGAGAAGTTTGTGCTTGGACCAGATGTAGTAAGAGAAACTTCAAATAAGATTAAGATCATTCAACAACGAATGAAGGCTGCCCAGGATAGGCAGAAAAGTTATGCTGATAAGAGGAGAAGAGACTTAAAATTCTCCGTTGGTGACTTGGTGTTTTTCAAGATTTCTCCGTTGAAGAGCGTGATACGATTTGGCAGGAGAGGCAAGTTGGCACCAAGATTTGTTGGCTCATTCCCAGTTCTTGAGCAAGTTGGGAATTTGGCGTATAGAGTTGACTTACCAGAGAAGATGGCGGGAGCTCACAACGTATTTCATGTTTCCCAGCTAAGGAAGTTCGTGCATGTAACGACCCGTATTCTACACATCATAGGATTGTAGAATATTTATTTCTTTCCCATTTGAAGTCGTATGGTCATGTAACTTTGGGAAACATCCATTAGAGTCATTTCCCATGTTCATGATTTTTGTCGATTTTTAAATGACCATTTTGCCCTTAGTTAATACTGTTTTGGCCATAACTTTTTATTGGAAAGGAATTTTGACCTGAAACCACTTCCATTGGATTCGTTTGATGGTTTACCTTTCCGTATAGTGGTCATAATAGCCAAACGGACTTAACGTTTGGGAGATATGGCTGAAATAAGGTTTGGAGGGTGAAAAACTGCTTAACCGGGCCAAATAGGGTGATTAGTGAGTAAGCCCATAACCCATTTCGGGATTAGGGTTATGGGAAGGCTAAAATGAGATAGAGGATCATTCCATTTCAGTTTTCTAGCCTCCACTTATCACTAAGGAACCCTAAAAATGGCCTCCAACCTCTAAATCACCTCCAAATCACCTTTTGGTGAAGGATTTGGCTTAGCAACCTCTAATCAAGGAAGATCTACACCAAAGCAACGTTAGAGCTGCTGTTTAGCATTAGGATTCACATCAAATCAGAGATTTATTTCAGATCTTAGTTTATTTGTGGCTAAGGTGAGTGATTTGCATAGTTTTGCACTAATTATGGCTAATTAGGGATGATTAGTGTTAATTAGCGAATTTAAACATGATAAAATTCGGGAAGAATGTTCATAAATTCTTAAATAATGTTTTAGACCTCTGATATGAATTTGGGTTAATTTGGTTAAGTTTTGCTAATCCTATCATTAGTTTCACCTAAGCATGCTTAGGGGGAGATATGGGATTTTGGGGTATGTTTGGTCCATTTTAACCTATTATATTGACGTTTTGATATTTGTGGTTGATTATGCATGTTGCTATGACTGTATGAAATGCTTTGTGATTGGTTAGAATAGTCGGAATGGTCGAAAATGCCGCCGAGGGGCGTAAATTGTTCGATGGAACAGTTGCAGGAATTATGCAGGGACCCGGGTCGGATCGCATGCCACGTCCACGTTCCGCACTCGCGCTTCGCACCCCGATCCGAACCAGATGATCATGATCCGACATGAGGAGTTGCCATGCGATCTGCCTCGTCCTTCCACGAACCGACCAGGCTCACGAACTGATGGGAAGTCACAACCCTATACATGTAGCACGATCTGACCCGTTGGAACACGATCCGCTGGGAGTTCACGATCCGACCAGAAGAGGAGACCCGATTCGATGGAGACAGGATTCACGAGACAATGGAGGAGTGCGACCCGATCACCTGGAGGACCACGACCCTAATCGACGCAGGAGGCGCGACCCGACCCGAATGATGAAGACCGATCCGGATGAAGATGATGACCAATAACCCGAGATGCAAAGGTAGTCCAATATGGGAAGTTAGAGCTCAGGATCCAGTTGGGGACCGATGAGTTCACTTCATGGTTGGACTTTGCTGCGGGACGTGTGCTAAGGAGTTGTCGACGTTCATAACTTCGATTCACCACTTAAAATGAACGATGGGCTACTTATCAGTGCAGTAGGGTCATTATGACCTGAGGGGCAAGGTGATGGTAGCAAGACTACGTTATCAGTGCAGTAGGGTCATTATGACCTGAGGGGCAAGGTGATGCGTAGTAAGACTATGAGCCAGTGCTGTGGGTTTTTGTGACTCCATGGGGGCAGAGTGGACATAGTAAGGATTAGTAAGGCTATGAGCCAGTGCAGTGGGGTTCTTGTGACTCCATGGGGCAAAGTGGACATAACAAAGGATTAGTAGCTACGTTATCAGTGCAGTGAAGCCATTTATGACCTCATGGGGCAGAGTGATCATAGCAAGGTATGTTGGGTGATCGAAGTGGTGAATATCGTATGCTTTACGCACTGAGTGAGAGATGTGAGGATGGATGCTATGCTTGATTGTTTGTCATCATTATGACATGCACACCTCCCCCACCTCTGTATCTTTACACCGTTTGATATGGTACCTTAGAGTGTTGTACAATATGCAGTGCTAACTCTTTGGTTGCAGGTCCAGGTTCAGGTATGTTTTAGTCTACCTGTTATTGTTCACTTTAGATGCTTATCGCTCATACCAGGCTTTATGTCTGACCCAGAGTTTTATGTCTCCTCTTATTACTCTGGGTGCTCACACGAGCAGACTAGAGACAAGTTAGCTGGTGGTGCGCGAGTAGCTGATTCGGAGGCGGGCAGGAGGCTTCCACATATGATATATATATACACATTCTCCCTGTGTCGTTGGTGGTCGCTACTTGGGCATTAGTAGTGCACCTCCTTTATCTTACTTTTGCTTTGAGACAGTTTGAAAGTTGTAATAAGCTGTATTTTGGATTTCCGCTGCTATGATGTTTAGTTCTGATTTTCAGCTTATGCACTGTCTCTCCTGTTTTATGTCAAGTATGTTATTATTATATTTTGTTCCATGCGCTGTGAGACATTCTACAGGTTCTTTGTATGTTCATTTCCTTCTTCCCTTTCCTTCTGACGACCCGTTCCGTGCTAACTGGACATGTGTACAGCACACCTTTGGAGTAAATGTCGGTTGGTGCGGGGCGGGCTGTCACACTTGGTATCAGAGCTCTAGGTTGCGTAGTTAACCTAGGGAAAGACACTAGGGGGAGTTAGTACGTATATGAGAGCGCGTATTTGTGATTACTTTGGTTTTCAAAAGCTATGTATATATATGTACTATTAGTAGTATAAAGATGAAGTCGCACTGCACTAGCACCACTATGGGGTCGTTAATCGTTTCCCTTTTTCAGATTGACGATGAGCCGAGACACGAGGGGTGCTGGTAGAGGGACCAACCAAGGGAATGCCGCTGACATGAGGGAAATGTTCACTAACCTCATGAGAGACATGCTTAGAGAAGTGCAAGGGGCAGTTCCCAATCCCGGAGTTGGTGCTGGTCCAGTAGTGCAAGCGCCTAGGGTCGATTTTGCCAAGTTGTGCAAAGATTACACTAATCTTAGTGGAAAGCCGTTCCACGGGACGGAGTCAGCCACAGATGTTCAGGACTGGATGGATAGCTATGACCGTATCTTCGATGACTTGGGTCTTGAGGATGCGATGAAGAGAAGGCTAGCGTCTCGTCAGCTGTAAGGGCGAGCGATGAATTGGTGGAATGCCATTAGAACAGCTACTCTAGAGGATCAGGTTACTTGGGATCAGTTCAAGGCTCGCTTTAGCGAGAAGTTTATTCCAGCTGCCCATTAGTCAGTATTGTTCAAGAGGTTCTTGGAACTCAAGCAGAACGGAAGGGCAGTTTCTGACTATATTGCTGAGTTCGACACTTTGTCGAAGTATGGACTGTCTCTCATTGATACTCCTGAGAAGAAGAATGAGAAGTTCATTACTGGTTTGGACGGATACTTGGGGAAAGGCTTATCAACCACATCAATGAGACTTTTGAATCGATCGTGGGGAAAGCTTTGAGATCAGAGAGCCTTTACCCTATGTCAAAGACTGAGGCTGCATCTGCAGAAGGGCCAAAGCCGCAAGCAGGCGGTGGAGGCAAGAATAACTCTCAGAATAAGAGGAAGCAGGACCAATCTAAAGGTGGCCAGAAAAAGAGCAAGAAGGATGTTGAGTGCTTCAGCTGTGGTAAGAAGGGCCATTATGCTAAAGAATGTCGGGCCAAGCCAGCGGAAAGGAAGTGCTACAACTATGGCCAAGTGGGACATCATAAGGATAAGTGTCCGCAACCTCTTAAGGAGAAGCAGATTGTGAAAGCATATGCTATTGATGTTGTTCCTTCTTCGTCGAATGCCCCAACTGCGGCGGAGAAAGGAAATAATGTTGTTATTCAAGGTATGCTTTCTATTTATGATGTACCAGTTCGAGTTTTGTTTGATACTGGGGCTTCCCGTTCCTTTATATCTAATGACCTGGTAGATAGGTTGGGACTGGAACCCGAGATAGTCGATAGACCTTTGGTTGTGACGAACCCGATTGGTGGTTCGACTAGCCTTAGTATGATTTACAGGAATTTGGTCTTATCGAGTCATGGATGTATGTTTGTATGTGATTGCTTTGTTTTGGGCTTTACTAGGTATGGCATTATATTGGGAGTCGATTGGCTCCAAAGATACGGGGTGGTGGTAGACTGTGAGGGCTTTTTGGTGACAGTGAGGGCGGATGATGGGCGGAGGGTAGTGTTTGGTAGTCTACTTAGTGATGGGGTCATGGCTAGTTTTGTAAATTCCCTCGACATCCCGCAGGATGAGTTGTCAGATGTGCCCGTGGTTGGCCAGTATCCGGACATCTTCGAGGAGGTGACCGGGCTTCCACCACATCGAGAGATTGAGTTCCGTATTGATTTAGTGAAAGATGCCAGACCTATAGTGATGCCACTTCGTCGTATGGCACCAAGGGAGCAGCGAGAGCTCGGGGTGCAAGTCAGCAATCTTTTGAAGAAGGGATTTATTAGGAGTGTCTCCGAGTGGGGAGCACCAGTTGTGTTTGCCACTAAGGCAGATGGTTCCCTTCGTTTGTGTGTGGACTATCGCGAGTTGAATAAGGTAACGAGGAAGAATAAATATCCTCTACCGCGGATAGATGATTTTTTTGATCAACTGGAAGGAGCAAGAGTGTTCTCCCAGTTGGACCTCGCGACAGGATTTCATCAGCTTCGAGTAGCAGATGAGAGTGTTCCGAAAACGGCATTTAGGACGCCGTCTGGATTTTATGAGTGGTTGGTCATTCCATTTGGGTTGACCAATGCACCAGCCTACTTTGTGGATCTTATGAATCGAGTATTCAGAGATCAATTGAATAAGTTTGTTCTTATGTTCGTGGATGATATCCTTGTTTACTCAAGGACAGAGGAGGAACACAAGGGACACTTGAGGATAGTGATGGAGGTGTTGAGGAAACACCAATTGAAAGCGAAATTCTCTAAGTGTTATTTTTGGAGAAGGGAAGTGAGATTCTTGGGTCATGTCGTTTCCGAGAGTGGTATTGCCGTGGACCCTGCAAAGTTGGCTACGGTACAGGATTGGCCTACACCCAAGAATGCAACAGATGTAAGAAGCTTCTTGGGGTTAGCGGGATATTATCGTAAGTTTATCCAGGACTTCTCCAAGATAGCAGCACCGTTGATGTAACACCCCGCCTCCGCCAGGGTGTCTCTTGCAAGCACTCTGACTTTGGAGGGGTGTTTGAATCAGGTAAACATGCATAATGATATATCAAGGCAGAACAAGAACATATGTATATATGTAAACAGAGTAAATAAGATAAGTAAAACAGCGGAAGATTTCAAACTATTTCAAAACATGTCTGGTACAACATAATGTCAACTTTCCAAATACACAAGTCTAGATAAAAACAACATCACTGAAAAACTGAAATACATAAGTACTATCCCCAAAATAAGTGATAGCCATAGCTAGCTTCATGTCAAGACCGTACATGAGCTAAAATCCCACAAGAAAGCGATCAGAAATCCAAGCTAAGCTCCAATATTCCCACCCTGAGAACCTGGGGGGGGGGGGGGGGGAAACGGAAGAAAAGAGGCGAAAGAAAAACAGGTCAGTCAAAAAGACTGAGTAAGCCCTACTACAATCAATGTAAACTGATAAAGTTAACTGACATGAGATGCAGGGATGAACATAAGGATAACAACATACTAGCATGATGATTAACTAACAAGGTAGATAAAGGTGTCATCGCATAATCAGGTTTAAGGTTTTTGCACCACAGGTGTACTAGCAAGCTAACATGACTTGAATAAACAAGTATTGATCCCTTGGCCCAAGCTTTGGCCCAATACCATGAAATGACCCTAATACGAGGTCCAACCAAACGGTCTAATCGATCGGCTCCCTAAGCCTAACTCGTCACGTGTTGGTGTCAATACGGCCCAAACATAATTGTAGTCGGACTGTGCCGGGTCCACCCTTCGGATGTATCAAGCCCTAGGGTGTCAACCCCTGGACACCATAAACATGAGTGCACAGTCTCGATCTACTGGTACCCATGCTTGACTTCTCCAAATACGGACTACGTGCACGACCATAGTCTGTCCGGAACTACATCGGTGTACCACTCGACCGTCGTTTTGGTCACTTATACCAGTCCAGTAATCGTGCCCCCACCATAGCCTAGTCCCTAGGGTCTTAATGATACAAACTTGGGATTACTGCTGGAGTGGACCCCCATTGCTAGGATTTTCTAGTGGGTTAAGTACGGTTTAACCCTTTTACTAATCATGGATTAACTTGGTTAAGTGTAACGATGGGTTCGCGACTTAACCCCGATTAATCCACCAAGCCCAAATTGGTTAAGTATTAAGTGGACCATGACTTAACCCTAATCATGAGGCATTAATTAATTAATGTGCCTTAACCTCTCACATTAGACTTCGTTGCGGTTACTAGTTAAGCCGGTCGGTTCCGGGTAGCTTTATACCACAACTTGGTCTAACCTCGGGTTCAAGGCACAACATGACCAACTTCTCACATTGGGTCCTATTGTTTGTAGCAACTAGTTAAGCCGGTCGGTTCCGGGTAGGTTTACGCTACAAACTCAACCCAACCTCGAGTTGGTCACACTTATATTTTCTAAGTGTCATGTCCATTATGTTTACAAAACATATTACGAGTTTTCAAGCATTTGGGTAGACCTAACTTAATAGGTAAATTCCCAATGGGTAGAACTAACTTAATAGGTAAATTCCCAATCTTATGTTTTTATGTCTTTTAAGTTTACCCAACCCCAAACGCAATCCCATCGCTTACATATCGCAATAGCGCATAAAGGATAGAAAGAGGGAACTTGGCATAATCATGACATAATGGTGTTGAAGCCACAAGTTTAACATGGTGGCATATGAAATGTACATATGTTCATATACTTGCATATTACATTTTTAGGCCTCAAAAGCATGCATAAAACCAAACTTAGCATATTGGTGATACATGGTGATAAATGACATGTAGAAATGGCCATAAGTTCGCATTTAGCCTCACATGCAAGTTATCATAAGAGATATGATAACTTACATGTTGCCAAAATGCAACCTTTAACATAAAGCTTGAAGCTTTACGTTCATATACTCAAGGTAAGCTTGCATAACATGATAACATGAGTAAAATGATCCACCCAAACTTGCATACATAACATGACAACTTGCATATCATAACATGGCAAACTTGCATAACATAACATGGCAAACTTGCATATCATAACATATCAAACTTGCATAACATGACATAGTAAACTTGCATATCATGGCAAACTTGCATATCATAATGATCAACCAAACTTGCATCATTCATTTAACTTTAGAGTTTAAATATGAAAGTAGAAAAGGGCTTACAATGCTTATGAAGACACAAAAATATATATAGATTGAGACAAAGCCCTTATGCAATCAAATAAACCCAAAATGCAAGCTCCAATAGAAAAACCCTTGAGCCAAAATGATCAAAACCCTTGCTTTATGATGTAAATATGGAAACTTTACTTGAATGCAAGCTAATGACACTCATACAAGCTTGAAAACACTTGTATGCATTGAAAATCTCTCAAAGAAATAACTTAGAAATTTTATGAAGAGAGTGGAGGCCATGAGAGGAATAATTTTGCCATAGTTTAGTTGTAGGGTTGAATAATAATGATTTAGGGTTAGGTTAGGGGCTTATTTATAGAGATTAGGATTAGTTTCAACCGTAGGATTAAACCCTAATTCCAATCTCAGCCCTTAAAACCGAATCTGGCCCCAAAACCTAACCAAAACCCCAAAATGGTGCACCAGGCAAAACTGCCCGGCTGAACCAAGTCGACAGCCAAGTCGACAGGGCTGTCGACTTGGGTCCAACCAAGTCGACTCCCAAGTCGACAGGGCTGTCGACTTGGGTATTTTCCCGCCTGGCCCAATCTGACCTTTTTCGAATTTTGAACCCGAAATTCGAAATCTGTTTTGAACTTGAAATTTTCTGAAAACTTCATTGGGCCTTAATCGGGTCATACGGACTCCGATTTTCGAAAACTCGGACTCTATTTCGCGTATTTTTCCGAGACGAACGCAATGGAATAGCCGTTTTCCTTGATTCAGATTTATAAATTAAATTCTGCCTCGATTTACGTTATAACAGGTTATTGAAAATACGGGTTGTTACATTCTCCCCTCCTTAAAGGATTTCGTCCCCGAAATCTTCAAGTTAGGAAGAACGTATCCTACCATCCAACATCCATCTACTCAAAACATCATCCACGAGCAATCATTGTCCTTACAAGATTCTAAATGTTGTATGAACATATGCAAAGGTGTGTGTATATGTACTTATCTAATGCAAATATCATCAATGCAAATTATGTTAGTGAAATGAATCCATATGTATGCAATTCCTAACATAATGTATAACATCTATATGTGTGCACATAACATACATCCATATGCAACATCCATGTGATAACACAAAAATTTTCATCCATGAATAAGCGTAAACACTCATGCATATGCAATATGAGGAGTGTGTGAGCCGATCTAGTGCCTAATGTGTATAATGCATCCACGAGTAACCACTTGCAAACACTTGCAACCACTTGCAAACATCAAGCATAACATGTTTCAAACACATGTTTCATCCAAAGGGTTTCCACCTAAGGTTCTCATGACAAGATTAACACGATATAGATAGAAAAAGAAAGATATGCTACAAAGAGATCGGGAAGATAAGCAAGATATACTCCTTTTGGATTACAAGAAATCCCTTCCTAACCCAACCCATATTCTATAAAAGCCCAAAAGGTTTAGTCAACCTAACGGACCCCTTCAAACCCTGACATGTATTACTAACCGATGAGTCATACCTCCCGACAGAAATAGGACCGAGAATGGGACCGAGAGGATATACGTAAAAAGATAACATGCGAGTAAGTTCCAAAGGAAAACAAGGATCAAGGATATGCTCTTAAAAAGAGATATGATGCACGTATCTAGCCTTCAGTCTTCTAAGTCTTGTTTCCTTGAGCTTAACTCCACTGTGCTTTGACCGTCTTTTACCTCATGATTTCTTAGCTTCTTAACTCTTATTTCCAAATATGAGTTGGAACCCATTTCATTGTCGCCTCTCGTCTTCCTCTTTCACTTACTCTTCTATCATTCTTGGCTTAAACATAACTATGACCTCATGGTTTCATGCAAGCTCCCCAAAATTCACCAGTTAATCCTGGATCTCGTTTACTTACTATAAAGTATTCCACGCAGCAGAACTTTTCTTGGAAATACCAATCCACGTTGCCAATTGCTCTTACTAACGTGATTTTCTATAACTCGTGCTTGAATGAAATGAACCATCCACCTGCGAATGATAGGTCGTACTTAGATTCAGTGCTTGCCCATGGCTTCCCGTAGACTATCCCAAAACTGGCTAGTGAAGATTAAGTCGCGGTTACTAACTATACTTGAGGGAACCCCGTGCAACCTCCTTATTTCTTGAAAGTAATACGTTGCTAGCTATGATGTAGTCCTTTCGCTCTTTACCGGAGTGAAATGAGCGCTCTTCGTGAGTCTACCTACCATGACCCACATGCTCGTATTCCCTTTCCTTGATCTAGGCAGTCCATCCACGAAATCCTTCGTGACGCTTTCCCACTTCCATTGCGGGGACCTCCAACGGATGTAATAGCCCACCGGGCTTTTTATGACTCGGCCTTAACCTGTTGGCACAACATGCACCTTGGGACAAACTCGGCCACTTCCTCGGATGATGTGCATCTTCAAGAACCTTCTTTCTCTCATCGCGTCTTAGCCATCCCTTGTTATCTATGGCGAGGTGACTTAACATCTTGCCTCTAATCAACTTGTCCATGATCTCGGCTAACTGCGGGTCTTCCTTCTGTGAAGTCCCTACTTGATCCAGAAGGGTAGGTCTAAACTCAAGGGACGCTAACCGACTAATTAAACTGAGAAAGCTTCTTACTTCAATTGTCCTCGTCGGAGCTTTCCGGTCTTGAACCGTGACCACTTTAGCGGGATCCACCGCTACGCCTTGCTTAGTAACTATGTGCCCAAGAAATCTAACTCCTTTTTCTCCAAAATGACATTTGGAGGACTTGGCTTTCAACTGATGCGCTCTAAGCGTATCCATCACCTCCTTGAGATGTCTAGCATGTTCTTCCTAGTTCTTTAAGAAAGTCAGGATATCATCTACAAAGACTACCACAAACTCGTTCAGGAACTCCCTAGACACCCTACTCATCAAGTCCACGAAGTAGGCGGGTGCATTAGTCAAACCGAATGGCATAACTAGCCATTCTAAGAATCCATCTGGAGTTTTGAACGCAGTTTTGTCTATACTATCCTCAGCTACTCTGAGCTGATGGAATCCAGTAGCTAGATCAAGAGAAAACAGATGTTCCTACAAGCTGATCAAACAAATCATCGATCCTTGGTAATGGTTGTCTATTCTTCTTGTTCTACTCACGATAATCAACACATGGGCGAAGCGAACCAAATCTAACACCCCCAAGGGTATATGAGACATGGCTAAACCATGTAATGGCTTGTTTAATCCTAGAGCAAAGTATAGGGCCTTCTTCTGAGCTGTGTTAACCAAGTCTAAACCGACCCGAGCCAGTTGATTAAACTTATCTATGTATTCCCTATTAGTCATGTCCCCTTGCTTCAGTGATAGGAAACTTAGTCCAAACTTTCCCCTAAAGTCGTTCCAAGTCTCAATTGGCCTAGTACCGGTGGTGACCACCCACCAACGTGCAGCTTCTTTCTTTAGCAACCATACTGCCAATAAAACCTTCCTACGGTCATCTAAGTCAAAGATGGCGAAAAGATCTTCGGTTTCTTTCAACCAATTCCTTGCCTCTACAAAAGTCTCCGTTCCAATGAAATTCTTGCCACCCATCGTCTTAAAGTCCTTACAAGTTTCCGAAAAATCCGCTTGTGGAGGTTGAGGGGGAGGAGGAACATCAGCTACGGGAGGAGGAGGAGAAACATTAGCCACCGGAGGAGGAGTAACATTTGCGGGGCCGGCTTCGGTTGCCCTAGCCTCCAAAAGTCTCCTATACGAAACAGGTACGTGTACTCCCTCCGGAATAGCAAAGTTATCGACCATACTGAAAACGAAGAAAAAAGACAGATTCAGAATGGAGAAAAACGAAGGAATTTTGCTAATGGCTTTTTGGGGAATAGCCTTTAAAATAAACTAGACTTTTCTTTGGGAAAATACTTTATACTTGGTTTTGAAAATAGTTTTCCAAAAGTTTTAAAAACCTTTTTGTTCCTTCTCGTAAACCATATGCTCTGATACCAAATGTAACACCCCGCCTCCGCCAGGGTGTCTCTTGCAAGCACTCTGACTTTGGAGGGGTGTTTGAATCAGGTAAACATGCATAATGATATATCAAGGCAGAACAAGAACATATGTATATATGTAAACAGAGTAAATAAGATAAGTAAAACAGCGGAAGATTTCAAACTATTTCAAAACAAGTCTGGTACAACATAATGTCAACTTTCCAAATACACAAGTCTAGATAAAAACAACATCTCTGAAAAACTGAAATACATAAGTACTATCCCCAAAATAAGTGATAGCCATAGCTAGCTTCATGTCAAGACCGTACATGAGCTAAAATCCCACAAGCAAGCGATCAGAAATCCAAGCTAAGCTCCAATATTCCCACCCTGAGAACCTGGGGGGGGGGGGAACGGAAGAAAAGAGGCGAAAGAAAAACAGGTCAGTCAAAAAGACTGAGTAAGCCCTACTACAATCAATGTAAACTGATAAAGTTAACTGACATGAGAAGCAGGGATGAACATAAGGATAACAACATACTAGCATGATGATTAACTAACAAGGTAGATAAAGGTGTCATCGCATAATCAGGTTTAAGGTTTTTGCACCACAGGTGTACTAGCAAGCTAACATGACTTGAATAAACAAGTATTGATCCCTTGGCCCAAGCTTTGGCCCAATAAAATGAAATGACCCTAATACGAGGTCCAACCAAACGGTCTAATCGATCGGCTCCCTAAGCCTAACTCGTCACGTGTTGGTGTCAATACGGCCCAAACATAATTGTAGTCGGACTGTGCCGGGTCCACCCTTCGGGTGTATCAAGCCCTAGGGTGTCAACCCCTGGACACCATAAACATGAGTGCACAGTCTCGATCTACTGGTACCCATGCTTGACTTCTCCAAATACGGACTACGTGCACGACCATAGTCCGTCCGGAACTACATCGGCGTACCACTCGACCATCATTTTGGTCACTTATACCGGTCCAGTAATCGTGCCCCTACCCTAGCCCAGTCCCTAGGGTCTTAATGATACAAACTTGGGATTACTGCTGGAGTGGACCCCCATTCCTAGGATTTTCTAGTGGGTTAAGTACGGTTTAACCCTTTTACTAATCATGGATTAACTTGGTTAAGTGTAACGATGGGTTCACGACTTAACCCCGATTAATCCACCAAGCCCAAATTGGTTAAGTATTAAGTGGACCATGACTTAACCCTAATCATGAGGCATTAATTAATTAATGTGCCTTAACCTCTCACATTAGACTTCGTTGCGGTTACTAGTTAAGCCGGTCGGTTCCGGGTAGCTTTATACCACAACTTGGTCTAACCTCGAGTTCAAGGTACAACATGACCAACTTCTCATATTGGGTCCTATTGTTTGTAGCAACTAGTTAAGCCGGTCGGTTCCGGGTAGGTTTACGCTACAAACTCAACCCAACCTCGAGTTGGTCACACTTATATTTTCTAAGTGTCATGTCCATTATGTTTACAAAACATATTACGAGTTTTCAAGCATTTGGGTAGACCTAACTTAATAGGTAAATTCCCAATGGGTAGACCTAACTTAATAGGTAAATTCCCAATCTTATGTTTTTATGTCTTTTAAGTTTACCCAACCCCAAACGCAATCCCATCGCTTACATATCGCAATATCGCATAAAGGATAGAAAGAGGGAACTTGGCATAATCATGACATAATGGTGTTGAAGCCACAAGTTTAACATGGTGGCATATGAAATGTACATATGTTCATATACTTGCATATTACATTTTTAGGCCTCAAAAGCATGCATAAAACCAAACTTAGCATATTGGTGATACATGGTGATAAATGACATGTAGAAATGGCCATAAGTTCGCATTTAGCCTCACATGCAAGTTATCATAAGAGATATGATAACTTACATGTTGCCAAAATGCAACCTTTAACATAAAGCTTGAAGCTTTACGTTCATATACTCAAGGTAAGCTTGCATAACATGATAACATGAGTAAAATGATCCACCCAAACTTGCATACATAACATGACAACTTGCATACCATAACATGGCAAACTTGCATAACATAACATGGAAAACTTGCATATCATAACATATCAAACTTGCATAACATGACATAGTAAACTTGCATATCATGGCAAACTTGCATATCATAATGATCAACCAAACTTGTGGCAAACTTGCATATCATAATGATCAACCAAACTTGCATCATTCATTTAACTTTAGAGTTTAAGTATGAAAGTAGAAAAGGGCTTACAATTCTTATGAAGACACAAAAATATATATAGATTGAGACAAAGCCCTTATGCAATCAAATAAACCCAAAATGCAAGCTCCAATAGAAAAACCCTTGAGCCAAAATGATCAAAACCCTTGCTTTATGATGTAAATATGGAAACTTGACTTGAATGCAAGCTAATGACACTCATACAAGCTTGAAAACACTTGTATGCATTGAAAATCTCTCATAGAAATAACTTAGAAATTTTATGAAGAGAGTGGAGGCCATGAGAGGAATAATTTTGCCATAGTTTAGTTGTAGGGTTGAATAATGATGATTTAGGGTTAGGTTAGGTGCTTATTTATAGAGATTAGGATTAGTTTCAACCGTAGGATTAAACCCTAATTCCAATCTAAGCCCTTAAAACCGAATCTGGCCCCAAAACCTAACCAAAACCCCAAAATGGTGCACCAGGCAAAACTGCCCGGTTGAACCAAGTCGACAGCCAAGTCGACAGGGCTGTCGACTTGGGTCCAACCAAGTCGACAGGGCTGTCGACTTGGATATTTTCCCGCCTGGCACAATTTGACCATTTTTCGAATTTTGAACCCGAAATTCGAAATCTGTTTTGAACTTGAAATTTTCTGAAAACTTCATTGGGCCTTAATCGGGTCATACGGACTCCGATTTTCGAAAACTCGGACTCTATTTCGCGTATTTTTCCGAGACGAACGCAATGGCATAGCCCGTTTCCCTTGATTCAGATTTATAAATTAAATTCTGCCTCGATTTACGTTATAACAGGTTATTGAAAATACGGGTTGTTACAGTTGACTCATTTGACTAAGAAGAATCAGTCCTTCGTCTAGGACGGAGTGTGTGAGGATGCCTTCAAGAGTCTAAAAAAGAGGTTGACGCGTGCGCCAGTGTTAGTCATTCCTAAAGGGAGTGAAGAGATGACGGTATACACGGATGCTTGTGGTACCGTACTGGGGGCAGTATTAATGCAAGGGGGTAGGGTTGTAGCTTATGCTAGTCGACAGCTAAAGCCGCATGCGAAGAAGTATCCTACCCATGATTTGGAATTGGCAGCGATTGTATTTGCGCTGAAGATGCGGAGACATTATCTCTTGGGAGAAAGATTTGAGTTGTTTACCGATCATAAATCGTTGAAGTATCTCTTCTCTCAGAAAGATCTGAATCTCCGTCAGCAGAGATGGTTGGAATTCTTGGCTTCGTATGATTTTGATATCGCATATACACCTGGGAAAGGTAATGCGGTAGCCGATGCCTTGAGTAGGAGACATGCCAGTTTAGGGGCTATGTTTCTTGAATGGAAGCTGGAGTATATCGCGGGGTTTGATTTCAGACCAAAGTGCGAATTGGACCCAGTTATGCTAGCTAGTTTGGCGATCAGACCCACTTTGATAGAGCGGATTGGTTCCAGTCAGAGGGACGATCCTAATCTATTGGAAATCATCTCCAAGTTTGAGATAGGTATCGATGAGGAGATGAATGCGTATGGGCTTGATCGAGATAGATGGCTTCGGATGAATGGAAGACTAGTTGTGCCCAACGTGAATGGTTTGAGGGATGAAGTGCTTAGAGAATGTCATCACTCAAAACTGACTAAACATCCCGGTGGTAATAAGATGTATCGAGACATGAGACGGGCTTACTACTGGGAAGGGATGAAAAGAGACGTTGGGAAGTTTATATCCAAATGCATGAATTTCCAACTAGTTAAAGCTGAGCAAAAGAAACCTAGTGGGTTGTTGCAACCATTAGAAATTCCCGAATGGAAATGGGGGCAAGTCTCGATGGATTTCATCGATGGTTTACCAAGGACTAGATCGGGATATGATAGCATTTGGGTAATTGTGGATCGATTGACTAAAAGTGCAAGATTTATACCGGTCAAATCGACCAGAACGGCAGCCAAGTTGGCAGAATTGTATATGAAGTGGGTAGTGAGATTTCATGGAGTACCCAAAAGCATTGTGAGTGACCGAGACCCGTTGTTCACTAGTGGGTTATGGAAGAGCTTACAAGAGGCTTTAGGGTCAGGATTACATCTCAGTACCGCATATCATCCTCAGACCGACGGTCAGACGGAGAGGGTGAATCGTATATTGGAAGATCTCTTGAGAGCGTGTATATTTGATTTTAGTGGATCATGGGATGACCATCTGCATCTAGTAGAGTTTGCATATAATAATAGCTACCAATCCAGTATCGGTATGGCTCCATATGAAGCTTTGTACGGAAGACCGTGCAACTCACCATCATGTTGGATAGAGACTGGCGACAAGTTTGTGCTTGGACCAGATGTGGTGAGAGAAACTTCGGATAAGGTTAAGATTATTCAGCAACGAATGAAAGCTGCCCAAGATAGGCAGAAGAGTTATGCTGATAATAGGAGAAGAGACTTGAAATTCTCCGTTGGTGACTTGGTGTTTGTCAAGATCTCTCCGTTGAAGAGCGTGATACGATTTGGCAGGAGAGGCAAGTTGGCACCAAGATTTGTTGGCCTATTCCCTGTTCTTGAACTAGTTGGGAATTTGGCATATAGAATTGGCTTACCAGAGAAAATGGCGGGAGTTCACAATGTGTTTCATGTTTCCTAACTAAGGAAGTTCGTTCACGACTCAGATATGACTATTTCACCTGATCAGTTAGAGGACTTCGAAGTAGAACCCGAGGCGGTTGGGAACCGCAAGCCAATTCGTATTGTGGGGCACGATACGAAGCAACTTCGAAGGAAGGCGGTGAGGCTAGTCAAGGTTCAGTGGGGCGAGGACGAAAATGATTGTACTTGGGAGACAGAGGAGAGCATTAGGAAGGCATATTCAGAACTCTTTGCCTGGTAAGATTTACTTTGCGAATTAGTTATTCTGCATGCTAGGGTAGACTTATTTTACTTGTTTTGCATGTTTGATTGCTGTTCTATGATTGATAGGCATGCTGGACCTTTGTGTGTGTTTGGATTAGGGAATTTCGGGGGCGAAATTTCTTAAGGGGGGGAGAGTGTAACGACCCGTATTCTACACATCATAGGATTATAGAATATTTATTTCTTTTCCATGTGAAGTCGTATGGTCATGTAACTTTGGGAAACATCCATTAGAGTCATTTCCCATGTTCATGATTTTTGTCAATTTTTAAATGACCATTTTGCCCTTAGTTAATACTGTTTTGGCCATAACTTTTGATTGGAAAGGAATTTTGACCTGAAACCACTTTCATTGGATTCGTTTGATGGTTTACCTTTCCGTAGAGTGGTCATAATAGCCAAACGGACTTACCGTTTGGGAGATATGGCTGAAATAAGGTTTGGAGGGTAAAAAACTGCTTAACCGGGCCAAATAGGGTGATTAGTGAGTAAGCCCATAACCCATTTCGGGATTAGGGTTATGGGAAGGCTGAAATGAGATAGATGATCATTCCATTTCAGTTTTCTAGCCTCCACTTATCACCAAGGAACCCTAAAAATGGCCTCCAACCTCTAAATCACCTCCAAATCACCTTTTGGTCAAGGATTTGGCTTAGCAACCTCTAATCAAGGAAGATCTACACCAAAGCAACGTTGGAGCTGCTGTTTAGCATTAGGATTCACATCAAATCAGAGATTATTTTCAGATCTTAGTTTATTTGTGGCTAAGGTGAGTGATTTGCATAGTTTTGCACTAATTATGGCTAATTAGGGATGATTAGTGTTAATTAGCGAATTTAAACATGGTAAAATTCGGGAAAAATGTTCATAAATTCTTAAATAATGTTTTAGACCTCTGATATGAATTTGGGTTAATTTGGTTAAGTTTTGCTAATCCTATCATTAGTTTCACCTAAACATGCTTAGGGGGAGATATGAGATTTTTGGGTATGTTTGGTCCATTTTAACCTATTATATTGACGTTTTGATGTTTGTGGTTGATTATGCATGTTGCTATGACTGTATGAAATGCTTTGTGATTGGTTAGAATAGTCGGAATGGTCGAAAACGCCGCCGAGGGGCGTAAACTTTTCGCTGGAACAGCTGCAGGAATTATGCAGGGACCCGGATCGGATCGCATGCCACGTCCACGATCCGCACTCGCTCTTCGCACCCCGATCCGAACCAGATGATCACGATTCGACATGAGGAGTTGCCATGCGATCTGCCTCGTCCTTCCACGAACCGACCAGCCTCACGAACTGATGGGAAGTCACGACCCGAGCCATGTAGCACGATCTGACCCATTGGAACACGATCCGCTAGGAGTTCACGATCCGACCAGAAGAGGAGACCCGATTCGATGGAGACTGGATTCACGAGACAATGGAGGAGTGCGACCCGATCACCTGGAGGACCACGACCCGATCCGACGTAGGATGCGCGACCCGACCCGAATGATGAAGACCGATCCGGATGAAGATGATGAACAATAACCCGAGATGCAAAGGTAGTCCAATATGGGAAGTTAGAGCTTAGGATCCAGTTGGGGACCAATGAGTTCACTTCATGATTGGACTTTGCTGCGGGACGTGTGCTAAGGAGTTGTCGACGTTCATAACTTCGATTCACCACTAAAAATGAATGATGGGCTACTTATCAGTGCAGTAGAGTCATTATGACCTAAGGGGCAAGGTGATGGTAGCAAAACTACGTAATCAGTGCAGTAGGGTCATTACGACCTGAGGGGCAAGGTGATGCGTAGTAAAACTATGAGCCAGTGCGGTAAGGTTTTTGTGACTCCATGGGGCAGAGTGGACATAGTAAGGATTAGTAAGGCTACGAGCCAGTGCAGTGGGGTTCTTGTGACTCCATGGGGCAAAGTGGACATAACAAAGGATTAGTAGCTACGTTATCAGTGCAGTGAAGCCATTTATGACCTCATGGGGCAGAGTGATCGTAGCAAGGTATGTTGGGTGATCGAAGTGGTGAATATCGTATGCTTTACGCACTGAGTGAGAGATGTGAGGATGGATGCTATGCTTGATTGTTTATCATCATTATGACATGCACACCTCCCCCACCTCTGTATCTTTACACCGTTTGATATGGTACCTTAGAGTGTTGTACAGTATGTAGTGCTAACTCTTTGGTTGCAGGTCCAGGTTCAGGTATGTTTTAGTCTACCTGTTATTGTTCACTTTAGATGCTTATCGCTCATACCAGGCTTTATGTCTGACCCAGAGTTTTATGTCTCCTCTTATTACTCTGGGTGCTCACACGAGCAGACTAGAGACAGGTTAGCTGGTGGTGCGCGAGTAGCTGATTCGGAGGCGGGCAGGAGGCTTCCACGTGATATATATATATATATATATATATATATATATATATATATATATATATACACACACACACACACATTCTCCCTGTGTCGTTGGTGGTCGCTACTTGGGCATTAGTAGTGCACCTCCTTTATCTTACTTTTGCTTTGAGACAGTTTGAAAGTTGTAATAAGCTGTATTTTGGATTTTCGCTGCTATGATGTTTAGTTCTGATTTTCAGCTTATGCACTGTCTCTCCTGTTTTATGTCAAGTATGTTATTATTATATTTTGTTCTATGCGCTGTGAGACATTCTACAGGTTCTTTGTATGTTCATTTCCTTCTTCCCTTTCCTTTTGACGACCCGTTCCGTGCTAACTGGACATGTGTACAGCGCACCTTTGGAGTAAATGTCGGTTGGTGCGGGGCGGGCCGTCATAGTGCACGACCCAGATATGACTATTTCACGTGATCAGTTAGAGGACTTCGAAGTGGAACTCGAGGCGGTTGGGAACCGCAAGCCAATTTGTATTGTCGAGCACGATACGAAGCAACTTCGAAGGAAGGCGGTGAAGCTAGTCAAGGTTCAGTGGGGGCGAGAACAAGAATGACTGTACTTGGGAGACAGAGGAGAGCATTAGGAAGTCGTATCCAGTACTCTTTTCCTAGTAAGATTTACTTTGCAATTTAGTTATTCCGCATGCTAGGATAGACCTGTTTTGCATGTTTGATTGTTGTTTTATGGCTGATAGGCATGCAGGACCCTTTGTGTGTTTTGGTTAGGGAATTCCAGGGGCAAAATTTCTTAAGAAAGGGAGAATGTAACAACCCGCATTCTACGAATCGAAGGATCGTAGAATATTTATTTCTTTCTTATATGAAGTCATATGGTCATGTGGCTTTGGGAAACGACCATTGGGGTCATTTCCCATGTTCATGATTTTTGCCAATTTTTAAATGACTGTTTTGCCCCTAGCTGATCTTGTTTCGGCCATAACTTTTGATTAGAAGGGAGTTTTGACCTAAAACCACTTCCATTGGCTCCGAATGATGGTTTAGCTTTTCGTAGAGCGGTCATATATGGAAAACGGACTTACCGTTTGGGAGAAATGGCCGAAATAAGGTTTGGAAGGTGAAAAACTACTTAACCGGGCCAAATAGAGTGATTAGTGAATGGGCCCATAAGCCATTTCGGGATTAGGGTTATGAGGAGTCTGAAAAGAGTTAGGGTTTCATTCAATTTCAGTTTTCTAGTCTCCACTTACCTCTTAGAAACCCTAAAAATGGCCTCCAACCTCTAAATCACCTCCAAATCACTTTCTAATCAAGGATTAAGCTTAACAACATCAAATCAAGGGAGATCTTCACCAAATCAAGATTAGAGCTGCTATTTAGCATTGGCATTCGCGCCATATCAGAAATTTATTTTAGATCTAAGGTTTATTTATGGCTAAGGTGAGTGATTTGCATAGTTCCTCACTAATTATGGTTAATTAAGGGTAATTAGTGTTAATTAGTGAATTTAAACATGATAAAAATATGGAAAAATACTTATAAATTCTTAAATGATGTTTTAGACCTCTGATATGAACTTGGGTTAATTTGGTTAAGCTTTGCTAATCCTATCGTTAATTATGCTTGATCATGTTTAAGGGAAAATATGGGGTTTTGGCTATGTTTGATCCATTTTAACCTATCATATTTATGTTTTGGTGTTTGAGGTCACTTCTACTTGTTGCTATGATTGTATGGTGTGCTTTGTGATTTATTAGGATATTAGAATGGTCGAAAACACCGTCGAATGGCGTAAAACACTCGCTGGAATAGTAGTAGGAAGACGGTGCAGGTTTTCGGATCGGATCGGATGGATGGGCTCGGACCGGATAGTGGACTGGGCAAGGGATCACCGAACTGAGGCTTAGCACGAGATAAAGTATGGCAAAAAGGAAGGCCACTGTGGTTGAACTGGGATCGGATCAGAGCGAATGGGAATAGGGATGAGGATCGGATCGGACCAGAAGATCAAGCCAGGGCCGGAAGGAAGGAAAGGTAACAGACCGAACCGAAGTGACATGGAGGACCCGATGTGACCTGGAGAACCCAAACCGAACCGAACCGATGACTAGTAACTGGAGCAATCCGGACCGAACTGTGGTGTATCTACCCGAACCGAACCGATGGCTAGGAGGAGATCTGAACCGATCCAGTGATGACCAAAAACCCGAGATGCAAAGGTAGTCCAAATGGAAGTTAGAGCTCAGGATCCAGTTGTGAACCAATGAGTTCACTTCATGGTTGGGCTTTGCTGCGGGACGTGAGCTAAGGAGTTGTCGACGTTCATAACTTCGATTCACCACTGAAAAGAATGATGGGCTACGTATCAGTGCAGTAGAGTCATTATGACTCGAGGGGCAAAGTGATCGTAGCAGGATTACGTATCAGTGCAGTAGAGTCACCGTTACTCAAGGGGCAAAGTGATCGTAGTAAGACTATGAGCCAGTGCATTGGAGCCATTGTGACTCCATGGGGCAGAGTGGACATAGTAAAGGATTAGTAAGGCTATGAGCCAGTGCAGTGGGGTGTGTACAAATCCATGGGGAAAAGTGGACATAGCGAAGGATTAGTGGCTATGGATCAGTGCAGTGAAGCCGTTGTGATTTCATAGGGCAGAGTGATCATAGCAAAGTATTGGGTGATTGAAGTGGTGGATATCGTATGCTTTGTGCACTGAGTGAGAGATGTGAGGATGATTGCTATGCTTGATTGTTTGCCATCATAATGACATGCACACCCCCGCCCCCGTACTCTTTACACCGTATATAGTGGCACCTTCGAGTATTGTATAGTATGTAGTGCTAACTCTTTGGTTGCAGGTCCAGGTTCAGGTATGGTTTAGTATACCTGTTATTGTTCTGTTTAGCTGCTTATCGCTCATACCAGACTTTTTGTCTGACCCAGAGTTTTATGTTTCTTCTTATTACTCTAGGTGCTCTCACGAACAAACTAGAGACAGGTTAGCTGGTGATGCGCGAGTAGCGGATTCGGAGGCGAGCATGAGGCTTCCACATATGATATATATAGATATCCTCCCTGTGTCGTTGCTGGTCACTACTTTGGGCACTATTAGTGTACCTTTCTTGTTTAGCTTTTTGAGACAGTTTTTAAAAGTTGTAATAATGTTGGCTTCAGATCATAAGCTGTACTTTGGATTTTCCACTACTATGATAGTTTGTTTCAGCTTATACACTGTCTCACCTGTTTTATGTCAAGTATGTTGTTATTATATTTTGTTCCATGCACCGTGAGACATTCTATAGGTTCTTTGTTGATTCTTCGTTTTCCTTCTTTTCTTCTGATGACCATTCCGGGCTAACTGGACATGTGTACAACGCACTTTTGGAGGAAATGTCGGTTGGTGAGTGGCGGGCCATCACAGTTATGTTTGATGGATGCAAGTGTTTTCTAGTGGTTTCTCGTGGATGCATATGCACACACTAGGCACTAGATTAGCTCAGTCACTTACATACTGCACCAGGTTGCATATGCATTTTTTTAGGGATGAAAATGGCTGTATCATTTTATGGGTGTTGCATTCGGATGGATGATTTTGTACACATATAGTGTTTACATGATATACTACGACTATTTTCATACATGTTGGATTCATGACACTAACATACATTGCATTAAGGAGGTTAACTGAATCAATAGACTGCTTGATTTTTTGCATTAGCATAAGGACATATACACACACCTTTGCAAATGTTCATACAAGCATTATAATCCTTTTAAGGACAACAGATGCATGTGATTGATTGATGAGTTGATGGATGTTAGGATATACATTTTTCTTAACTTGGAGATCTCGGGGACGAAACCCTTTAAGTAGGGGAGAATGTAACGCCCCGTAGTTTTAAAGAACACTATAACGACAAACTAAAGAATTCTTATTTAAATATTGGGAATTAAGTAAAATGGACTGTACCATTGTGTTCGCCTCGGAATTCTACTTAAGATAGACTCCGAGTTTGTGTAAAACATACATTATATGAGAAAGTTGTTAAGCTTAGAAGTTTGTATACGTATAAGAGGATTATATATATACAAATCAATCCGTAATTTACAAAATAAATCAGACAACAAAGGTAGCGGGAGAAATGGGAATCAACCCATTGAGGGGTCGACCCATGACCTGGTTGGGTCAACCCAAGTCGGGTTGGGTGGACCCAACGTGGATCTGGCGCAGTGCATTTCTTTGAATCGGGACTGATTTGTTAACTAGGTTCGTTGGCTTCAGGCTACATATAAGACCTTGGTTCAATTGTTTTTACACATAAAAAACAATGGAGACAACGAGATGCTTCCCCAGCTTGGATTGAATTTGCCTATTTTCTTCAACAATAGCTTATACGCATTCAAGAACTTCATCTACAACTTCAGCCTAATTATTTTATGTTCTTTATATCCAGTCTCTGTGAGTTCATGTTATTTTTGATATAAACATTTAACAAGTAATCTTGACATGTTTATAAATCTGGATCTAAACCCTATGTGTAACAACCCAAATTTTGGAACCAATTTAAAATTTTATTTTTAATTGATTTAATGGATTTTAAGAATTTAAAATGATTTATTTTGAGAATTAACGATTTAAAATTTATTTAAATCGAAGTTAGAACATATAAATTTAAAATTTAATTAAAACGAACTCGAAATGGCGCGGTATTTTTAAAATTTGGTTTTGAAATTCAATTGAATATATAGAAATTAATAAAATTCAGAATTGGATGAAACAAGAAACATTACAATCTGTTTAACTATATCTTTCTAACGAATGTAAGAAATTGAGATTTCACTTTATAAGTTGCAAGTTATGTCTAGTTTAAAATTTAGAATACTCGCTATATAATTTATCTATATTTTAAAATTATATATCTAGCCCTGAAGAATCGCCATTTTGCAAACGAGCTCTGTTTTCAACGAAAACACTTTTGCTGGATTCAAAACGTCAAATTATTGTTAGGTTTAAATTTTCAAGTCATTTGGACTTAATATGTGAGAGTTTAAAATTAATAAAGCAGTTAAAAAGAGCCATTTTTCAAATGGTCTCCAAATTCGACGAAATTAACTTTTTTAGGACCGTATCGTCAAAACATAGCAAGATTTCAAATTCCATAATTTTTATAGTCAGTATGTGGCCCCGGTAAATTAAAATGTACACTGAAATTCAATATTGAACACTATATTAATTTATATTTTAATTTTGGTAAAAAATGATTGAAACAACCGAATCAGCTTACGAAACATATTCTGTTGTGTATGGAATGGGGGTATTTAGTTAGTGGTGATAGTGGTTGGGATTCGTTTGGAGTTCGGAGTGTTAATTAAGAAAAATTGGAATAAAAATAATATTAAAATATGCTATATAAACAAAATTTCCCAATAACCCCTAAACTATTTTAACCAGTAGTCAACCCATTCGTTCAGCCACATTTCAACGATTTTATGGTCGAAATCTCTCAAAAAATCTTCCTTTAATTTCCCTCAACACACAGCGAATTAAGAGATGATTTCAAAAGGAAAATTGAATATCTAGGAGAGCTCTTTCGAATGGTATGTTGATGATGGATTATTACGATCTGTGGTGGCCAAATTTTCTCCCTAAATTCTTGCCGTTTAAAGCGTTTTTCGAGGCTCCACCGGCGATCGAGTTCACCGTCCTTCCCGCCGTCGGTGGCACACCCCGAGGCGCTTCTTGTGACAGTCCCTGATCTTGGTCCAATCGTACGTGGCAATGGCAAATTCAACCCTCGATGGCGAGCTTTTATCGCGAGTAATAGAAAGTGTTGGCCAAACAAGATGACGGGATTAGGGGTAATTAAAGAAAGATTAGGAAAAAAATCAAGTGAATTAATTATATTTTATTATTTTAATAATGTAGTTAACTTATAAACAGCGGTAACTTATTCGTTTGGCATCAGAATTTGACAAAACGAATTGCGTTGGAATCATGACAACAAACTCTACATTTAAGAACTGACCGGGAAGAATTTAGAACCGGTTAGAATTTTTGACTAAATTAAACGTCCAGTTTAATTTAGTTAAAACCATCGCCAATTAAAGACCGACAGAGTGTAAATCAAAGCGAGAACTCTCTCATTCAAAATTTTGTATAGTTATTTATTTTTATAACTGAACATATGTTGATGTCTGTGAATGAAATATTTGTTTGGTGGATGTGTACAATTTTAATGTCATTATTATTAAAATGTAAATAAATTCACATGGATGTGATGTAAACCCTACACGGGTATTGGGATGATAATTTTACGCATCGCCTAAGGTAAAATAATAATATTTGTTTGATATTTGAAAACCACACATGGGTCTGGGGATGATAATTAATTCACATCTCCCTTGGATTTAATTATATGTCAACCGATTGATTGACAGAATATAATAAGCATTATTAAATTATTTAATGCTTACAGAAGTAAATTGCACTCTGGATGTGAATTAAACGTCTAATAGCTGTTTATCACTATTTTTGAATACATGCGATGTATGGATCCATATAAATAAAATCATACGGTAATTGATTGGATCTGATTCCAATTCAAAATATAAAAGAATATTTTAAAATAATATTCAGTGAAAAATCAAAATATGTTTTTGATGTTCGATTTTGGATGGACACAAAAATATTGAAATATTCCTAACTGAAATGAATATGAAGCCGAGTTAAGTAGATATACGCTGTTTTCAACTCGAATGGAATTTTCTATCGATTTTATTCATTTTATAATAAATATTGAAAAGATTTGATTTCAAATTCTGATATTTCGGAAATATTAACATTTTAATATTACAATGATATGGAATATTCAATTTTGATTTAAAATTGGAATCGAAGTTGAAATCATTTTACAATGAATTTATAAATGATTTATAAAATACGTTTTAAATGGAAATCGACTAAATATATTATATATATATTTAAATGGCTTGAATAGAATAAGCCACACAACCAACGTTCGCGAATTTCGACCATTGATTTTGAATTGACGTAACGAGAGATCCGACCGTCGGATTCTCCTAAAACCTGAACCACTGGGTTCGTACCGAAAGGAGCTTTCGAATGATAGTAAGAGATTTGAAATCTAATGGTTGGATTTAAAGATATGTGCAAATCAGTTTTGAAAAAGGTCGCTATGGATGCAGTTCGTTATACGATATTGTAAACCAATTGTAAGGTCCTTAAGGAAATTATTTACAACATGAACAAATTATGTAAAATCATAATAAATGATTTGAAATGATTTTAGATGGAAAATTCCATGTTTATAAAGATAAAATATTTTTATCCGAATGAACTAGTTAATAATTAGAGTAAAGAGCTGAAAGAAATTATATGGTATTAATATAACCAGAAATTTCCAATGTATGAATTGGGAATGGATTTGAATGGAAATAATCTTTGGAATATTTCGACATTGGATTCCGCGATTATACGGATATGGTTGAGGAATTAGGAAGATACAGATATCGTTATTCCCAATACGATATCCATTGGTTTAACAATTTGTTATTAAATATAAGCCGATATTATTTTTATTTAGAGCCTTGTATTTAATATCGAATTAGATTTTGGGTTTGTTGTGAATGGTGTCTTCAATAACACTATTTTTAAACCCAGTTGATAAATGAATAAATCTTTTAATTAAGATTAATGAAGTTTTCCAATTTATAAATATAAATTGGGATTAAATGGTTGGTTATTTTGGGTTCATTGTGAATGATGTTTAAAATAACATTTGTTCTTAAAACCCAATTAACAGTAAATATATGATTTGGAATTTATAAATCCTTTAATTAAGACTTAATGAAAATTTTCCAAAATAAAGTTTTCCAATTCAATATATTAAATTGGAACTGAATGGAATTCGATTTAGCGGTAATCGGGATGAGATACTATGAAGGAAGACCATTACTATTTATGGAATTTAAAAGGCCTTGCCATTATTCTATTTATAGTATTGGTACAATACGGAAATTTATATCGATTATATACTGTTATGAATTCCATGAATGTTCCATTTTAATGGAAGAGGATTTTGGGTTTACCGTGAATAATGTTTTAAACGACATTTGTTCTTTAACCCAAGTAAAGACATGATTTATTTCCTAAAATTTGGATAATCATTAAGTAATGATTTTTGAGATTAAAAGTGAACTAGAGTTTTAATGAATCTTTAAGTAGATTAAAATGAAAATGGAATAATTAAATTTATCGAATTCAAGAAATGATCGAGAATGGAGTACCACCAGTTTTACTCCATGCACTAGTTAAATCTTTAATTAGATTTGAAATGTGAAATGGTAATTAATTTTACCGATACCACAGTGGGTGTTAGATATGGAGTACTACCAGTTTTGCTCCATGGGATGAATAAGCTGAGATTGGGATAATAAAATAAATAATTATTTCGGTAAAGCTCGATAGTCCTGACTAGTTTGATAAACATTAATTGAGTTTAAATTTGGAAATGATAAAATAAAATCTTTTGAAATTGATATCCAAAGAAAGATTTAAGAATAAGTTTAAAAGAACTTATCTTTGATAAAATTAATGGGAACTTTTCCCATAGGATGTGAATATTTGAATAATAGAATATTCTAAATTTGAATGTGGTGTATGATGTGTTTTTATAGAACTTGATTATTTATTATAAAATACGCGAGTTATTTGGAAAGGCTAGGTTTATCCTATTCTGAATAACTGATACAGAGACTAAGAGTCGATGATATGAATATGTTGGTTGAAGACCAAAGATCTTCACATAGTTTGGATGATTACCGATGTCTTGATTAGGTTGTACACCTAAGACAAGGTAATAAGTGGTGATCGTCCAGACGTACTTGGAGATTGACCGGATATGCTAGGACCTCTCTTCTATAATGGACATACAGGACGAGGAATAAGGTGCCTCCGCTTTCATTCAGACCTACAACGGACTTGCAAATGGATGGTATATCTGACATTGTATTCCTTTATACTTTATTCGTTAATCTCTGTTAAGTACATACTTGTTTGGTGGCAGAGAATTTATTCTGAAACGACCCGACATCCCCCTTACGGGAAAGTGCAGATTGCTTTGAGAACATGACGCATCAGAACACAAACAGTATAACATTTCATTGCTATTACAACAAATTACAACAGAGAACAAGAATATATCAGAGTATGAATAATTTACAGCAAAAAATATCAGAGGTTTAATTACAAATTAAAAGCAGCGGAAAATATAAGACATATATTAGAACAACTAAATGAAATACACGAATACAAAGCTTTCCAAATATAGCTCCCTCTGTAAATCCAGGATCCTATGTAAAGAAATATTTGCGAAAACCAAAACTACTAGCTGCCATGTGGAAAATATGGGCACCAAGAGTTTAGGTTAAAACAATAAACTCTGAGTCAATCATGGGACTGGTGTGAGAACTAAAACTGTAATAACCCAGAAAATGTGAACCAGTTTAATTTTTTTTATTAGGTTATTACCAGGAAATTTGAATGATTGAAATAGCATATTTCAATAAAATATAGAATATGGTATGATAGGGCAGTTTGAAATTTTGAATACAAACTTAGTCTGACTGTACCGGGTGGAAAATATAACAGATTTTAACGAAACTGAAAATATTTAAATCTGTTTATCAATACCTTTCTAGCGAATCTGAAAATTCGAAATTTCATAATGGACATCAAAAGTTATGGCCAAATGAATTTTCAGAAAGGTCGCTATATAGTATATATAGCCATTGAAAATTGGGATTTTGCATACGACCTCGGAATTCGACGAAACCCCTTTTGTTGGGTCTGGGATGTCAAATTATTGCTAAGTTTCAAATTTCGTAATTTTTGAAGCTAGTATGTGGGCGGGGCAAAAGATAACGTGTTTGGTCAAATTCTGTTAAACTGGGTCGACCTAAAAATGGCCGTTTTTCAAACGAGCTCAGAATTCGACGAAACTGGTTTTGTTAGGACCGTATCGTCAAAACAAAGCTAGATTTATTTTTCTGGAATTTTTCGATTCAGTTTGTGGCCCTGGCAAATTGAAATGTACGTTTAAATTAAATATCGAATGTTTTATATTTTAATTTGAAAAATAACTGACTGTAACAGTCGAAATGGCCAACGAAACATATCCCATTGTGTCCGGAATGAGGGTATTTAGCTAGGGGCGACAGTCGTTGGGTTTAAAAAGGTGTCCGTTTGCAAAAACACTATTTAAAAATTTTCTATAAATATCGGCCAATAGGAAATTTTCTTTAAAAAATAATAATAGAAAACCCTAAAAAAAACCCTAGCCGCCAGAACTATCGACGACTACAGTCGTTCGCTCCTTCCCGACGAAAATCCCGCCGCCACAGGCGACGCCAGCCAACGCCACCACCCTTACTCGACGCCGCCCACCTCCTTCTTCAAATCCGACCAACCCCCGCTCTTCCTCCCTTCGCCAGCGTCGAGAATGACGCCCAGGAAGTCGCCGACTTCACATCGACGCCACGATCGCCAGAGGCGATCGCACCTGCTCCTCCGACCACCGATAGGACCGCCTCGCTCCCCTCTTTCAAGTCCCACTCTCTGATCGGAGCATCGATTCACGGATTTTCTGAAAAATCCGAACCCTAGTTTCGAAATTAAAAAGGGGTATACGGCTAAACTGATTTTTACACTTTAAAGCGTTGCAAACTTGTAAAAATCATATCTTTTTGCTATGTTAACGAAATTCGATGAAACAGGAGACACCGTGACCGCAAGGAGGCTCTCTACATTCTAGAAGAAGCCGCGGATTTTTCTGACCTTCCTACGATTTTTAGCACCACAAGAACCAATGTGAGGAATCTAAACTATTTCTGTGAATGTAATCGCGTTGTATAAATTATATAAGCGAAGTGTAAATTATATACGCATTGTATACCTCATGTACATGTGTTGTATAATTTATATTAGCGATGTATAAATTATACAAGCGTTGTTTGAAACATATATGCTTTGAATTGTGATGAAATGCAAGTGAATTATTATACTATATATATATATATATATATACTCCCCTCGTCCACAAACCATGGACGATATTTATTGCTTGTGTTTGACGTGATGTTATATGGTATGACGAATGGTTGGAAATAATTGTTTGTGGTTGATATTATGGTTGAAAAATACCTTTGTGGTTGAAAAATACCCTCTTTTGGTTGAAACAAAATAGAATAGGATTGTGGAATTGAAAATAAAACATGCCGCCTGCGTGCGAACTAGATGCATGATCCCCATTGTCAAAAACCGCGAGGTTTTAAGGTAGAGCGAGGAGCCGTACTAGGGACGGTCCCGGTTTTAACTACCCTGCCGTTATGCTGCCGAAATTTTCTAAAATATTTATGTGTTAGAATAATTTTCCTTCATTGAAATTATTTACATATGCTATATCGAATATTCATGTGTTGAGTTGCAATTCATTCGTTGAGTTGAAATTCATGTGTTGGATATTATTCGAATTTAAACAAATGGCTTTAGCAATAAAAATCACACTTTTATATATATACAAACTATATCGAATATTCATGTGTTGAGTTGCAATTCATTCGTTGAGTTGAAATTCATGTGTTGGATATTATTCGAATTTAAACAAATGGCTTTAGCAATAAAAATCACATTTTTATATATATACAAACTATATCGAATATTCATGTGTTGAGTTGCAATTCATTCGTTGAGTTGAAATTCATGTGTTGAATATTATTCGAATTTGAACAAATGGCTTTAGCAATAAAAATCACATTTTTATATATATACAAACTATATCGAATATTCATGTGTTGAGTTGCAATTCATTCGTTGAGTTGAAATTCATGTGTTGGATATTATTCGAATTTAAACAAATGGCTTTAGCAATAAAAATCACATTTTTATATATACAAACGATATAGAATATTCATGTGTTGAATTGCAATTTGTTCGTCGAGTTGAAATTCATGTGTTGAATGTTATCGTCGTCTAAAAATAAAATGAATCGACAAAGAAAACTATATTTTTATAGTGAATATGAAGTGTTAAAAATACACAAGTGTCGAATAAATATTTTTGATGATAAAAATATTCCTTTTATCATGTATACGCTTAGTTAAAAATACACAAGTGTCGAATAAATATTTTTGATGATAAAAATATTTCTTTTATCATGTATACGCTTAGTTAAAAATACACATGTGTCGAATAAATATTTTTGATGATAGAAATATTTCTTTTATCATGTATACGCTTAGTTAAAAATACACATGTGTCGAATAAATATTTTTGATGATAAAAATATTCCTTTTATCATGTATACGCTTAGATAAAAATACACATGTGTCGAATAAATATTTTTGATGATAAAAATATTCCTTTTATCATGTATACGCTTAGTTAAAAATACACATGTGTCGAATAAATATTTTTGATGATAAAATTATTCCTTTTATCATGTATACGCTTAGTTAAAAATACACATGTGTTGAAATAAATAATAGTTTGCTAGAAATATTATTATTAGCTTGTTCTGCATATATATACATGTGTTGAACAGGAAAAATGGATTAGCTGTTGAGTAAAGAAATTATTTGCGTGCCCGATAAATAGGTAAACCTTGATGAGTTGGCTGCGCAATTTTATTTATATATCAACTCCTGTGAATGCCATTGGATGCGGAGTGCTGGTTTTTCTGTGTGAAATAATCAACAACGCCATAGGATAGTAACAATTAATTTTGAACTACACTACATGGCATACTTCTTGACGATAGGCATACTTCATCATATTCCACATAAGCAATTGGAGCTTGTGTGACGAGGTGGAAGATTTACCATACAAGCAAGAGGCTTGTATGGCGATGACTAAGTACTACAGGTTGAACTGATGACTGGTATGGACTATATAAATTATAACGATAAATTGCCAGATTAATAAAAACCCCACACGGGTCTGGAGTTGACAATAATCACGTCGCTCTAGTTATTAGATACGGCACATGGACTATTTATTTCCACACAAAAACGGGGTGACGGGAATTTATTCTCTGGAGTGATTATCAGTACATGCTCCCCCGTAAACACCAAAATATATCACTAAAAATATGTGAATGCTTTTTAGGATTTATTGGGTACCTAATATGGCCCAATAAATTTCCAAACCCCTCACCGTACGAAGGAGGTTATGGTGAAATTTTTCGAAATATTAAGGCGTTAGTGAAATATTTGAAGTGAAAACGAAGTTGAAAATATAAAATGAACTATAGTTGAAACTATGGAATAGAGGCCATGCAGTTCGCGTTTCGGAATTGTAATTTCAAACGATTAGTATGAGAAATCCGACCATCGGATCTTCCCGAAACCGCAACCGCTGAGTTCGCCTTGGAAATACCTTTCCAACGGCACCAACCTTGTAAAAATCCAACGGTTGGATTGTCCGGAATGTTTAATTCAAATCTGAAGAAAAACAGCGCCAGAATCGTTTATATTTATATATAAATATAAATATAATTAAATTTAATCGAATAACGACGCTGCAGTTCGAATTTTGAAACTGTAACTTCAAACGACTAGTGTGGAAGATCCGACCGTCGGATTCTCACGAAACTGGAACCGTTGGGTTCGCTTTGGGAATATCTTCCCACTGATATAGACTTTGTAGAAATCCAACGGTTAGATTTTCCGATATGTGTAAAACAAATTAGGAGAAAAACAGCGCCAGTGCCACGGCACGACCTGAAACGTCGTTTAATTAAATATGGCCATTTTTAAATAAATAAAAATGGCGAAAAATCGTTATAAAATATTATAAGCAATATTGATTGAGAATAAACCAATTGGGCTTGAATTGTTGGATATTTGATGGTTGTATGTGTATGACATGAAAATAACACTAAAGAACCGAAAGATGGATGTCGAAAGATATAACCATAAAAATGAATCGATTTAAATTCTAATGACGTGAATTATTTGAAAAGGCCGAGCTAACCCTCATTTTAAATAATTTATCGAGCGATTCGAATTGGAAAATGCAAAGACGATTCAAGACCGACGATCTTCGTATCGGTTGGATGGGCGCTACTGGGGTTCCTAACCGGAGTAGCTACCGGAAGGGGGCGGAAGTAGTAGCCGTCTGAACGTATGTGTTGATTGGACGGATATACGAGGAATTTGACGCCTCCGGTTTCGTTCAGACCCAGGATGGACTTGTAAATGGACTGTGTGTCTGACATTGGATTTTGTTCTATATTGATTGATCTCTGTTAAATATATATCTGTTTGGCGGCGGAGAATTTATTCTTTTGCTTAACGCCCTTCTCTGAGACGTACGAGCTCAGGGGTTATATATCGATAGAAATCAATCGTATGGAGTGGACTGCCTATGTGGCATGCCAAGATGCTGTGATCAAGGCTTCTGTTGCAAAGAAAAGTCTTGTGGATGATGATCAAAGCAAGGTCTATGTGGCCTAGCTTTGTGTATTTCGTAGATTCGCGAACCTCACACCCCGGTATGAGTTAAAAACGGGATACGGACTGCAGGGAGAGCACGACGTTTCTTTCTAGCTATGGTGGTGTCAGTGACTTACCAGCCCTGACATATATATCTATTTTTCACCTTTGTGGTTGTTGGAATGCGAGGCGCCTCGATTAGAGGTCTGTAAGGACCGGGAAATGTGTGTTCAGGAATAAATAATCCTCTAACGTAAGTGAGGACCGGCCCTGAAGCATCCAGGGGTTACCCAGAGTGTGTAGTCCCGAGGCATTTGCTAGAGTGTCTCGAAGCGGAGAGGAGCTTGCCCCTTGCCTCGACCCATGACGGAAATCCAATTTCCAATACGAGATAACGGATTCGATTTTAACTTATATATGGCGACATAGTGGCATGGGACGCTCATGTCGCCTATGATTGATATTTATGATGCGATTCGTTTTTGAAACATATATGCACTAGTAATAATATCAAATGATTTTGCTTTATACGTATCAAGCATATCTGGCTATTATAAGGTAAAACTCTATCCTCCGGCTTGCGTTGCATTGTGTGATGGGACCTGAGTCTTATAATGGCTTCATTCTTTCTAAAAGCATTGCGTTGTTTTAAAAGAATTTACTTTGTTTTAAATGCACTAGCAATCACTGGAGTAAACCCGTTCCGCGAAAGTGGCGTGGTCCTATGATTTGCTATTTACTGTTGTTTAACTGTTAAATAGATTCCTCATACCAGTCCCCATGACTGACTCGTTGTTTGTTTCACTTTGCAAACGCGGGTGCCCTTATTTTCACACGGGCAGCCTAGGACACAGGTGACAGGTGGTTTTTGGTTCTGCACTGCTGCATAGCGTGCTCTTTTGGCTCATGGCGAGGCTGACTTCATAGAGATGACTTAGATATTTTCCTCCATTATTGTATTTATATTATGATTCCGCCTCTGGCGATGTAGACTGATTTACTTTCCGTATTTCTCACTATATGTATATGTATTCCGCCTTCGGCGATGTAGACTGGTATCCTTATTATGTCACTGCATGTATGTATTTCGCCTCTGGCGATGATGAATGATCACTTCCCTTTCTTTTTACTAAGTATATCCCACGTTATGCTATTCTGATATTCCTACATGTTGTGATTCCGCTGTCATATCCATGTAAAAGTATTTTATTTATTGTTTCTGCTATTATCTGTACTCTGCTATGATGATTAATGTGTTATTTCCTAATGATTATCCTTAATACCGCCCCTTCGGATTTTGGGATCATCACAAAAACAGTTATTAGCTTTATTTTAAAGTTAGGTAAATCACGGGACCACGCTGTATAACACGGAACATGTTTATTCCCCATGAATACTAGTGCATAAAAATAACAGTGCAATGCTAAAGAGAAAAATGAAGCTATTATAAGACTCAGGTCCCATCACACAATGAACGCAGTCGAGGATAGAGTTTTCCCTTATAACAGCCAAATATGCTTGATACGCGAAATTTCATCTTTTATTATCACTATAAGTGAAAAAATCAACTTCAAATATAAATGTATCAATCATATGCGGCGTAGGTACCATTATATTACGTCGCCCTATATATTTACAACTAAAACTGAAAAATCACGTATTGGAAATTGGGTTTCCATCTATGAACCGAGGCAAGGGATTATCCTCAACGATTTCGAGACACACTAGCAAGTGCCTCAGGACTCGGACGCTGGCGAGCACTTGGAATCGGAAGGGTTGGTCATCCGTCGATGATTAGTTCTACTATAATCTATATTTTAGCCGGTTCTATCGAACCTCCAAAATGGGTCAGTATGTCAACCACTCTAGAGCCACTAGGGATCCATACCATGAAGTTACTCGTAGCTAGAACTAACATATGTCCATTTCCCTTCAGTCACTATCCCGTTTTTGGTTTGTACCTGGGGTGTGAAGCTCGCGAATTAACTCTACACAAAGCTATGCAAATTAAAGCTTTGCTTTGATCATCAACCACAAGACTCTGCTTTTTAAAAAAAGCGTTGATCATTTGCATCTCAGCATGCCGCATTGTCATTCCATACCGTACCACTGATTTCCACCAATATATAACCTCTAAAATCGTACGTCTCAGAGAAGAGGTGTTAAGCAAGAGAATAAATTCTCCGCCACCAAATAGATATATATTTAGCAGAGATCAATGAATATAGTATAAAGGAATACAATGTCTGACACACTATCCATTTGCAAGTCCGTTCTGGGTCTGAACGAAACCGGAGGCACCTTATTCCTTGTCCCATATGTCCAATACAGGAGAGAGGCCCTCGCATATCCGGTCGATCTCCAAGTACGTCTGGACAATCACCACTTATTACCTTGTCTTGGGTGTACATCCCAATCAAGACATCAGTAATCATCCAAACGATGTGAAGATCTCCGGTCTACAACCACCATCTTCATATCATTGACATTTAGTCGCCGTATCAATTATTCAGAATGGGTTGACCTTGGTCATTCCAAAAAGTTTACGTATCTTATAATTAAGTGCTATTAAAACACATCTTGTGCCTTATTCCAATTCAGAATATTCTTTTATTCAAATATTCATACTTTTAGGGAAAGGTTCCCATTAATTTTATCAAAGATAAATTCTTTTAAAATTGTCCTTTAATTTTCCTTTGGATATCAATTTCATAAGATTTCATTTTATACTTCATTAATTCTAAACCAAATTAAGGTTTCTAAAACCAGTCGGAATTATCGATCCTTACCAAAGTAATCATTTATTTTATTTTCCAATCCCAACCTATTCATCCCATGGAGAAAAACTGGTAGTACCGCATATGTAACACTCACTGTGTTATTTTTATATTTAATTACCATTTCACGTTCGAATCTAATTAAAGATTTAACTATCGCCTAGAGTAAAACTGGAGGTACTCCATTCTCGATCATTTCATGAATTCGATAAATTTGGTTACCTTGTTATCATTCCAATCTAATTAAATATTCATTAAAACACTAATTTAGTTCTAATCTCAAAAATCATTACTTAATGATTATTCAAATTTAAGAAATTAATCTTATCTTTAACAAGGTTAAAGAATTAATGTCATTTAAAACACAGTTCACAATAAACCCAAATCAGCTTCCATCAACTATGGAATCTTCATGGAAAACAGATCAATATAAATTTCCGTATCCAATCAATACTATAAATGGAATAACTGCAAAGCCTTTTAAATTCCATATTAGTAATGGTCTTCCTTCACAGAAGCTCATCTCGATTATTACCGAATCGAATTCTGTCCGATTCCAATTCAATATATTAATTTGGAAAACTTTACTTTGGAAAATTTCCATTAAATCTTAATAAAAAGATTTGTAAATTCCAAATCATCTTTTCACTTTTAATTTTGGTTAAAGAACAAATGTTATTTAAAACACCGTTCACGATGAACCGAGTATCATCTTCCATTTAATTCCATTCCAATTTATAATTGGTAAACTTCTCTAAATCTTAATTAAAGATTTATTCTTTTCTCATCGGGGTTTAAGAACATTGTTATTAAAGACATCATTCACGACAAACCCAAAATCCAATTTGGTATTAAATACAAGGCTCTAAATAGAAATTATATCGGCTTATATTCAATATCAAATTCTGAAACTAATGGATACCGTATTGGGAATAATCAAATTCTGAAACTAACGGATATCGTATTGGGAATAATGATATCTGTATCTTCCAAATTCCTCAATAATATCGATATAATCACGGAATCCAATATTGTCATATTCCGAAGATTATTTCTATTCAAATCAATTCCAATTCATACATTGGAAAATTCTGGTTATCTTAAAACCCATTTCACAATTCAGTTTATCTGTTTAGAAACATTGGATTATTATTCTAGTTAATAGCTAGTTCACTTAGATAAAAATAGCTTTTATCTTTCCAAAACTTGGAATTTTTCATCCAAAATCTTTTCAAATCATTTATTATGATTTTACAATTTTTTTTCATATTTTTAATAATTTTATTCAGGCCCTTACAGTTGGTTTCCAATAACGGCTACCGAACTGCTTCCATAGCGACCTTTTTTGAAATTGATTTGGACATATCTTAAAATCTGTCTGTTCAAACTTAAATCTCTTATATTCATTGGAAAGCTCTTTTCGATACGAACCCAACGGTTCCTGTTTTTGGAGAATTCGACGGTCGGATCTCCCATTACGTCCATTTCAAGTTATTGGTCAAAATTCACGAACGATCGTTGCGCAACGCATTCTAATCAGGCCATTGTTTATATATATATATATATTTATAATATCATCGATTTCCATTTAAAATGTATTTTACAAATCATTTATAAATTCATTTTAAAACGATTTCAACTTCGTTTCAATTTTAAATCAAAGTTGAATATTTCATATCATTATAATATTAAAATGATAATATTGTCAAAATATCAAATTTTAAATCTAATCTTTTCGATATTCATTATAAAACGAATAAAATCAATTTATAAACCTGTTCGAGTTAAAATGGCGTTTAACTACATAACTCGGCTTCACATTTCAATAATTTCGTGTCCATCCAAAATCGGACATCAAAATCACATTTTTTCTTTACTGAATATTATTTTAAAATATTCGTGATTTTGAAATATTGTTTATTTTAAAATATTCTTTATTTCTAAATCAGAAAGTGACTCAATCAATTACCATGTAATTTCAGTTATATAGATTTCATACATCACATGTATTTAACAATAATGATAAATAATCATTACACATTCAAACATCATCTAAAATGCATCTACAACTGTATAAGCATTAAAATAAATAAATAACGCTCATCACAGTCTGTCAACCCATCTATTGACATACAACTAAATATTGGGATTAGTGTATGTCAAATATCATCTCAATACCTGTGTGGGGTTTTCAAACAACAAATACCGATTATTATTTGTGTATTTGGGCGATGTGTAAAAATTATCGTCCCAATCAAAATCAGTTAAATAGGTGTACATAAAAAAGTCATCCAGCTTGTAAATGGATATTTATTCCAATTTTAAATTATAAATGAATATTTATAATTTTAATTTCAATTTCCATAATAATATTAACAATATTTTAATATGTTAAACATTCCAACATCACAAACAAAACAAAATACAATCAATTAAATCATCCATGTTCTATGGACTAGGGAGGTGTGCTAACAGGCAGCGTACATAGTTTATAATAATTAAAACTGATGTAAATCTACACTAGTAATTTACATATGATAACATGATAAAATACAGTTTGAGTAAGAAGGAGTTCTCATATTGATTTCCACTCCGCCATTTTTAAATGATGATTTTATTCTATTTGAATTTTAATTCGCCTTAAATTTTGACTTGCTCCAAACTTGTTCCAGTTAGGTCCATTGCAAAGCTCTTATTTCCATGATCCCAATGAAACTAATTTCGTCCAATTCTGATATATATTGAATTCTGTACTTTCAATTGAAATTTAAAATCGAATTTTTAAACTACCACGCCATTTCAGGCTTGTTTTATAATTAAAATAAATTTATACGTTTTAACTTTGATTTAAATAAATTTTTAGTCGTTATTATTTAAAATAAACCATTTTAAATATTCAAAATCCATTAAAATAGCTAAATAAATTTTTTTAAATTGGTTCAGAATTTCCGGGTTGTTACAATCTCCCTCACTTAAAAATTTTTCGTCCTTGAAAAGGAATGGAGATGAAAGTTGTTTAACTAACTAACTCAGCTTTCATTCTGGCTTTCATTCTTCAACTTTTCAGTTTCTAAGAATTTTCTGATTTCTCAAAAGTTTGGCTAACACCCTAAATTTTCGAAAAATTTCACCATAACCTCCTTTGTACGTGTTGATCGGTAAAACCGCAACTTGCCTCACAGGGCCCTCATCAATCTAAAAGAAAAAGAGAAAGCCAATTGGCTTGCCAATCGGCTAATAAAATCATCAAACCCCAATAAATACATTAAATATGTACCTATTTGTCGGGCATACAATTTTATTCCTCTTCTTAGCTTCAATGCTATAACCTGTTCAATGTATATACATGTGTATGTATGCAATTCTAATCAGTTTTCAATTCAGTTCAATGTTTGATTCAATTTGGCTTTATTCACCTTTCATTTTCTTATTTCTTTGATTTTATTTGTCATTCATTCTCATATGGGTTTTATCATTCCAATATTTTAATTAGTTGAGCTAATAATCACACAACACGAACAACAATCAATTTGTTGGTTAAATTTTCAATCATATAACTTTAATATATTCTTAAAAATCTAATTTTCAGTGCAAAATCACAAACAATAATTTCTAACTATGTTATAGTTCTAACACTAGTCAATTTGAAATATATAAATATCCCACTTTCAAAACTCGAAAATAAATGTTGATGATGACATGTCAATCATCAGAATCATGCCTAGGCGACTAGAGTGTGATTCTATATCTACCCAGTATATTTGAGACTTCAAGTACACGTAGATCAGACGTATACTCAAAATCTTCTTATACCCGATAGTCCAAAATCAATTAAAAATAAAATAGTCAAATACATATAATAGATATAAAAATTCAAAACTAAATTTAGTTTCATAAATAATACTCTATGAACTCATTTTAGGATGCTACTGATCCTATTTCTAATGAGTCATTCTCATAGGATGTTACTGATCCTATCTCTGATGATTCTTTTGTTTGGTTATATTGTGTCTTGTTCTCGAGCTCTGTAAACCAAAGTTCTGATACCAAAATGAAACGACCTGAAATCCCCCTTATGGAAAGCCTGGATTGCTTTGAGAACATGATGCATCAGAACACAAATAGTAGAACATTTCATTGCTATTACAACAATTTACATCAAAGTACAAGAATATATCAGAATATGAATAATTTACAAAATAAAAATATCAGAGATTTAATTACAAATCACAAAGCAGCGGAAAATATTATACATAAATTAGAACAACTGAATGAAATAAACGGATACAAAGCTTCCCGAATATAGCTCCAGATGTAAAACCAGGATCCTATGTAAAGAAATATCCACGAAAAATAAACTACTTGCTGCCCGTGTGCAAAATATGGCACCCTAAGTTTAGGTTGAAACAATAAACTTCGAGCCAGTCATGGGACATGTGTGAGAACTAAAACAGTTATTTGCTTTATTTTAAAGTTAGGTTAATCACGGGACCACGCTGTATAACACGGAATAGGTTTATCCCCCATGAATACCAGTGCATAAAAATATCAGCGCAATGCTAAAGAGAAAAATGAAGCTATTATAAGACCCAGGCCCCATCAGACAATGAACGCAATCGAGGATAAATTTTTCCCTTATAATAGCCAAATATGCTTGATACGCGAAACTTCATCTTTTATTATTACTATAAGTGTAGAAATCAACTTCAAATATAAATGTATTAATCATAGGCGGCATAGGTACCATTATATTACGTCACCATATATGTATTTACAACTAAAACCGAAAAATAACATTTTGGAATTTGGGTTTCCATCTATGAACCGAGGAAAGGGATCATCCTTGTAGGATCTAAATTAACCCTAGATGGGGGGGTGAATAGGGTTTATCGCAGATTTTTGCAGAGTAATTAAATAATTCAATCACAGATAATAATCAGAGTAAATGCAGAAAATAACACACAGATATACCCAGCTTCGGAAAAACCCTGTCTACTGCTGTATTCCCTAAGGTTTCTACTAGGAGTTAAAACAATCTCTTTGCTTACGATCCCCTATAAACTCGCGACACTCGCTCCAAACTGTTCTTAACCCTACGCTCAAAACCCTGCATTGGTTTCTATCCCCGAAACCAGATTTCCCCGAATTACAATTCCCGTAACTCGTCTCCCTAGTTTTTACAGATCTAGAAACTGTTCGTTTGCTTTTACGAATCAAATAAAAACAAATGTAAATTAAAAAAATAGAAAAAAGTCCCTAGGATTTAAAGATAAGGGTTATCCCCTTTTGTTTAACACTTGGCCGTCCATCTTGCAATTGTGCTTCACCCTTCACTTTTGCTCAATCTCTTTGATTTCTCTCTGGAAATAAAAAAAATGGCGGCTTGGACGAAAGCTAGGGTTTTTCTTTAATCCTAAATCTCCGCGCTTGAGTAATGGAGTGCGATTCTCTGATGCTCGACTTCGATGTTGCTTTCAGATGCTTTGATTTGGATCCAAGTTACTTGCTTGTTTTCTGGTTTGATTTTTAATTCGAATTTCTACTTTGATTGTGCTTGAACTTGGATGGATTAAAGCCTATGATGATTGGTTTACTTATAGTATTAAAAGTCCTAAAATTTCTCTGATTTCGATATGTTGATTTGTTTATGATATATACGAGAATATTGGGGTTTTTGTAATACACGGCTTTGAATTGTTCTTGTGATTTCTTTGAAAAAATCCTTGTGAGGCCTTGAACTTTTGGACTTTGAAGTCTTCAACCATTCTGGAAATTTATGTTAACACATTTGACACCATTAAAAATGATTTCTTCTTAAAAAAAACCTGTCTCGTACTTGCTGCTCGAATGATATTCCTTATGAACTGACATTACTCTTAGATTTGCCTCGACCTTGAATTGATGCTTTGACTTTGATAAGAACTGATATAATTCTTAATCATGCCTTACCTTCTTTTGAATTGTTTCTATATGATTAGATAAGAACAGATACTATACTCGAGATGATTAGTTGCACTTGTATCCTTGAGATGAGAGAACAAATACTATATTTGTTTCACTTGTATCTTTGAGATGAGAACAAATACTATACTTGTTTCACTTGTATCTTTGAGATAATCAGTTGCATTCTTGTTGGTCTGTCGTTGCTCGAGTAGTCTGCTGCCCAAACAATTTGCTATACACTTTTCCAAGTCTAATTTGAACAGATAAGAACAGATACTACATATGCTTTGGTCTTGCCGAATAAAACTGTTGTTATACTTTTCACGACTTATCAGACAATATACTTAATCTTGCCATATCATTTTCATCTTGTTACTGTCTGTAGTTTCAAAATTGAATTTCCTGACATTGTTCCTTCTACCATTATTGCTTAGATGCTTGGTGCCTTAAAAAAATGCTATGAGCTTAATTTGCTTTGTACCCTTAATATGCTTGTAACTTGCTCGGCCTGCTCGTTACACATGAAATTTGAACTGTAAACTGCTGACTGTTGCACCAACTTGATTATATATGCACCATTTTAAACTCATATGAAAATGCTGTGATCTTGAGTGTATGTGCTTCGACCATTCTCACCACTTAAAACTGTTGCACCATTTAGTATGATTGTGAAGTGCTTGAGCTCATGTATGTTTGAACTGAAAATTTATATCCCATTTTGCCCATGCTTATGAACCTGCACCAACTTTTATTACACTTGTGCTCCATGTGGTCTTGTGCTTGTGTACTCGATCCTGGTTCTAGTCTGTGTTAAGTCTTCATGTATGTTTGGGCTGCCTTGATCATTTGTAAACTATATCCATGTGCTCGACCATGAGAAATATGCTTGCTTGACTTCTGTTTGGTCCTTACTCGAAAACTTGTCACAATGAGTTGCTTTGGCCTGACCCTGAACTTGTGGCCTTGACTTTTTCAAATATGTTCTTATTGTATTTGGAGCCATAATGAAGTGTTTATGTGTTGTGCTGGCCGTGTTGCATTGTTTTTCTTTCAATGTACTTGAACCTGTGTTGCACCATGGTTGAATTTGGTTCTTTGGCTTTGTTGATACCCAAAATTTCTGGTACTTTGTTCATATTTTTTATTCTATTTTTTGTTCTTTTTTTGTACTTCTTGCCTATTTGCTGCTATCTCAAACGATTTTTCCAGTCCTTGTTGATTCCTTGTGCTCGACCACTTGCTTTTGCATCACGTATATGTTGAATTGTTTTCCACTTTGGCTTGATTGTGAACTGTGCACTGAGTCGAGATGGTCCTTGTGGCTACTCCTCATATGCATACTGATTGGTATGGCAGTGAACACGTGTATATCTATGCACGTGTGTATATGCAGCCATCAGACTGATTTTCTGTCCCTGCATATCAGACTATGTCTAAAAAAATGATGAGAAACACACCGTATCCCTGAGGCAAATAAAATTTAAAAATAAAATTTTATTTGTTTGTATTGAATTTTAATTTTTTTGCAGTCTATTGTGTGTGTTCTTCTGTATGTGGCAGGTATGAAGATGACTGGACTGATAGAAGAATGCTGTGAAGATAGAATATTGAAGATGAAGACAAGAACAGTGTTAGTGTGTGTGTGTACGTAAATATCAACTAAGTGATAGTGTTAGTGTATAAAAGTGATTGTATAAGTGATGAATGAACTGTAGTGAGGAGCTGTGAGAGAATTGTACTAATTATATATAATAAACAGATTTGATTGAAATAAAATATTATTTTATTGTGTTCAATTCAATCTGTCTATTTTTATTTGAATTTCTTCAGTATTACAGTTTCATGTTTGATGTGTCATGCCAGAAATATTCAAAATTATTTGAATTGTAAACAGTGGAGTTATAAATAGTTGTACTGTTTGAGTGTTTGAAATATATTATTTAATTTAAATAAAATACTGTATGAATATATGAATGTCTGTACAGTTGTATTCTATTTAAGTATAAATATTATATTCCTGTGTGTGATGTATATGTAGAACAATACGATAACAAACACATTTAAAATAATATTTATTTGGTTGTTATCATCAAACAAAAATCATATAATAGTGTATACAACACTGTTATATACAACAATCTCCCCCTTTTGATGATGACAAACAAATAAAAGATTTTGAATGTGTTTGAAGGTGAAATATATTACTCCCCCTATTTGTTTGCTCCCCCTACAACTGAACTCCCCCTATATATGTGGAAAATATAAATAATGAAATTTAATCGACAATTCTGCCTCTAGATATTTAATTTCCACTCTTCAAATATTTTTGAATTAAATATTCATCAATCCAAAACTTGACCATTCTCCCCCTTTTGTTATCATCAAAAGGATAATAGAGATCGGAATAGCGACAAATTTAGACCATAAATATAAATTCAAATTCAGAGAGAGAATATATATCGCAAATCCCATTTAATCAAACAAAAATAATAATAATCTTTAAATCAGAAGTAAAATTTCACTTTCAGAATGAATGGATTTACGATGGATTTTATAGAATAAGGAGAGTTCAATAAAAAATTGAATATTTGAATATGATTTTTGAAGAATTTAAAAATGCTCAAATTGTGTTAAGAACTTTCTAACCACGCATAGTCCAAAGGTTTTTTAAATGGGGTTAGTAGTAACTTAACTTTATCCTCTGTAATGAGTTCCATCCATGCACAGCCCAAAGGTCTTTTAAGTGAGAATGAAAGCACATAGAGATTAAGGAAATTCACCCACGCATAACCGCGAGGACTTTTAAATGGGAGTGAATACCAAGGATAAATTTTTATTTTTTATTTTATTTTTAATACCAAGAATAATTAGAACTCCCCAAATAAAATAAAACCACGATGAATGACAGAAATACGATAGATATAGATGATGGTCGTGAAATAAGCTCTAATTCAAAGATATTATAAAATCTGTCCAATCATCATGAGATTTAAAATAATATCTCCTCTAGTTATGAATTATACCATTGTCACAACCCATCACAAATTCATAAATCTATTAATAATTTTGATGGGTCATAAAACGGTAGAAATTAATCAATAATTTCAATTTTTGAATAAATAATCAAAAATAATTTTAAAATTGAAAATATCAATTTCAAGAGGAGTTTTTGAAAAATATCAATGCAAGTTGAAAATCATTTTCAAAAAATCAATCAGTAGATTGTGAAATTATCTAATATTTCTAATGCTGATTGTTCCTAGACAATTTTAAAAACAACTTATATATTTAATTCAAATTATGGAATTTGAAGATATTTAATTACTGATTTCTCAACTCGTCATCCAGTCACCAAGATATTCAAACAAATCAAATCAATTTCCTTATCAAAGCAGCACAAGATCATTTTTAAAGCAAGAATCACAAGTGACATTCTCAGAGAATTTTTAGACAAGCACAAGAAACATTCAATGATCAAATCTGAAGATAATTATTTGAAATCACTTGAAAAAAAATCAATTTTTTTTATAATCTAGGAAATTCAACAATCAATAACGAATGATTTCAAAATCAGCCAAGTAAAAACATAAAGAGAATAAAAGAAATAAAAACTAAAAAGAAAAATAAACTAAAAAGGAATTAAAATAAAAGTACGACTTTAGAGATCATACCTAACTTGCCATAATCGATGTGATCCAATGAATCTCCAACTCTGAATCTATAGCTGTAACACCCCACCTCCGTTAAGGTCACTCACAAAGGGAATGCCTTAACTTTGGTGGAGCATTTTAGTAAACAGAACAGAAACTTACAAGACAGATAAAACAATACTTGAAAATTTTTAACTTTATTACAGTAGAAGCAGAAATCAATATGGTTACATCCTTTCAAATCTCAGAATTCAAGTACAAATATCAGCCTTGTACAAAAGCCTTCAAAATGCATGTTTTAAAATCATAATCCCCATAGAACGGGAGCTATACAGAGCCAAGCCATACTTTAAGCACTTCAAGCAGAGAGAAATCCAGATCAAGCTAAAGTATTCCCTCCTTGGATAACCTGGGGGGAGAACGGAAGAAAGGAGGCGAAACAACAAGAGTCAGACAAAAAGTCTGGCAAGTCCAGTGACTTTCAGCATATGAACAGATAATAATAATATGACATGAACATAAAACTGGATGAGAGATAACTGTAACAGGTGTAGCAGATATAACAGAAGAACAGAATGACATAGACTATTGTTTTACACTTCTCTGCACTAATACTAGTATAACAGAATTAGGTGTCACCCTAATGTCTAAACTGAAACAGAAACAGATACAGAATAATTTCCACGCTAGTAATGGGCCTTTACCACCCGATCAGAAATAGACAGAAGCAGAATGTAGCATAAGGTGTACACTAGTAATTGGGCCATTACCACCCGATCAGACGGTACCAAGCAGAAATAGACAGGTGTTGCCACCCAACAGAAACAGACGGAACCAACAGAAATAGATAGAACTAAGTGTACCCTAAAACCCTACCCCAAGCGATCGGCTCCCTAATACATAAATACCCTGTGCTAGCCCCACCAAAGGGTGTATCATTCCCTAAAGTGGCAACCTTTGAATGACACGGACCTATTTACAGATGTCACGGCGTCTTACATCCTCAGAGGAAGACCGGGATCCATGCACGCACATGACCCGGTTGGAACGCACCATCAACACCCCTCGCCATTATCAGAATGAACCGTTTATAATTAGTTCAGTAAGCGTGCCCGGACCCTACCTACTGTTGGGTCGAAGTTTTGATACCAGAAAGGGTTACTGACTAATATGGGTCCCAAACAACAGATGACACAAGTAATTCCCCTCCTAACCTTGTGTCCCCAGACTAACAGATTTCCGCTTAACTTGTCTACAAGTTTCAGACATACAAAACTTAGGTTAACTACCTTACAGATCAGACAGTCAAGTTAACAGGTTTTCAGACTAACGGATCAGATGTTCGGATTAATAGGCTTACAGATTAAATGGTTCCAGATTATCTAACTTTGTATTGGGCCAACGGATTCACGAAACAGGTTCATTAAATTCATTAGTCCAGTTGGTTTAACCCTATCCACCCAACACATTTTAGACATCATATTTATCTCAGATTTTATCTCATATTTTATCTCAGATTTGCATTAATTAAATATTAATGCACAGACCTCTCACATTAGGTCGGTAGCTTGTGGCCGCTGGATATGCCGGGCGGTTCCGGGCAGACTTCTACAACAAGCCAGACCTAACCTCGTGTCTTGCGCATGTTATGACTAACTTCTCACATTAGAACCTATTGTTTGCGGCCACTGGATGTGCCGGGCGGTTCCGGGCAGGTTTACGCCGCAAACTCATTCTAACCTCGAGTTAGCCATATTTATCTTTGCGACCAATTAATTAATAGTTTAGCATTTATGCCTATGTCTAATATACATGTCAATTATTCATAACTATAGTCAATTCAAACTACGCCAATAACAGACTAATTATATCAAAACAACAGATATAGCAGGTAACAGATTTAACATATAACAGATTTGTTCAGATTAGGCGACTTAACGGATTTAGCAGATTAAGCAACTTAGCAGATTTTAGCACATAATAGATTAGGCATCTCAACAGACAAATTTAACAGATTAGGCATTTCAATCTTAATAGCAGTCTAGGCCATATAACAGAACTAGCAGTTTAGGCAACTTAGCAAATTATTTAATATTTCTAAAGGTTCTATTTACATGCCTTGCCTAATCATAAATTAGGCCTAAATTCATATGCCTACATAATTGTCATGATTCACAATATGAACATATATTCCATGTTTGCATAAATTTACATAGCGCAGAATATGGACACAATTTACCATATAACATATGTTCCAATTTTTGTTAAACTAGCATTTTACAGCAGATTCACATGTAAATTATACCAATTATAATCATTAATTACAATGCATGCCATATATCCAAAAATTCCTATTTAGGTGTAATCACAATAATAGATATCCTAATTAATGTAAATCTTTACACCTAACTTTCCATATCCTTCTTTTCAAGTCATGAATCATAATGCAAAATATACCCAACAATCTAAATCTTTAAATTATATCTTCTAAAAATCAGATCTTGACTTTTATATGCATTTTGTCCAAAGTCTCCAATCATATGTAAACATACAATGGTTCCTCTTTTCTTTTATCACAGAATATGCATAGATCTAAATCTAGTTTACAACATATGCTCATTTTTTTCTAATTAATTATAGATCTAAATATCATATGTTCATTTCTCTAATTAGTTACAGATCTAAACTACAACATACTCTATGCATGCAATATATAAATTACAAGTTCATAGTCAAATTTATGCATCCAATCCCAAGTCACATGTCCAATATATTTTATGCTTCAGATCTAAAGTCATACGTTCAACTCAGTCTTTTCAAATTTCGCATCATTCATTAATTGTCCCAAATTTTGCGTTCATACGTTAATCTCTTTATGAGATTGGGCACAGGCTCGTGGTAGCCTAGCTATAGAAACAGAAAAGAAGAAAGGAATACAGAACAGTCACAGAAAACAGATCTAACAGAAGAGAATATATATACAACCTCAAACTCAGATTTAAAAGCATATCAAAATTATAATTAACGTTTATAGCGGAGAATAACTGTACTTGACTTGGTTGGATTAAAGAAAGAACTTTAGTTATTGCAGAATTATTGCAGAAGCTTTAATCTCTAATTTGAATTGAGTTGCTTAGGTTGATGTTGATTAGCTTCTAGTTTTGATTCCAGCAGAGTAGCAACGCCATTTTTATTTTTAGTTAGAAGAAGAGAGCAATGGAGGCTAGAGAATTGTGTAAGAAACCTAGGTTTAGGTTAGGGATGTATTTATAGGAGGATAGGGTGATTTAGAGCCTTCAGATCAGTACAGAAGTCATCAGAATCGCACAGCTCGAATACACATCATCCAGCCACTCAAAACAAGACACGTCACCTCAGAACACTCCAGAATTCGGTGCTGGATTTGTATGGGCGCACTTGGCAGGTGCGCCAGTGTATTTTTGTACTGGCGCACTTCACAAGTGCGCCAGTGTATTCTGGCCTGTTTCCGGCTTTTCTGCCTAACTTCGTTCGTCCATATCTTCTTCATACGGACTCTGATTTACGCAAATTCGGACTCTATTTCGCGTATTTTTCCGAGACGAACACAATGGAGCAACCCGTTTCCCTTATTTCTTCTCCTAAAAATTAATTATACCTTGATTTTTAACTCTTATGTTTACAGAAAATACGGGGTGTTACATTCTCCCCTCCTTAGAGGATTTCGTCCCCGAAATCTTCAAGTTAAGAAGAATGTGTCCTACCATCCAATTACCCATCTACTCAACCATCATCCACAAGCATCCATTGTCCTTAGAAAACTTCTAATGTTGTATGAACATATGCAAAAGTGTGTGTATATGTTCCTTATCTAATGCAAAGATCAGGCAGTCTACTGATTCAGTTGACCTCCTTAATGCGAATTATGTCAGTGCCATGAGTCCAACATGTATGCAATAGAATTCTAATGATATATATTATTTCTATATGAGTGCACAATCATTCACTCAAATGCAACATCCATGTGCTGAATCAACCATTTTGCATCCACAAGAATTGAAAAATGCTCACCTATCCATATGCAGTATGAGAGTGTTTTCGAGCCGATCTAGTGCCTAGTGTGTGTATATGCATCCACGAGAAACCACTAGCAACCACTTGCATACACTTGCAACCATCAAACATAACATGTCTCAAACACATGTTTACACCCATTAGTTTCTACCTAAAGGTCGAAGACTCGATCGATAGGATATAGTTGAGTGATGGAAGCGAGTACAGATAGAACGAAAATTTGGTTCCCATTAGACATGGGTCCTAAGTATCAGCCCCAAAGACCGAAACTAACATCAAATTGACACCTAGAGGATTACCTTCTTTAGACAATGTAAAAACTGGAAATCTTATCAAAAGTATTTAGATATTTACAGACTACTGGTATAGATCAGGTTCCCTAATGATTCTTAGGAAGCTAAGCATGATAAAATCATACCCCACGAAAACTCAGAATGTATGCGTCATACTTGACGCCTAACACAGATATCCCTCAAACCCCAATCTCAAACAGATGAGCGATAACCCTTATGGGTCTGAGTCTACAGCGGAATTCAGAAATAATACTAGTATTAAAGTGCAGAGTATCGATTACAAAATCAAAATACCAGAATCAGAAAAAGTCTTAAATCCATAATCAGATAAAGAAATTAAACCTACTATAGAAATTTTCCTATTCCTATCCTAGCCACTAGCCTCGAGAGTGTTTGCCAGCCCTCCTTGCCCTCGTTTCTTCGGGCAGTCCCTAGTGAAGTGTCCCATCTCTCTACAGTTGAAGCAAGTGCCTTTCCTTTTTCTGCAATCCTTCTTCAGTTGAATCGAGCTCCCACAAGTAAAGCACTTTTTCCCCTTCTTATCTTCAGTCTTTTCATCCTTCTTTTGTGTTTCCTTTTTGGGTCCCGCTTTCTTATTCTGTGGTTCTTCCTTCTTTGTCTCTTTCGGGCCCTTGTCTTCCTCGTGCAGTAGTGCCATATCCACCAGTTTCTCGTAAGTTGCTCCCATGGGTACATGGGTCATGGCTAGGCTATGCACTGGCTCGTTCAATCCTTTAACAAAGCGGAGAGCCTTTTTATGCTGAGTGTTGACTAAATCCAATCCGAACCTAGCCAGTTAGTTGAACTGGTTGACGTATTCCTTGACCGTCATACTTCCTTGCTTAAGAGATAAGAACTTTTCCAATTGTAAACTTCGTTCAGCCTGCGATAGGAATTTTGTCTCAAACCTTGTTCTGAAATCCATCCATGTCTCAACCGGCCTCTCGGCGTTAGTGACTTTCCACCAGTAGGAAGCTTTGTCTTTGAGCAGCCATACTGCCAACTGTACCTTCTGCCTATCATCCACCTCGAAGATAACGAATAGATCCTCAGTTTCTTTGAGCCAATTCCTTGCTTCTACGAATGATTCAGTTCCTTTGAAATCCTTCCCACCCATGGCCCTAAAATCTCTACAGATCTTTGAGAAAGCAATTGCACGAGGAGGGGGTGGAGGAGGGGGATCATTTGCTGGACCTGCAGCGGCGGTCCTAGCCTCAAGATATTGACGAAACCAACCGGGTACATGAACACCCTCTGGTATCTCAGATGCTTCAGACATGCTGGAACGAAAAAGGATAGGTTCAATACAAAAAGGACTGAAAGAAAGATATATGGCTCTTGGGGATCATGTTTTTCAAAATAAGCTTTATTTTTGAAAATACTTCCTTCCAAAACCTTTTTGAAAATAGTTCTCAAAACCTTTACCCAATCTGGTAACCTTCAGCTCTGATACCAAGTGTAACACCCCACCTCCGTTAAGGTCACTCACAAAGGGAATGCCTTAACTTTGGTGGAGCATTTTAGTAAACAGAACAGAAACTTACAAGACAGATAAAACAGTACTTGAAAAATTTTAACTTTATTACAGTAGAAGCAGAAATCAATATGGTTACATCCTTTCAAATCTCAGAATTCAAGTACAAATATCAGTCTTGTACAAAAGCCTTCAAAATGCATGTTTTAAAATCATAATCCCCATAGAACGGGAGCTATACAGAGCCAAGCCATACTTTAAGCACTTCAAGCTGAGAGAAATCCAGATCAAGCTAAAGTATTCCCTCCTTGGATAACCTGGGGGGAGAACGGAAGAAAGGAGGCGAAACAACAAGGGTCAGACAAAAAGTCTGGCAAGTCCAGTGACTTTCAGCATATGAACAGATAATAATAATATGACATGAACATAAAATTGGATGAGAGATAACTGTAACAGGTGTAGCAGATATAACAGAAGAACAGAATGACATAGACTATTGCTTTACACTTCTCTGCACTAATACTAGTATAACAGAATTAGGTGTCACCCTAATGTCTAAACAGAAACAGAAACAGATACAGAATAATTTCCACGCTAGTAATGGGCCTTTACCACCCGATCAGAAACAGACAGAAGCAGAATGTAGCATAAGGTGTACACTAGTAATTGGGCCTTTACCACCCGATCAGACGGTACCACGCAGAAACAGACAGGTGTTGCCACCCAACAGAAACAGACGGTACCAACAGAAACAGATAGAACTAAGTGTACACTAAAACCCTACCCCAAGCGATCGGCTCCCTAATACATAAATACCCTGTGCCAGCCCCACCAAAGGGTGTATCATTCCCTAAAGTGGCAACCTTTGAATGACACAGACCTATTTACAGAGGTCACGACGTCTTACATCCTCAGAGGCAGACCGGGATCCATGCACGCACATGACCTGGTTGGAAAGCACCATCAACACCCCTCGCCAATATCAGAATGAACCGCTTATAATTAGTTCAGTAAGCGTGCCCGGACCCTACCTACTGTTGGGTCGAAGTTTTGATACCAGAAAGGGTTACTGACTAATATGGGTCCCAAACAACAGATGACACAAGTAATTCCCCTCCTAACCTTGTGTCCCCAGACTAACAGATTTCCGCTTAACTTGTCTACAAGTTTCAGATATACAAAACTTAGGTTAACTAGCTCACAGATCAGACAATCAAGTTAACAGGTTTTCAGACTAACGGATCAGATGTTCGGATTAACAGGCTTACAGATTAACTGCTTCCAGATTATCTAACTTTGTATTGGGCCAACGGATTCACGAAACGGGTTCATTAAATTCATTAGTCCAGTTGGTTTAAACCTATCCACCCAACACATTTTAGACATCATATTTATCTCAGATTTTATCTCATATTTTATCTCAGATTTGCATTAATTAAATATTAATGCACAGACCTCTCATATTAGGTCGGTAGCTTGTGGCCGCTGGATATGCCGGGCTGTTACGGGCAGACTTCTACAACAAGCCAGACCTAACCAGACCTAACCTCGTGTCTTGCGCATGTTATGACTAACTTCTCACATTAGAACCTATTGTTTGCGGCCACTGGATGTGCCGGGCGGTTCCGGGCAGGTTTACGCCGCAAACTCATTCTAACCTCGAGTTAGCCATATTTATCTTTGCAGCCAATTAATTAATAGTTTAGCATTTATGCCTATGTCTAATATACATGTCAATTATTCATAACTATAGTCAATTCAAATTACGCCAATAACAGACTAATTATATCAAAACAACAGATATAGCAGGTAACAGATTTAACATATAACAGACTTGTTCAGATTAGGCGACTTAACGGATTTAGCAGATTAAGCAACTTAGCAGATTTTAGCACATAACAGATTAGGCATCTCAACAGACAAATTTAACAGATTAGGCATTTCAATCTTAATAGCAGTCTAGGCCATATAACAGAACTAGCAGTTTAGGCAACTTAGCAAATTAGCAGATTTAGCAGATTTAATATTTCTAAAGGTTCTATTTACATGCCTTGCCTAATCATAAATTAGGCCTAAATTCATATGCCTACATAATTGTCATGATTCACAATATGAACATATATTCCATGTTTGCATAAATTTACACAGCGCAGAATATGGACACAATTTACCATATAACATATGTTCCAATTTTTGTTAAACTAACATTTTACAGCAGATTAACATGTAAATTATACCAAATATAATCATTAATTACAATGCATGCCATATATCCAAAAATTCCTATTAAGGTGTAATCACAATAATAGATATCCTAATTAATGTAAATCTTTACACCTAACTTTCCATATCCTTCTTTTCAAGTCATGAATCATAATGCAAAATATACCCAACAATCTAAATCTTCAAATTATATCTTCTAAAAATCAGATCTTGACTTTTATATGCATTTTGTCCAAAGTCTCCAATAATATGTAAACATACAATGGTTCCTCTTTTCTTTTATCATAGAATATGCATAGATCTAAATCTAGTTTACAATATATGCTCATTTTTTTCTAATTAATTACAGATCTAAATATCATATGTTCATTTCTCTAATTAGTTACAGATCTAAACTACAACATACTCTATGCATGCAATATATAAATTACATGTTCATAGTCAAATTTATGCATCCAATCCCAAGTCACATGTCCAATATATTTTATGCTTCAGATCTAAAGTCATACGTTCAATTCAGTCTTGTCAAATTTCGCATCATTCATTAATTGTCCCAAATTTTGCGTTCATACGTTAATCTCTTTATGAGATTGGGCACAGGCTCGTGGTAGCCTGTCTATAGAAACAGAAAAGAAGAAAGGAATACAGAACAGTCACAGAAAACAGATCTAACAGAAGAGAATATATATACAACCTCAAACTCAGATTTAAAAGCATATCAAAATTATAATTAACGTTTATAGCGGAGAATAACTGTACTTGCCTTGGTTGGATTAAAGAAAGAACTTTAGTTATTGCAGAATTGTTGCAGAAGCTTTAATCTCTAATTTGAATTGAGTTGCTTAGGTTGATGTTGATTAGCTTCTAGTTTTGATTCCAGCAAAGTAGCGACGCCATTTTTATTTTTAATTAGAAGAAGAGAGCAATGGAGGCTAGAGAATTGTGTAAGAAACCTAGGTTTAGGTTAGGGATGTATTTATAGGAGAATAGGGTGATTTAGAGCCTTCAGATCAGTCCAGAAGTCATCAGAATCGCACAGCTCGAATACACATCATCCAGCCACTCAAAAGAAGACACGTCACCTCAGAACACTCCAGAATTCGGTGCTGGATTTTATGGGCGCACTTGGCAGGTGCGCCAGTGTATTTTTGTACTGGCGCACTTCACAAGTGCGCCAATGTATTCTGGCCTGTTTCCGGTTTTTCTGCCTAACTTCGTTCGTCCATATCTTCTTCATACGGACTCCGATTTACGCAAATTCGGACTCTATTTCGCGTATTTTTCCGAGACGAACACAGTGGCGCAACCCGTTTCCCTTATTTCTTCTCCTAAAAATTAATTATACCTTGATTTTTAACTCTTATGTTTATAGAAAATACGGGGTGTTACAATAGCTAAGGAACTTCAAGCAATTCAATAAAATGGAACAATTTGAATTTTTATCTTTTAAACACAATTGTTACTTATCCTATCCCCAGTACCTAAACGTTAATCGTATCAAGTGGTCTAACAAAAACGGTTTTACCACTCTTATCTTCGTTTACACGTTTTGGTACCCAAACCCATTTATATAACAATCCATTACTATCTACTACAATACCCTTTGGAACCCAAATCCGTTTAGATTTATTCAAATTTATTTTGTTATTTTTTGGAATCCAAATTCGTTTAATTGAATTGTTTCTAAATGAGTTTTCATATCGTTTCTGATTTAAAAACCTTTTGAAATTATTAGGATTCAAAATTTCAATTTGATCAATTTCAAAGCCATTTAAAGGATTTTTAAAATCATTAGGATTTTGTTTTTCAACTAGATCAAATCCAAAACCAAGTCCCTTTTTATTTTGAACAAAAAATTGATTTTTTAGCAATATATTCAACGTTTTCTCTCCTTTAGAAAATTTAGTCAAAGCTGACTCTAGTCGTTGAATTTTAATGTAACATCCCATGTTATATGTATATTTAATTTTTAATTTAACATTAATTAATTGGGATAATATTTGAAAAATCAAGTTTTGTTAATTTTCAAATGATGGTGATTGTTGGAATTGAGTATAAACAGATTTTCCAAATTTAGTTTTATTTAGAAAGGCAGTAATTTGATATTGAATATTTAAATAATTAAATTAATGTGAGTGAGTTAATTTAAAAGTGGGATTAAATTTAAATTGGAAATGGTGGAAGTCTAGGACGTTAAAGTTTAACTAAAATTCAAACCAACATTTCAAATTAATCAAACTAAGGTGTAAAATTGTGTGAAATTTATTTATAGAATTTATTTAAGTTATAATTTGATTTAAATTTAATTTTTTATAAATATTTAAATCGAATTAAACAGCTAAATGGGAGATTTGAATATTTTATTGATTTAATTGCTGTTAAATTTAATTGTTTTGGTGACTGTCTCGGAATTCGACGAAACTGGTGCCATTGGACTCAGAACAATGAATTATGGTAGGATTCCAATTAGCGTTACAAACTGACTTGTCGTTGGACCATACGGGAGAAAGTGTGAAAGAGATCAGTGTGATATGATAATTGTTTGTTTTTAATATTGGGCCTTTTATATCTATATATAGATAAATTCCTTGAAACCCATCAGCCCATTCTTCACTTCACGTATACTCCATCTGCCTATTTTATCTTCCATGGCAGAAAAATCAATTAAAAACCCTAATTTGAAAAAAAAACAAGCTGAAATTAAAATATCTCCAAACCATAACAAATTATATATCAAATCGAAGGCCTCGACGATACGAAGCTATGGGTACTCTCCGTTTCGACATGCAGTGACTGAATCGCCCGGAATCAGTGGTCAAAGGTGCTGTTTTCGGAACCCTAAAATTCAAATTTGGGTTTTTCTGGTTTGGTACTTAATCAAGGAAATTGGCATATGGGTTTTCTTCGGATTGGTGTCTGGAAACGTTTGGCGGTGTTCTGATGGAATGAAATCGAGTGTGGTGGCCGGAATTGGATGATTTAGGGTTCAGATCCGCAAACTTTGGCACGGCGGCATGGTCAGTCAAGGGCGTCGGAGTTAATGCTGTGGCCAGGGGCAGGTGCGGTTTCCGACAAGCTTGTTATGGGGGTTGGTCGCTGGTTCTGATTCGATCGGAGCTCATGGGAATCGATGGTCAAAGATAGAGGACGCAGTTGGGTTTTTCTGCACTTGAGCGATGGACAGGAAAGATAATGAGCAGGAAGAAAGGGGTGCTAATGTGTCAACATATCATAGGGTGAGAATAATTATTTTATTAATTTGCATATTCAAATCTCATACAATAAAACACTGATAACTTTCCCGTTTTAACTCGGATTGACGCGCGGGTTGTTGCATTGGGATTGTGGTGAGATTGCGGACGTTTTGGCACTCGTTTGGCTACGTTTGGTGACTGTAAATTTTTGGGCTTCTTTTGGACGTCTGATCCAATTTAGACCCAAAGGTGAGTGATTTTCTCACTTACGAAATACTAAATTATTCCCATATTTACTGAATTAAATTGTGAAATAAGTTTGGCTGGATGGTTGTGTGTGATTGAGGATTTTTGCTTAGAACTGACATGCATGTTTGTAAATCTGCAAAATTGGCAAATAATAGACTATTTAATTTAATTAAATAACCAGTTGGGATTTTAATGCTTGCAAACCCGTAGAACAGATTAATACTGATTTATTGTCTGGATGGTTGTAATGGATGTTTTGGGTGATTTCTGAATGAATATTGAATTAAATGCTATTGGTTTCACTATATGGCTGTCGTGTGTTCATTACTGATGATGAATCCCAAATTTCACCCTTGATGTTACGGGAATCGAATCAATCCGGGATTTATCGATTTTTAATAAATTAAGAACACAGAGTGAAATGATAAACCTCTATGACCCTGATTTGGATTGAAATGATAGATCCATCCCTGAATATCGAGAAATTAAATTTAAATCACTTGGCCATAGGGTAGCAAATTACATGGGGACATCGGCTGGTTAAATGATTTAAATATTTGAAATTCTGTTTGAAGGAAATTCATTTAAAGGAAATTGTCGATTTCAATAAATTTTATTCCTCCTTTAAAGATCTGAATCTTGAATGTATTTGAAGTGATTAAGGAAATTTTTCCAAAGTGAATTTGAAGTTGTAAAGATTCAAAATTAATATGATTTGGGGATTTTCAAGGATAGGGTGGACTCGAATTTAATAAATTCTTATTGAATTCAATATTGAAATAAAGATAAATCGAGTATACTTGGAAATTTTTATTTAATACGAGTATGGTTTGAATCCTTGAATTTGGGAAAACGGGTTTGGAATGAGGTTGGGATGAGTCATTGGGCTAGGCAAACTCCAAAGAGATCGGAGTTTAGATTCAAGTACTGAAGCTCGGAAGGAAGGAATGATTTTTGTTAAAGAATTTTATTTTATATACATTTACCCTGTTTTCTTCAATTGACTATTCCTTTCCTTAAAAGTTTATTTATTAAAACTTTTTACATATAACTATTTTTTTCTTATATTTTGTTATTTAAACTATAATAACTTTAAAATGTATGTATATATATATAGAGTTTAAAATTTTATCTTATTTTATTCTAGCTATTATATTCTATATATATATATATGCATTTTATATAAAGATTTTTATTTGTAAGCATCTATTTTTCAAGTTATATTAAATGATCATAATTTTCTTCCGAATAGAAAGTGTATGGATCTAAAACTGTTGTTCAAATGGAGTTGAGATAAAATTTATTTTATTTGAATATAAATCGATTTCTTTACCGATTTTAATATGGAAATGTAAATTTTATTCTTCTCGAATATAAATGGACCTCCAAGGAAATTGAAATGAGTTGAAGTGAAAGTATATATTCTATTTGAATATGAATGTTTTCGAACATAAAATCGATTCGGAATAATTTGAAATTATTAAGATGAAACATATTCTATTTGAATATAGTTGATTTTGAAATATTGTATGATTATAATATAAGGATGGAAAAATATTCTAAATTTAGAGTATAATTGGTTGGTATAATTTGTGATATTTTGATATGAAATTATATTCTATTTGAATATAAATTTGATTCAAAACAGAATATGATATTTTGATATGGAAGCGAGACTTTGAAATATAAAAGAACCAACCGATGTTAAAGACGTAAGCGTTGGTTGATAAAGAGACCGGAGTCGACATAAGGCATACTCTCTGTCAGTGTCGATACCACTTTGACAACTGTGAACATTTGACGTACCGGTGAATGTTTTGACGTATCCAGAATGAGTATAATGACTTGGAGGCGATTATTGAATCGAAGAATATGAACGATGATGAAATAGCCCTGACCTTCGGGTCAGAGTTGAAATGACTAAAACATGAGCTATACCGTGACTAATTGAGGTAGCACCTTAGATCGGACACACTTCTTCGATACTTTCCTATGACTATGATAATGATGATGATTTGGGCCCATTTATGACTTTGGGAGTGTATTCCGAGGTGGGCGGTAGTGGCTGCTATGCGTTACCACCGGTCCGGGAGTGCAATTGGTAGAATCCTACCCTGGGCATTTCCTCGAGTGCCTTGTCATACTATCCTTATCGAGCCATATACGATTTTGATTTGTATCGTACCTATGGAGTGCCCTCTGATGCCATCGTTTACGGTGGGTTTACGGTAATGTATAGACTATGATATTATAAATGGTGTAAGGGTAAAAATGTAATCCCGCTTACGCTATTTTCAGTATTTATACTTTACTGAGTAGACACTATTATAATAGCATATTATACTATCTATGTATTAGTTTAACGGATCCTTGAGAGATGGAAAAACCCTGTAACATCTCTTGAGTTATTGCACCCATGACATTGATGTTATTTCATATTTTAATTTGACTAATATAAGAATGATTTTGTGACGGCCCGCCCCGCACCAACCGACATTTACTCCAAAGGTGCGCTGTACACATGTCCGGTTAGCATGGAACGGGTCATCAGAAGGAAAAGGAAGAAGGAAATGAACTAACAAGGAACCTATAGAATGTCTCACAGCGCATAGAAAAAAATATAATAATAACATATTTGACATAAAACAGGAGAGACAGTGCATAAGCTGGAAACCAAAACTAAACATCATAGCAGCGGAAATCCAAGATACAGCTTATTACAACTTTCAAACTGTCTCAAAGCAAAAGCAAGATAAAGGAGGTACACTACTAATGCCCAAGTAGCGACCACCAACGACACAGAGACAATGTGCATATATATATATATATATATATATATATATATATATCATACGTGGAAGCCTCCTGCCCGCCTCCGAGTCAGCTACTCGCGCATCACCAGCTAACCTGTCTCTAGTCTGCTCGTGTGAGCACCCAGAGTAATAAGAGGAGACATAAAACTCTGGGTCAGACATAAAGCCTGGTATGGGCGATAAGCATCTAAAGTGAACAATAACAGGTACACTAAAACATACCTGTACCTGGACCTGCAACCAAAGAGTTAGCACTACATACTGTACAACACTCTAAGGTTCCATATCAAAAGGTGTAAAGATACGGAGGTGGGGGTGTGCATGTCATAGTGATGGCAAACAATCAACCATAGCAACCATCCTCACATCTCTCACTCAGTGCGTAAAGCATACGATATTCACCACTTCGATCACCCATCCTTGCCACGATCGCTTTGCCCCATGAAGTCATAAACGGCTGCACTGCACTGATAACATAGCCACTGATCCTTCGCTATGTCCACTTGCCCCATGGAGTTATTCACCCCATCTGCGCTGGCTCATAGCCTTACCAATCCTTACTATGTCCACTTGCCCCATGGAGTTATTCACCCCATCTGCGCTGGCTCATAGTCTTAACAATCCTTACTATGTCCACTTGCCCAATGGAGTTATTCACCCCATCTGCGCTGGCTCATAGTCTTACTATGCATCACCTTGCCCCTCGAGTCTTAATGACTCTATTGCACTGATAACGTAGTCTTGCTACCATCACCTTGCCCCTTGAGTCATAATGACTCTACTGCACTGATAAGTAGCCATCATTCATTTTTAGTGGTGAATCGAAGTTATGAACGTCGACAACTCCTTAGCACACGTCCCACAGCAAAGCCCAACCATGAAGTGAACTCATCGGTTCCCAACTGGATCCTGAGCTCTAACTTCCCATATTGGACTACCTTTGCATCTCCGGTTATTGGTCAATATTGGGTCGGGTCGGGTTCCTCCTCAAGCCATCGCTTCGGGTCGGGTGTCCTTCCTCGGGTTGGGTCTTCTTCTGGTACGGTTCGGGTCGAGTCCACTCCATCACGGCGGTTCGGGTCGGGTGCCCCACTTCGGGTCGGGTCGGGTGCCATCTCCCATCCAGTTCGTGCTTCCGCTCCGATCCGCCCCCTCGTTCTTCACGCGCTCCGATCCGATCCCTCCTCCTTTATCCGATCCGATCCCAGTTCAGTTAGCATGTCCTTCCTCTTTTCCAATTTTCTCAAGTGTCAGGTTCCGATCCGATCGAATCCCTTACCCAATTCAATATATCCGATCCGAGCCCTTATATCCGATCCGATCCGATCCTGCACTGTTTCCTGCAGCTTCTCCAGCAAGTGTTTACGCCATTCGACGACGTTTTCGACCATTATAACTATTGAAATCAATCGCAAAGCATATCATATAGTCATAGCAACATGCATAATCAACCACAAACATCAAAACATCAATATGATAGGTTAAAATGGATTAAACATACCCAAAATCCCATATTTCCCCTTAAGCATGTTTAGGTGAAACTAATGATAGGATTAGCAAAACTTAACCAAATTAACTCAAATTCATATCAGAGGTCTAAAACATCATTTAAGAATTTATGAACATTTTTTCAGAATTTTATCATGTTTAAATTCGCTAATTAACACTAATTACCCTTAATTAGCCATAATTAGTGCAAACCTACGCAAATCACTCACCTTACCCACAAATAAACTAAGATCTGAAATAAATCTCTGATTTGATGTGAATCCCAATGCTAAACAGCAGCTCCAATGTTGCTTTGGTGTAGATCTTCCTTGATTAGAGGTTGCTAAGCCAAATCCTTGACCAAAAGGTGATTTGGAGGTGATTTAGAGGTTAGAGGCCATTTTTAGGGTTCCTTGGTGATAAGTGGAGGCTAGAAAACTGAAATGGAATGATTCTCTATCTCATTTCAGCCTTCCCATAACCCTAATCCCGAAATGGGTTATGGGCCTACTCACTAATCACCGAATTTGGCCCGGTTAAGCAGTTTTTCACCCTCCAAACCTTATTTCAGCCATATCTCCCGAACGGTAAGTCCGTTTAGCTATTATGACCACTCTACGGAAAGGTAAACCATCAAATGAATCTAATGGAAGTGGTTTTAGGTCAAAATTCCTTTTCAATCAAGAGTTATGGCCAAAATAAGATCAACTAGGGGTAAAATGATCATTTAAAAATCGACAAAAATCATAAGCATGGGAAATGACTCTAATGGATGTTTCCCAAAGTTACATAACCATACGACTTCAAACGGGAAAGAAATAAATATTCTACGATCGCCTGATGCATAGAATGCGGGTCGTTACACTCTCCCCCCTTAAGAAATTTCGCCTTCGAAATTCCCTAATCAAAACACACACACAAAGGTCCCGCATGCCTATCAATCATAAAACAACAATCAAACATGCAAACAAGCAAAACGAGTCTACCCTTGCATGCGGAAAACTAAATTGCAAATTAAATCTTACCAGGCAAAGAGTTCTGGATATGCCTTCCTAATGCTCTCCTCTGTCTCCCAAGTACAATCATTCCCGTCCTCGCCCCACTGAACCTTGACTACCTTCACCACCTTCCTTCGAAGTTGCTTCGTATCGTGCCCCACAATACGAATCGGCTTGCGGTTCCCAACCGCCTCGGGTTCTACTTCGAAGTCCTCTAACTGATCAGGTGAAATAGTCATATTTGAGTCGTGAACGAACTTCCTTAGTTGGGAAACATGAAATACATTGTGAACTCCCGCCATTTTCTCTGGTAAGCCAACTCTATATGCCAAATTCCCGACTAGTTCAAGAATAGGGAATGGGCCAACAAATCTTGGTGCCAACTTGCCTCTCCTGCCAAATCGAATCACGCTCTTTAACGGAGAGATCTTGACAAACACCAAGTCACCAACGGAGAATTTCAAGCCTCTTCTCCTCTTATCAGCATAACTCTTCTGCCTATCTTGGGCAGCTTTCATTCGTTGCTGAATGATCTTAATCTTATCTGAAGTTTCCCTCACCACATCTGGTCCAAGCATAAACTTCTCGCCAGTCTCTATCCAACACGATGGTGAGTTGCACGGTCTTCCGTACAAAGCTTCATATAGAGCCATACCGATACTGGATTGGTAGCTATTATTATAAGCAAACTCTACTAGATGCAAATGGTCATCCCAAGATCCACCAAAATCCAATATACAAGCTCTCAAGAGATCTTCCAATATACGATTCACCCTCTCCGTCTGACCGTCGGTCTGAGGATGATATGCGGTACTGAGATGTAATCCTGACCCTAAAGCCTCTTGTAAGCTCTTCCAAAACCCACTAGTGAACAACGGGCCTCGGTCACTCACAATGCTTTTAGGTACTCCATGAAATCTCACTACCCACTTCGTATACAAATCTGCCAACTTGGCTGCCGTTCTGGTCAATTTGACTAGTATAAATCTTGCACTCTTAGTCAATCGATCCACAATTATCCAAGTGCTATCATATCCCGATCTAGTCCTTGGTAAACCATCGATGAAATCCATCGAGACTTGTTCCCATTTCCATTCGGGAATTTCTAATGGTTGCAACAAACCACTAGGTTTCTTTTGCTCGGCTTTAACTAGCTGGCAATTCATGCATTTGGATATAAACTTCCCAACATCTCTTTTCATCCCTTCCCAGTAGTAGGTTTGCTTCATGTCTCGATACATCTTATTACCCTCGGGATGTATAGTCAGTTTTGAGTGATGACATTCTCTAAGCACTTCATCTCTCAAACCATTCACGTCGGGCACAACTAGTCTTCCACTCTTTCGAAGCCATCCATCTCGACCAAGCCCATACTTGTTCATCTCCTCATCGATACCCATCTCTAACTTACAGATGATTCCAATAGGTTAGGATCGTCCCTCTGACTAGAGCCGATCCGCTCAATCAAAGTGGGTCTGATCGTCAAACTGGCTAACATAACTGGATCTAAGTCGCACTTTGGTCTGAAATCAAACCCCGCGATATACTCCAGTTGCTTCCACTCAAGAAACATTGCCCCTAAACTGGTATGTCTCCTACTCAAGGCATCGGCTATCACATTACCTTTCCCAGGTGTATATGCGATATCAAAATCATACGAAGCCAAGAACTCTAACCATCTCTGCTGACGGAGATTCAGATCCTTCTGAGAGAAGAGATACTTTAACGATTTATGATCGGTAAATAACTCAAATCTTTCTCCCAAGAGATAGTGTCTCCACATCTTTAGCACAAACACAATCGCTGCTAATTCCAAATCATGGGTAGGATACTTCTTCTCATGAGGCTTTAGCTATCAACTAGCATAAGCTACAACCCTACCTCCTTGCATCAATACAGCACCCAGTCCGGTACCACAAGCATCCGTGTATACCGTCATCTCTTCATTCCCTTTAGGAATGACTAACACTGGCGCATGCGTCAACTTCTCTTTTAGACTCCTGAATGCATTCTCACACACTCCGTCCCAGACGAAGGACCGATTCTTCTTAGTCAACTGAGTCAACGGTGCTGCTATCTTGGAGAAGTCCTGGATAAACTTACGATAATATCCAGCTAATCCCAAGAAACTTCTTACATCCATTACATTCTTGGGCGTAGGCCAATCCTGTACCGTAGCCACCTTCGTAGGGTCCATGACAATACCACTCTCGGAAACAACATGACCCAAGAATCTCACTTCCCTTCTCCAAAAGTGACACTTAGAGAATTTCGCTTTCAATTGGTGTTTCCTCAACACCTCCATCACTATCCTCAAGTGTCCCTTGTGTTCCTCTTCTGTCCTTGAGTAAACAAGGATATCATCCACGAACACGAGAACAAAGTTATTCAACTAATCTCTTAATACTCGATTCATAAGATCCACAAAGTAGGCTGGTGCATTGGTCAACCCAAATGGCATGACCAACCACTCATAAAATCCAGACGGCGTCCTAAATGCCGTTTTCGGAACACTCTCATCTGCTACTCGAAGCTGATGAAATCTTGTCGCGAGATCCAACTGGGAGAACACTCTTGCTCCTTCCAGTTGATCAAAAAAAACATCTATCCGCGGTAGAGGATACTTGTTATTCCTCATCACCTTATTCAACTCGCGATAGTCCACACACAAACGAAGGGAACCATCTGCCTTAGTGGCAAACACAACTGGTGCTCCCCACTCGGAGACACTCCTTCTAATAAGTCCCTTCTTCAAAAGATTGCTGACTTGCACCCTGAGCTCTCGCTGCTCCCTTGGTGCCATACGACGAAGTGGCATCACTATAGGTCTGGCATCTTTTACTAAATCAATACGGAACTCAATCTCTCGGTGTGGTGGAAGCCCGGTCACCTCCTCGAAGACATCCGGATACTGGCCAACCACGGACACATCTGACAACTTATCCTGCGGGATGTCGAGGGAATTTAAAAAACTAGCCATAACCCCATCACTAGGTAGACTACCAAACACTACCCTCCGCCCATCATCCGTCCTCACTGTCACCAAAAAGCCCTCACAGTCTACAACCACCCCGTATCTTTGGAGCCAATCGACTCCCAATATAATGTCGTACCTAGTAAAGCCCAAAACAAAGCAATCACATACAAACATACATCCATGACTCGATAAGACCAAATTCCTGCAAATCATACTAAGGCTAGTCGAACCACCAATCGGGTTCGTCACAACCAATGGTCTATCGACTATCTCGGGTTCCAGTCCCAACCTATCTACCAGGTCACTAGATATGAAGGAACGGGAAGCCCCAGTATCAAACAAAACTCGAACTGGTACATCATAAATAGAAAGCATACCTTGAATAACAACATTCTTTCCTTTCTCCGCCGCAGTTGGGGCATTCGACGAAGAAGGAACAGCATCAATAGCATATGCTTTCACAATCTGCTTCTCCTTAAGAAGTTGCGGACACTTATCCTTGAAATGTCCCACTTGACCATAGTTAAAGCACTTCTTATCCGCTGGCTTGGCCCGACAATCTTTAGCATAATGGCCCTTCTTACCACAGCTGAAGCACTCAACATCCTTCTTGCTCTTTTTCTGACCACCCTTAGATTGGTCCTGCTTCCTCTTATTCTGAGAGTTATTCTTGCCTCCACCGCCTGCTTGCGGCTTTGGCCCTTCTGCAGATGCAGCCTCAGTCTTTGACTTAAGGTAAAGACTCTCTGATCTCAAAGATTTCCCCATGATCGATTCAAAAGTCTCATTGATGTGATTAATAAGCCTTTCCCCCAAGTATCCATCTAAGCCAGTAATGAACTTCTCATTCTTCTTCTCAGGAGTGTCGATAAGAGATAGCCCATACTTCGACAAGGTGTTGAACTCAGCAATATAGTCAGAAATTGCCCTTCCGTTCTGCTTGAGTTCCAAGAACCTCTTGAACAACACTGACTTCTTGGCAGCTGGAATAAACTTCTCGCTAAAGCGAGCCTTGAACTGAACCCAAGTAACTTGATCCTCTGGAGTAGCTGTTCTAATGGAATTCCACCAATTCATCCCTCGCCCTTGCAGCTGACAAGACGCTAGCCTTCTCTTCATCGCATCCTCAAGACCCAAGTCATCGAAGATATGATCACAGCTATCCATCCAATCTTGAACATCTGTGGCCGAATCCGTCCCGTGGAACGGCTTCTCACCAAGGTTAGTGTAATCCTTGCACAACTTGGCGAAATCGACCCTAGGCGCCTGCACTACTGGGCCAACACCAACTCCGGGATTGGGAACTGCCCCTTGCACTTCTCTAAGCATGTCTCTCATGAGGTCAGTAAACATCGCCCTCATGTCAGCGGCATTCCCATGGTTGGTCCCTCTACCAGCATCCCTCGTGTCTCGTCATCGTCAATCTGAAAAAGAGAAACGATTAACGACCCCATAGTGGTGCTAGTGCAGTGCGACTTCATTCTTATACTACCAATAATATATATATATAGCTTTTGAAAACCAAAGTAATCACAAATACGCGCTCTCATATACGTACTATCTCTCCCTAGTGTCTTTCCCTAGGTTAACTACGCAACCTAGAGCTCTGATAACAAGTGTGACGGCCCGCCCCGCACCAACAGACATTTACTCCAAAGGTGCGCTGTACACATGTCCGGTTAGCATGGAATGGTTCGTCAGAAGGAAAAGGAAAAAGGAAATGAACTAACAAGGAACCTGTAGAATGTCTCACAGCGCATAGAACAAAATATAATAATAACATATTTGACATGAAACAGGAGAGACAGTGCATAAGCTGGAAACCAAAACTAAACATCATAGCAGCGGAAATCCAAGATACAGCTTATTACAACTTTCAAACTGTCTCAAAGCAAAAACAAGATAAAGGAGGTACACTACTAATGCCCAAGTAGCGACCACCAACAACCCAGGGAGAATGTGCATATATATATCATACGTGGAAGCCTCCTGCCCGCCTCCGAGTCAGCTACTCGCGCATCACCAGCTAACCTGTCTCTAGTTTGCTCGTTTGAGCACCCAGAGTAATAAGAGGAGACATAAAACTCTGGGTCAGACATAAAGCCTGGTATGAGCAATAAGCATCTAAAGTGAACAAGAACAGGTAGACAAAAACATACCTGAACCTGGACCTACAACCAAAGAGTTAGCACTACATACTGTACAACACTCTAAGGTGCCATATCAAAAGGTGTAAAGATACGGAGGTGGGGGTGTGCATGTCATAGTGATGGCAGACAATCAACCATAGCAACCAACCTCACATCTCTCACTCAGTGCGTAAAGCATACGATATTCACCACTTCGATCACCCATCCTTGCCACGATCAATTTGCCCCATGGAGTCATAAATGGCTTCACTGCACTGATAACGTAGCCCCTGATCCTTCGCTATGTCCACTAGCCCCATGGAGTTATTCACCCCATCTGCGCTGGCTCATAACCTTACCAGTCCTTACTATGTCTACTTGCCCCATGGAGTTATTCACCCCATCTGCGCTGGCTCATAGTCTTACCAATCCTTACTATGTCCACTTGCCCCATGGAGTTATTCACCCCATCTGCGCTGTCTCATAGTCTTACTACACCTCACCTTGCCCCTCGAGTCGTAATGACTCTACTGCACTGATAACGTAGTCTTGCTACCATCACCTTGCCCATCGAGTCATAATGACTCTACTGCACTGATAAGTAGCCATCATTCATTTTTAGTGGTGAATCGAAGTTATGAACGTCGACAACCCCTTAGCACACGTCCCGCAGCAAAGCCCAACCATGAAGTGAACTCATCGGTTCCCAATTGGATCCTGAGCTCTAACTTCCCATATTGGAATAATTTTGCATCTCGGATTATTGATCAATACTGGGTCGGGTCGGGTTCCTCCTCAAGCCATCGGTTCGGGTCGGGTGTCCTTCCTCGGGTTGGGTCTTCTTCTGGTACGGTTCGGGTATAGTCCACTCCATCGCGTCAGTTTGGGTCGGGTGTCCCACTTCGGGTCGGGTCGGGTGCCATCTCCCATCCAGTTCGTGCTTTCGCTCCGATCCGCCCCCTCGTTCTTCACGCGCTCCGATCCGATCCCTCCTCCTTTATCCGATCCGATCCCAGTTTAGTTAGCGTGGCCTTCCTTTTTGCCGATTTTCTCAAGTGTTAGGTTCCGATCCGGTCGAATCCCTTGCCCAGTTCAACATATCCGATCCGAGCCCTTATATCTGATCCGATCCGATCCTGCATTGTTTCCTGCAGCTTTTCCAGCAAGTGTTTACACCATTCGACGACGTTTTCGACCATTCTAACTATTGAAATCAATCACAAAGCATATCATATAGTCATAGCAACATGCATAATCAACCACAAACATCAAAACATCAATATGATAGGTTAAAATGGATTAAACATACCCAAAATCCCATATTTCCCCTTAAGCATGTTTAGGTGAAACTAATGATAGGATTAGCAAAACTTAACCAAATTAACCCAAATTCATATTAGAGGTCTAAAACATCATTTAAAATTTATGAACATTTTTCCAGAATTTTATCATGTTTAAATTCGCTAATTAACACTAATTACCCTTAATTAGCCATAATTAGTGCAAATCTATGCAAATCACTCACCTTAGCCATATATAAACTAAGATCTGAAATAAATCTCTGATTTGATGTGAATCCCAATGCTAAACAGCAGCTCCAATGTTGCTTTGGTGTAGATCTTCCTTGATTAGAGGTTGCTAAGCCAAATCCTTGACCAAAAGGTGATTTGGAGGTGATTTAGAGGTTAGAGGCCATTTTTAGGGTTCCTTGGTGATAAGTGGAGGCTAGAAAACTGAAATGGAATGATTCTCTATCTCATTTCAGCCTTCCCATAACCCTAATCCCGAAATGGGTTATGGGCCTACTCACTAATCACCCGATTTGGCCCGGTTAAGCAGGTTTTCACCCTCCAAACATTATTTCAGCCATATCTCCCAAAAGGTAAGTCCGTTTGGCTATTATGACCAGTCTACGAAAAGGTAAACCATCAAATGAATCTAATGGAAGTTATTTAAGGTCAAAATTCCTTTCCAATCAAAAGTTATGGCCAAAACAAGATCAACTAGGGGCAAAATGGTCATTTAAAAGTCGAAAAAAATCATAAGCATGGGAAATGACTCTAATGGATGTTTCCTAAAGTTACATGACAATACGACTTCATAAGGGAAAGAAATAAATATTCTACGATCCCCCGATGCGTAGAATGCGGGTCGTTACAGATTTATTGGTGATCCGAGTGTTTGTTGTGTTTTCTTTTTATGCAATACGCTTGGGTCAGCAGATGCTTGCAGTTAGCGAAGATTCCTTTACCTTGGAGGTAGAAGACGAAGATTTGGTATATATCTATCATATGTGTGTGTGTATGTATGTATATATATATATATATATATATATATATATATATATATATATAGTATTTCCGCTGCATTTTATCTCCGCTGCCATGTGATGAAACCTGTCAGTATATGCATATTTCAACTGTTTTTAAACTACTACTTGTGTATTATATGTTGTCCTTTCGCTGTGAGATTCTGTTATTGTTTTTCTCTTCTTTCTTCTTTTTCCTTATTTTCCCAAAAACTGTCTGTATTTATGGTTTGTTCGGGTCGACATTTGTAGTTTATTGTCGATTTGAATGGGCAAAAATGTGGGTTGCTACATTTAAATTTAAGATCGCTATTTTCTTTCATTAAATTTGATCAACGATTAATAGCGATTTTTCTCTTTTCAGCATCAGTTTGTTTTAAAATCAAATTTTCGTTTTCAAGTGCTTTGATTTTAGCATTGGACTTAGAAATTTCAATTTCAAATTGTTTTCGCTTTTCAAAATCAAGTTTTTCAGATTCTTTAAGATTTTCAATTTCCTTTTCAAAATCACGATTTTCATTCTTCTAATTCACGTTTTCACATTTAAGTAACTCAAAATCAGTTTTGAATTTCGAAGAATCGTTACTCAAAAATTGACATTTTTCGCATTTTGAAAATGGTGAATTCTTAACTTTTTCAAGTTTTCTTTCTAAACTGTTATTTTCTTGAACTAGTTTTGACCTATCAGATTTCAATTTCTTAACTTTTAGTTCGAGAGAATCAACGGTTTTTATGAGATCGTGACACATTAAAATTAAATATTTATAAGTGAAATTCGATACCTCACTTGAATTTTCTTCACTACTTTCCGAATCGGATTGAGCCATAAGACACAAGTTAGCTTCCCCTTGATCACTTTCAGAAACTTCTTCTCCTTCCTCGTCATCCCATGTAGCAGCAAAAGCCTTCTTCTTTCTTCAGAACTTCTTCTTGTTTTCATTTTTGAGCTGTGGGCAACTCGGTTTGATATGTCCGAGTTTCTTGCAATTGTAGCAAAACACTTCATCGTTTGAACTATCTGAATTTTTGGACTTGTCTGTTTTTGAATTCTTCTTTCGTGGCTTTTAATTTCCTTTGGCCCACTTTCTCAAAACCATGGCTAGCTCTTCAGCGGAAACTTCATCATCACTTTCAACAGTATTATTTTGAGCGATCGTCTTTTTCTTTGATTCAGAATTCTTTCATTCTTCTCTTGCTTTTAACTCCATCTCGTAAGTGATGAGATTTCCAATCAACTCCTCCATGCTAATTTTATTTAGATCTTTTGATTCTTGAATCGCTGTTACTTTTGCTTCAAAATTTATCGGTAGCACTCTCAATATTTTTCTGATCAATTCCACTTCGGTATAAGTTTTTCCAAGAGCTTTTGCATTATAGACTAGTGATGAGAACCGTCCATACATCTCTTTTATATCTTCATCACATTGCATAGAGAAATTTTCATATTCGTTGCTGAGAAGAGCGAGACGATATTCCTTTACTTAGAGATGTACCTTCATGTGTGACCTCCAACGTATGCCATATTTCCTGTGCAGTTTCACAATGAGAAATTCGATTAAATTCAGTTTTATCAAGAGCATAGATTAAAGCATTCATCGCTTTGGCAGTAGTTGAAAATAATTTTTTATCATTAGCATCCCACTTGTCTTTTGATTTAGGAATTTCAACACCACTAACAATAACAGTAGGAGATCTGTAACCCGTTTCGATAATATCCCACACATCATAATCGATTGAACTCAAATAAATTTTCATCCTAGCTTTCCAATATGCATAATCAGTTCCATTAAACATTGGTGGCTTAGCTATGGACTGACCCTCAGAAAACGCGTTATTCGACAGATTCATGGCTCTGGAGTTAAAATAAAATAAATTGTTGTAATAGCAATGAAATGTTGTTCTGATGAGTTGTGTTCTCAAAACAATCCGGGCTCCTTTGTCTCCTTAAGGATCAGGGAAGTCTGGGTCGTTTCATTTTGGTATTAGATCTTTGGTTTACAAATCTCGAGAACAAAACATATTAGAACCAAACAAAAGAATTCATCGGAGATAGGATTAGTAATATCCTTTAAGAAAAACTTGTTATAGATAGGGTTAGTAATACCCTAGAATGAGTTCGAAGTGTATTATTTATAAAAACGAATATGGTTTTGAAAATTATATCTTATTATACGTATTTGACTATTTTATTTTATTTTGAATTTGGACAATCTAGTATATGAAGATTTTGCATATGCGCGTCATGAACGTATATTCGAAGCCTCAAATACACTGGGTAGATATAAAATCACACCCTAGTCGCCCGAGATGATTCTGTTGATGACTACGTAGCATCAATAGTTTATTTTCGAGTTTCGAAAGTGTTATATCTATATGTTTCCAATTGACTGGTGTGAGAACCAAAACTTAGTTAGGATTTATGTTTATGATTTGACAGTAAAAATATGATTTTTGGGTCTATAAAACTTATGTGTTTGAAAAGCAAATCAACTATTTGATTGCATGTTGGGTTGTGTGATTATTAGTATAGCTAATAAAAATATTGGAATGATGAAACCAATAAGAAAATGAAAGTTGAATTAAGCCAAATCGAGTCAAACATTAAACTGAACTAAAATTTGATTGGAATTGCATACATGTACATATATATGTTTAAACAGGTCATAGCATAGAAGCTTAGAAGAGGAATAAAATTGTATGCCCGAAAAATAGGTACATGTTTACTATATTTATTGCGTTTGATAATTTTATGAGCCGCTTGGCTTTTTCTTTCTCTTTTTGATTGATGAGGGCCTTGTGAGGCAAGATGTGGTTTTACCGATCAGCCTGTACAAAGGAGGTTATGGCAAAAAAGATTCGAAAATTTAGGGTGTTAGCCAAATTTTTGAGAAATTAGAAAGTTCTTATAAACTAAAAATTTGTAGAACTTGAGTCAAGCGAAGGTTGAGTCAATTAAGTAAACAACCTTCGGTTCTATCTTCCTTTTCGGGGACGAAAAGATTTTAAGTGGGGGATATTGTAACAACCCATATTTTGGAACCAATTTAAAATTTTATTTTTAATTTATTTAATGGATTTTAAGAATTTAGAATGATTTATTTTGAGAATTAACGATTTAAAATTTATTTAAATCAAAGTTAGAACACATAAATTTAAAATTTAATTAAATCAAACTCGAAATGGCACAGTTGTTTTAAAATTTGGTTTTGAACTTCAATTAAATATATAGAATTCAATATAAGTCAGAATTTGATGAAACAAGAAACGTTAGAATCTGCTTAACTATATCTTTCTAACGAATGTAAGAAATTGAGATTTCACTTTATAAGTTGTAAGTGATGTGTAGTTTAAAATTTAGAATAGTCGCTATAGAATTTATATATTTTAAAATTATGTATAAAGCCCTTAAGAATTGCCATTTTGCAAACGACCTCCGTTTTCGGCGAATCCACTTTTGTTGGATCTGAAATGTCAAATTATTGTCAAGTTTAAATTTTCAAGTCGTTTGGACTTAGTATGTGAGCGCTATAAATTTAAATGTATTTTCAATTTCAATTTAAAATCAATAAACCAATTAAAAAGGGCCATTTTACAAACAGTCTCCAAATTCGACAAAATTAATTTTGTTAGGACTGTATGGTCAAAACATCGCTAGATTTCAAATTTCATAACTTTAGAGTCAGTATATGGCCCCGGTAAATTAAAATGTATGTTGAAATTCAATATGTAACGTTATATTAATTAATATTTTAATTTTGATTTAAACTGATTGAAACACCCGAATCAGCTAACGAAACATATTCCATTGTGTCCAGAATGAGGGATATAGTTAAGGTCGACAGTCATTGGGATTCGTTTGTAGTTCGGAGTGTTAAATAAGAAAAATTGGAATAAAATTAATATTAAAATATGCTATATAAACAAATATTCCCACAAAACCTTAAACTATTTTAACCCGTGGTCAACCCATTCGTTCAGCCACACTTCAACTATTCTATGGTCGAAATCTCTCAAAACATCTTCCCTTAATTTCCCTCAACACATAGGAAATTAAGAGATGATTTCAAAATGGAAATCGAATATCTAGGAGAGCTCTTTCGATTGGTATGTTGATGATGGATTATTACGATCTGTGGTGGTCAAATTTTCTCCCCAAAGTTTCACCGGTTGAAGCGTTTTTCGAGGCTTCACCGGCAATCAAGTTCGCCGTCCTTCCTGCCATCGGTGGCACACCCTGAGGCGCTTCTCATGACCGTCCCTGATCTTGGCTTGATTGTACGTGGCAATGGCAAATTCAAACCCTCGATGGTGAACTTTTGTCGCGAATAACAGAATGTGTTGGCTGAAGAAGACGACGAGATTATGGGTAATTAAAGAAAGATTAGGAAAAAAATTAAGATAACTAATTATATTTTATTATTTTAATAATATAATTAACTTATAAACAGTTGTAACTTATTCGTCTGGCATCAGAATTCGATAAAACGAATTGCGTTGGAATCGTGACAACAAACTCTACATTTCAGACTTGACTGGGAGGAATTTGGAAGCAGCTATAATTTTTACTAAATCAAACCTTTGATTTAGTTTAGTTAAAACCATCGCCAATAAAAGACTGATGGAGTGGAAATCAAAGTGAGAACTCTCTCACTCAAAATTTTGTACAGTTATTTATTTTTATAACTGAACATATGTTGATTATCTGTGAATGAAATATTTGTTTGGTGGATGATGAATGTGTATAGTTTTAATGTCATTATTATTAAACTGTAAATAAATTGACATGGATTGTGATGTAAACCCCACACGGGTATTGGGACGATAATTTTACTCATCGCCCAAGGTACAAACAATAATATTTGTTTGATGTTAGAAAACCCTACACGGGTATGAGCATGATAATTAATTCACATCTCCCTTGGATTTAATTATATGTCAACTGATTTATTGACAGACTATAATAAGCGTTATTTAATTATTTAATGCTTAAATAGATGTAAATTGCACTCTGGAAGCGAATTGAACATTTAATAGCTGTTTATCATTATTTTTGAATACATGCGATGTACGGAATCCATATAAATAAAATTATATGATAATTGGTTGAGTCTGATTCCAATTCAGAATATAAACGAATATTTTAAAATAATATTTAGTGAAAAAACAAAATATGATTCTGATGTCCGATTTTGGATGGACACAAAAATATTGAAATATTCATAACTGAAATGAATATGAATCCGAGTTAAGTAGATATACCCATTTGAAGTGAAATATTCCCACATCCCGTAATTTTAAATATTAAAGTTAACAAATTAAAGAATACTTAATTTCAAATGTGGGAATTAAGGAAAACGGGTTGTGCCATTGCGTTTGTCTTGGAATTCTACTTGAGATAGAGTCCGAGTTTGTGTGAATTGGACTTCGTATGAAGAAGTTATAGCCTTCCGAAATTTCAGAAATTTAAAAACACCGCAGGTTCAGGAATTCAAAATTTGAAACAGGGACTAGGTCGACCAGGGAGTCGACCCTAGTGTCGACCTCCCCCTATACAGGTCGACCTTAGTGTCGACCTGGGGGTCGACCTTAGAGTCGACCTGCCCCCCTCCCCCCCCCCCTCGGGCAGATCTGAAAGATGATGCTTTTATGACCTGTTGCTGAGTCATTAGGGCTCATGTGTCATTCTATCTTGACTGGATGGTCTTGATTGATTCTAGGTTAATCTGACGGCACTTAATCAATTAATCTTCTATAAAAACACCCCTAAACTCTCAACCCAAATCACATAAATTCATAACAAGAGCCGCCATGACGTCAATGGAGAACCTAGAGTAGCCGCCATACACTTTCAACCCTAAAGCAAGATAGAAGCTTGAATTAAAATCAAATCTAACCTAATTCAAATAACGAGTAGTCTACATCAAAGGCGAGCAATTTAGTTTCAGAATACAGATCCCAGAAAGACAAGACTATTCTTTTTAATTGTGAGTATGATAGCTTTCACAAAATAATTCATTAATTTAATTATGATAAGATATAATTGGGATTACGAGAATATGATTTTGAATCATGTGATGTAAATTATATGTATGTTTGTGGTGTTGGATCATATGTTAGTTCTTATGTGAATTTTATGCACGTTGAATCATATATCTTATGCAAGTTGAATCATATATCTTATGCAAGTTGTATCATATATCTTATGCAAGTTGAATCATATATCTTATGCAAGTTTGTGATGATTGGATCATATATACATATATGAATCTTATGCAAGTTTGGATTGTTAAAATATATGTGAAACATGTATAAGCATATGCTAGTTTATGTGACATTAATCTACATGTTTAGATCTATATGCAAGATTACACCTTTATGTTTAGATCTATATGCAAGATTACAACTTTATGTTTAGATCTATATGCAAGTTTACATCTTTATGCTTAGATCTATATGAAAGTTCACATCTTTATGTTTAGACCCATATGCAAGTTCACACTTTTATGTTTGGATCTATAGCAGTACATAAGTTATGCAAGTTTATACCTATTACCTATGCTAGTTTGAATGAGTTCATATGCATGTTTATGTCATGACCTTAGATCTATTTTAAGTGTTATGTGATTTTCTTTTTCTTTTTATAAGTTAGACTATTTGCGAGTCTAACATATGTCATATGAAAACGTACGAATAGTGTGGGAATGATGGGATAGTATTGAATATACATAAAATTGTGAACTGGCATAAAATGGCCTAAAAAGGCATATAATTAATTTGAGACATTAACTGACATAATTGGTATTTATGGACATAATTTTAAGAGACAATTATGGACATAAATAAATTTAGAATTTTTTGACAAATTTGAATAGGGATAATAATTCAATTTGGGGTTAAATAAAGATGTGTAATAATAGACCGCCTAAGACATGAGGTTAGACTCTTTTGTGGTGTAAGACTGCCCGGACCCGCCCGACAAATCCAACAGCCACAAATGGCAGTCTAATGTGAGAGGTCAAAGGCATGAATTAAATGTGTAACAATTGTAGAGACACGAGGTTAGGCTCGTCTGTGGTGTAAGATTGGCTGGACCCGCCCGGCAAATCCAGCAGCCACAAATGCCAGTCTAATGTGGGAGGTCTTTACAAGGTTACGGTTCTAATGAATTAAGTAACACTTAACCAGATTAAACATGTGGTGGGACATGGAGAGGTTAAGTAGGTGCCTTGGGTGGCAGGTGAAATACGATTAGATGCACTTAACCAAGATTGTAACATGTAAGAAGACATGAATAAGAATGGGGTTAAGTGGGGATACCTTAGTGGGGAAACCTTAGTGGGGACCAAGCATAGGTGGAAAGCTTGTGTCATGCATGGTGGCCCTTTTCAAACCACTAACCCATTAAGTATCTTTGAGAGATTGACCCAAGTCGAGGATGGAACACGCTTACTGGATTTGAGTGTAAGTGGTCAAAACGGGTTAGCGGTCGAAACGCAAGTCCAACGGGGTCATGTGCATGCGTGGACCCGGGCTGGAAGGTAAGACATTGTTGCATCGTGTAGATATAAGCCGTGCATCTTTGGTGGTATCGGGTTGCCACTTTGGGGAGTGATACACCCCACTATGGAACCAGCATGGGTATGTACGAGTTAGGGAGCGGATCGAATGAGGGGAGTGGGTATAATTAGTGGAGATAGGGGCAGACGACACCTATAAAGGCAGATAGGGGTACACGAAACTACCATTATCATTATTAAGTTCTGTAGGCAGGATCAACTTTTTTGGTGACTAGTGGTGGTGAAGTATAGTAATTATCCTATAGTGACTAGGAACAAGATTAACGACAGAATATTCCTCCTATTTGCTTTGTCATGCCCACTTGTTTCATGGTCATATCTTACCTGTTTATGCCTTATCCTAGTTACTTTAATAATTATATTGTTAAAGTTATTATACACGCCAGACTTTATGTCTGACCCCCTTGTTTTTGCCTCTTTTCTTCCTCCCTCCCCCAGGTTCTCAGGGTGGGACTATTAATAGCGGAGCTTGATCTTGGATCTCTTTCTCTCTTTTGGAAGCGCTTGGATTGCTAAAAGTAAAGTTCAACTCATCTCTTTTATGGCTACTTGTGTTTGGGGTTATGCTTTTTATTTTATGTACTCTGGAACAATTTATCAAGATGGATATTAAGTGTACTTGGTTTATGAAGATGTTGTAATCAAACTATTTCTCCGCTATAATAAAAGTTGTTTTAAAATTTTCAAGTACCATTATTTATATCAGTCTTGTTATATTCTGTTCTATACACTAAATACGCTCCATGGCAGTTAATGCATTCCCTTTGTGAGTGACATTAATGGACGTGGGGTGTTACATGTGGTATCAGAGCTGAAGGTTAACAGACCAGATATGAATGTTGAAAAGCTATTTTTCAAAAAGCATTTTATAAAGAAATACTTTCAAAAGTATGTTTTACGGAAAGTACTTTCAAGATAAAAGTTTTTTTAAAAACGTAACCACCAAGAGCCATATATCTTTCTTTCGAATTCTCCGTTTTGAATCTCTTCATTGTCTTTTCAGCATGTATGGAATTCCCGAGATACCCGAGGGGATATCGATACCACGATGATTTAGAAGGTATCTGGAAGCGAGGGCCAATGTTGCAGGCCCAGCAAATGCTCCTCCTCCTCCCTCTCCCCATGTTGATACTTTTGCAAAGATATGCAAAGATTTTAGGGAAATAGGCGGGAAACCTTTTCACGGATCAGAGACGTTTGTGGAAATTCGAAATTGGCTTAAGGAGGTGGAAGATCTATTTGGTATTTTCGAGGTGGAAGATGGAAGAAAGGCCAATTGGCTTCTTGGTTAATGAAGGACGAAGCCTCGTTTTGGTGGGAAGTCACGAATGGAGAGCGTCCGGTGGAGACATGGATGGATTTCAAGCGTAGGTTTGAAATGAAATTCCTCTCACGAGCAGAAGAAAACTTATATATGGAAAGATTCTTGGCGTTGAAGCAAGGGAATTTATCAGTAAAGGAGTACGTCAACAAGTTCAACCAGTTGGCGAGATTTGGCATGGAATTGGTAAACTCACCTGAGAAGAAGGCCCTGAGGTTCGTTAAAGGTTTGAATGAGCCGCTATATGGGTTGGCTATGACCCACAATCCTATGGGGGATACCTTTGAGAGATTGGTTGACATGGCGCTTATGCATGAAGAAGAGAAGGGTGCTAATGCTAATAAGTCACCGGAGAAGAAAGGAGACCAAAAGAAACCACAACGGCAAAACAAGAAAGGCGGGAAGAACAATAATAGCAAGGGAAAGAAAAAGTGCTTTAATTATGGGACACCGGGCCATCTGAGCAAGGACTGTAGGAAAAAGAAGAAGACTGGCTGTTTCCACTGTGGAGAGGCAGGTCAGTTAAGGACTGCCTAAGGAAACAGGGGCAAGGGCAAAGAGTAGGGTCCACTTCTGGAGGGCAGCTTCAGGCTCTCATAGCACCAGGGAAGGAAAGAGGGCAGATTCAGGCTCTCATGGCACTAGGACATGAGAGAGGTAGAAACATTTCCGTTGAAAGTTTAGTTTTTCTGTTTGATCATCCTGTTAATACTTTGTTTGACTCTGGCGCTTCACACTCGTTTGTATCTGCTTCGTTAGTTAAAACACTGCACCTAAATACTAGTCTAGTCACGGATCCCATAGTAGTCTCAAATCCTGTTGGTGGGTCAGCTCATCTTTCTATGATTTGTCGGGATTTGATAGTGTCTATCTTGGACATTGGGTTTGAATGCAACGCCTTCGTTCTTGGCTTCATGGGCTACGACTTGATTCTAGGTATGGATTGGCTAACTAGATATGGGGCCATCCTAGATTGTGAAAGAAAGGTAGTTAGATTGTTGACTCGTTGTGGAAAGACTCTTGATATTTCTTGTGACCCTGGTGGTCCGGTAATGCTTAGCTACCTAGAATCCCTTGACACATCCGATGATGATTTGAAATCTGTTCGTGTGGTCCGTGAATATGGTGATGTCTTCGATGAGGTTCGAGGTTTACCTCCGAGGCGTGAGATAGACTTTCAAATATACTTAGTAGATAATGCGGTGCCAGTTGCATTACCAGTGCGCCCCATGGCTCTGAGATAGAGAAGAGAACTCAGTAAGCAAGCGAAAGAGTTGCTTGAGAAGGGGTTCATAAGAAGAAGTATTTTGGAGTGGGGTGCTCCAGTCGTTTTTGTTACGAAAGCTGATGGTTCACTTAGATTGTGCATGGTCTATAGAGAGCTGAATAAGCTAACAAAGAAGAACAGACACCCGTTACCGAGGATAGACGATTTATTCGATCAGTTGGTGCGTGCTTCAGTTTTCTCGCAACTGGATTTGGCTATAGGGTTTCATCAGCTAAGGGTGGCTGAAGATAGCATCGATAAGACTGCAATTAGAACTCCTGATGATTTCTTTGAGTGGCTCGTCATGCCTTTTGGTTTGACGAATGACCCGCATACTTTGTTGACTTAATGAGTAGGGTGTTTAGGGAGTTTCTGAACAAGTTTGTGGTAGTCTTTGTAGAAGATATTCTGGTTTTCTCTAAAAATAAAGAAGAGTATGCCCTACATCACAGGGAAGTCATAGAGACCCTACAAGCGCATCAACTTAAAGCTAAGTTCTCCAAGTGCCATTTTTGGAGAAAAGAAGTGAGGTTTTTAGGACACGTGGTCTCTAAGGAAGGGATAGCTATGGATCCCGCTAAGGTAGTTGCAATCCAAGATTGGAAAACTCCTAAGAACGCAACAGAAGTAAGAAGCTTTTTAGGGCTAGCTGGTTATTATAGGAAGTGCATTAAGGACTTCGTGAAGATATCAGCCCCTCTCACTCGATTAACGAAGAAGAATTTGACTTTTGCTTGGGACGTTGACTGTGACGATGCTTTCCAACGTCTGAAGAGGGCTTTGACGACAACTCCAGTTTTAGTTTTACCAAACGGGAGTAAGACATTCACTGTATACACCATGCTAACGGGACAGGGCTTGGCGCAGTTTTAATGCAAGAGGGAAGGGTGATATGCTATGGTGAAAGACAGTTGAAAGTCCACGAGAAAAATTACCCTACCCACGACTTAGAGTTGACGGCCATAGTTTTTGCACTTAAGTCATGGCGTCATTATTTGCTTGGCGAAAGGTTTGAGTTGTATACAAACCATAAGTCGCTAAAGTACTTATTCCCTCAGAAGGACCTAAACTTGAGGCAACAAAGATGGATGGAGTTTTTGGCATCTTACGATTTTGAGATCGCATATACCCTGGCAAGATTAACGTTGTAGTCGACGCCTTAAGTAGACAGAAGTTAACTTTAACTCATTTATTCATAGAGCGGTAGAGTTTGGAGTATATATCTTCCTTTCACTTCAGACCCTCTATCGATTATGTACCCGGATTATTGGCATCTTTAGAGGTGCAACCTACACTTTTGGGTCGAGTTGGAGAGGCACAACGAAACGACCCACAGTTGGTTGAGATAGTAGGCAAGCTTATAGGAGGGGAGTCCTCAAGTCATCTTGATAGATATGCTATAGATGAGAGAGGTTGGCTACGTAGAGATGGAAGACTTTGCGTACCACAAGATGAAAGTTTGAAGAAGGCAATTCTTGAAGACTCACATCACTCTAAGATGACCATACATCCCGGTGGTGATAAGATGTATAGGGATATGAAGCGAGTTTTCTTTTGGGCTGGAATGAAGAAGGACGTGGCCGAGTTTGTTGCTAGATGCTTAGTGTGCCAACAAGTCAAGGCAGAGCAAAAGAAGCCCGGAGGTTTGCTCCATCCCTTAGAGATTCCGCTTTGGAAATGGGAAAGTGTTTCCATGGATTTTATAGATGGGTTACCAAGATCAAGGAAGGGTAATATGGGGATTTGGGTAATTGTAAACCGACTTACGAAAAGTGCCCATTTTATTCCCATTAAAAGTAGAAGGACCGCTACATGGTTAGCATCCGTTTACCTAGAAGGACCGCCACATGGTTAGCATCCGTTTACCTTCGAGAGATAGTCCGTTTGCACGGCATACCCTCCAACATTATAAGCGATAGAGATCCCATTTTCACAAGCGAATTTTGGAAAAGCTTACAAGAGGCGGTTGGAACACAATTATGCTTAAGTACCGCTTATCATCCTCATACGGACGGCCAGACCGAGAGAGTGAATCGAAATCTAGAAGACCTTCTGAGGCTATGCATCCTAGACTTTGGAGGAACATGGGAAGAACACCTTCCACTAGTGGAGTTCGCCTATAATAATAGTTTTTAGGCTAGCATTGGCATGGCACCTTTTGAGGCTCTTTATGGACGACCGTGCCGATCACCTATATGTTGGTGGGAATCCACGGATAAGGTTTTGCTTGGACCCGACATGATTAGGGAGACTTCAGAGAAGATAGGCCTGATTCGACGGTGAATGAAGACGGCGCAGGACCGACAGAAGTCATATGCTGATAGGAGACAAACTGATCTTGAGTTAAATGTTGGGGACATGGTTTTTATTAAGGTGTCACCATTGAAAAACGTAGTCCGCTTCGGATCAGTAGGGAAGTTGGCACCAAGATTTGTAGGACCCTTTCCAATTACAGAGAGGATTGGGAAGATGGCGTATAGAGTAAAGTTATCAGAGAAGCTCAGTGGATTTCATGACGTGTTTCACATTTCGCATTTGCGTAAGTGTTTACACGATACGGCGGAAGTGGTAGATCCAAGCACGCTCGAAGAAGTGGAAGTAGAGCGCAATGCCACGACCAGACGAGCTCCTACACGCATTCTCGGATCGGCGGTCAAAAAGCTTCGCAATAAAGAGGTCATGTTGGTCAAAGTGCAATGGGGAGATGATTAAAGAGGCGCGACTTGGGAGACGGAAGATAAGATGCGTATGTTGTACCCTTTCCTTTTTGAGGGTATGTTTTATTTTCTCCTTTTTCTACCGCTTTGATTGATACTTGTCCTATCTTTTAGTATTATCTTTGCGATGACATCTTCGATCTTTAGTTAGGAAGAACCCTATGGTTGAAACATGTGTTTGAGACATGTTATGTTTGATGGATGCAAATGGATGCAAGTGGTTGCTAGTGGTTGCTCGTGGATGCATGTACACACACCTTAGGCACTAGATCGGCTCAATCACCTTCATGTTGCATATAAATGTGTGTGCATATTTAAATTAATGGATGTATAATGGTTATGTTATCATATGGATGCTGCATTTTGATGAATGGTTGTGCATACATGTAGAAATAATATGTATCGATAGGATTCTTTCGCATACATAATAGACACATGGCACTATCATGATTTGCATTAAGGAGGTCAACTGAATCAGTTGACCGCCTGATTATGCATTAGATAAGGAACATATACACACACTTCCTGCATATGTTCATACGTCATTAGAAATTTTGTAAGGACAATGGATGCCTGTGTTTGATGGTTTAGTAGATGGATGATTGGATGTTAGGATATGCATTCTCCTTAACTTGGAGATTTCAGGGCGAAATCCTTTAAGGAGGGGAGAATTTAACACCCCGTAATTTTAAATATTAAAGTTAACAAATTAAAGAATACTTAATTTCAAATGTGGGAATTAAGGGAAACGGGTTTCGCCAATGCGTTCATCTCGGAATTCTGCTTGAGATAGAGTCCGAGTTTGTGTTAATTGGACTTCGTATGAAGAAGTTATGACCTTCTGAAATTTTACAAATTTAAAAACAGCGCAGGTTCAGGAATTCAAAATTTGAAACAGGAACCAGGTCGACCAGGGGGTCGACCCTAGTGTCGACCTCCCCCTATACAGGTCGACCTGGTTGTCGACCTGCCCCCCCCCCCCCCCCGGGAAGATCTGAAAGATGATGCTTTTATGACCTGTTGCCGAGTCATTAGGGCTAAGATGTCATTCTATCTTGACTGGATGGTCTTGATTGATTCTAGGTTAATCTGACGGCTCTTAATCAATTAATCTTCTATAAAAACACTCCTAAACTCTCAACCCTAATCACACAAATTCATAACGAGAGCCGCCATGCCGTCAATGGAGAACCTAGAGTAGCCACCATACACTTTCAACCCTAAAGCAAGATAGAGGCTTGAATCAAAATCTAATATAATCTAATTCAAATAACAAGTAGTCTACATTAAAGGCGAGCAATTCAGATTTAGAATACAGATCCCAGAAAGACAAGACTATTCTTTTTTATTGTGAGTATGATAGCTTTCACAAAATAATTCATTAATTTAATTATGATAAGATATAATTGGGATTATGAGAATATGATTTTGAACCATGTGATGTAAATTATATGTATGTTTGTGTTGTTCGATCATGTGTTGTTCTTATGTGAATTTTATGCAAGTTGAATCATATATCTTATGCAAGTTGAATTATATATTTTATGCAAGTTGAATCATATATCTTATGCGAGTTGAATCATATATCTTATGCAAGTTTGTGATGATTGGATCATATATACATGTATGAATCTTATGCAAGTTTGGATCATTAAAATATATGTGAAACATGCATAAGCATATGCTAGTTTATGTGACATTAATCTACATATTTAGATCTATATGCAAGATTACACCTTTATATTTAGATCTATATGCAAGATTACACCTTTATGTTTAGATCTATATGCAAGTTTACATCTTTATGCATAGATCCATATGAAAGTTCACATCTATATGTTTAGACCCATATGCAAGTTAACACCTTTATGTTTGGATCTATGGCAGTACATAAGTCATGCAAGTTTATGCCCAGTACCTATGCTAGTTTGAATGAAATTCATATGCAAGTTTATGTCAAGATCCTTAGATCTATTTTATGTGTTATGTGATGTTGTTTTTCTTTTTATAAGTTAGACTATTTGCGAGTCCAACATATGTCATATGAAAACGTACGAACAGCGTGGGGATGATGGGATAATATTGAATATGCATAAAATTGTGAATTGGCATAAAATGGCCTTAAAAAGGCATATAATTAATTTGAGACATTAATTGACATAATTGGTATTTATGGACATAATTTTAAGAGAAAATTATGGAAATAAATAAATTTGGAATTTATTGACAAATTTGAATAGGAATAATAATCCAATTTGGGGTTAAATAAAGATGTGTAATAATAAACCGCCTAAGACACGAGGTTAGACTCTTTTGTGGTGTAAGACTGCCCGGACCTGCCCGGCAAATCCAACAGCTACAAATGTTAGTCTAATGTGAGAGGTCAAAAACATGAATTAAATGCATAACAATTGTAGAGACAGGAGGTTAGGCTCGTTTGTGGTGTAAGACGTCGAGTGTAAGAGGTCAAAACGGGTTAGCGGTGGCAATGCAAGTCCAACGGGGTCATGTGCGTGCGTGGACCCCGGCTGGTAGGTAAGACGTTGTTGCATCGCGTAGATATAAGCCGTGCATCTTTGGTGGTATCGGGTTGCCACTTTGGGGAGTGATACACCCCACTATGGGACCAGCACGGGTATCTACGAGTTAGGGAGCCGATCGAATGGGGTTAGTGGGTACAACTAGTGGAGATAGGGGCAGACGGCACCTATGAAGGCAGCTAGGGGTACACGAAACTACCATTATCATTATTAAGTTCTGTAGGCGGGATCAACTTTTGGGGTATCTAGTGGTAGTGCAGTATAGTAATTATCCTGTAGTGATTAAGAATAAGATTAACGACAGAATATTCCTCTTATTTGCTTTGTCATGCCCACTTGTTTCATGCTCATATCTTATCTTACCAGTTTATGCCTTATCCTAGTTACTTTAATAATTATATTGTTAAAGTTATTATACTCGCCAGACTTTATGTCTAACCCCCTTGTTTTCGCCTCTTTTCTTCCTTCCCCCTTAGGTTCTCAGGGTGGGACTAGTACTAGTGGAGCTTGATCTTGGATCTCTTTCTCTCTTTTGGAAATGGTTGGATTGCTGAAAGTAAAGTTCAGCTCATCTCTTTTATGGATACTTGTGTTTGGGGTTATTCTTTTTATTTTATGTACTCTGAAACAAATTATCAAGATGGATATTAAGTGTACTTGGTTTATGAAGTTGTTGTAATCAAACTATTTCTCCACTGCAATAAAAGTTGTTTAAAATTTTCAAGTACAATTATTTATATTTGTCTTGTTATATTATGTTCTATACACTAAATATGCTCCATGGAAGATAATGCATTCCCTTTGTGAGTGACATTAATGGACGTGGGGTGTTACAGATTCTATGAAGGAAGACCATTACTGTTTGTGGAATTTAAAAGGCCTTGCCAATATTTCGTTTATTATACTGGTACGATAAGGAAATTTATATCGATTATGTACTGTTATGAATTCCGTGAAAGTTCCATTTTAATGGAAATGGATTTTAGGTTTACCGTGAATAATGTTTGAAACGACATTTTTTCTTTAACCCAAGTAAAGACAAGATTTATTTCCTAAAAATCGGATAATCATTAAGTAATTATTTTTGAGATAAAAACTAAACTAGAGTTTTAATAAATCCTTATGTAGATTAAGATTGGGATGAATAGGTTAAGATTGGGATAATAAGTTGAGATTGGGATAATAAAATAAACGATTCTTTCGATAAAGCTCGATAATCCCAACTAGTTTGATAAACCTTAATTGAGTTTAAATTGTGAAACGATTAAACAAAATCTTTTGAAATTGATATCCAAAGGAAGATTTAAGAATAAGTTTAAAAGAACCTGTCTTTGATATAATAAATGAGAACCTTTCCGCTAATATGTGAACATTTGAATAAAAGAATAATCTAAATTGGAATGAGGTGTATGATATGTTTTTATAGCACTTGATTATTGATTATAAAATACGCGAGTTATTCGAAAAGGCCGGGTTTATCCCATTCTGAGTAACTGATACGGAGACTAAAAATCGATGATATGAAGATGGTGGTTAAAGACAGGAGATCTTCACATCGTTTAGACGATTATTGATGTCTTGATTGGGATATACCCCCAAGACAAGGTAATAAGTGGTGATCGTCCAAATGTACTTGGAGATCGACCGGATATGCGAGGACCTCTCTCTTGTATTGGACATATGGGAAAAGGAATAAGGTGCCTCCGGTTTCATTCAGACCCAGAACGTACTTGCAAATGGATGGTATGTCTGACATTGTATTCCTTTATACTATATTCGCTGATCTCTGCTAAGTATATATCTATTTGGTGGCAGAGAATTTATTCTCTTGCTTAACACCCTTCTCTGAGACGTATGAGCTTAGAGGTTATATATTGGTGGAAATCAGTGGTACGGTATGGATTGACAATGTGGCATGCTAAGATGCAAATGATCAAGGCTTATTGTTGAAAAGAAGAGTCTTGTGGATGATGATCAAAGCATAACTTTAAGTAGCATAGCTTTGTGTATAGCATTAATTCGCGAGCCTCACACCTCGGTATGAGTAAAAACGGGATAAGGGAGCATAGTGAGTGCATACGTTTCTTTCTAGCTTGAAGTTGTGTCATGGTATGGAGCCCAGACATTTTTACTTATGTGGATGATGGATGTGAGGCACCTCGGATATGATTGGTCGACATACTGACCATTTTTGGATGTTCGATAGGACCGAGAAACATATTGTTCAGGAATAACTAATCCACTAAAGTAAGTGTGGACCGGCACAGCGGGATCTAGTGTCACGATAGTGTAATTCCTGGGTCATCTTGCTAGAGGTGATCTGAATCGTTAAGGAAACCACCCCTTGCCTTGACTCATGTTGGAAATCCAATTTCCAATATGACACTTTTCGGTTTTAGTTGTAAACCTATGTATGGTGACATAATATATGGTACCTCTGCCGTCTATGATTGATACATTTATATTTGAAGTTGTTTTGACTCTATGCACTTATAGTAATATCAAAATGATTTTTTCTTAAAGCGTATCAAGCATGTTTGGCTATTATAGGGAAAAATCTATCCTACGGCTTGCGTTTCATTGTGTAATGGGACCTAAGTCTTATAATAGCTTCATTTTTCCAAAATGCATTACATTGATTTATGTTTTAAACTAGTATTCATGTAGAGTAAACCCGTTCTGTGTCATACGGCGTGTTCCCATGAATTTTCCACTTTTAAAGTAAAGATTTAATAACTACTTTGAGTTCTCACACCAGTCCCATGATTGACTCGGAGTTTATTGTTTTTACCTAAACTCTGGATGCCTATATTTTTCACACAGGCAGCTAGTAGTTTTGGTTTTCGCAAATATTTCTTTTCACAGGATCCTGGATTACGGTTGGAGCTATAATCGAAAAGCTTTGTATCCATGTTTTTCTTTCAGCTGTGGTAGTTGTTGTTTTCCGCTGCACATTGTGTTTATGTACTTATTTAATTTAAATCTCTGATACTTTTCCGCTTTGTAATATTTATTCGTACTCTGATATTCTTGTACAATGATGTAAATTGTTATAATAGCATGAAATGATCTCGTGTCTGTGTTCAAATGAGTCGTGTTCTTAAAACAATCCGGGCTCCTCTGTCTCCTCGGGGATCGGGGAAGTCCGGGTCGTTTCACTATGCCTGTTTAGAATCTGATTTGTACCTAAACAGATCTGCCATTACATTTATTCATCTGTACACTTGATCTACTGTTCAGTTCTTATGTGCCTATTTCTGATATGCCTATTTCTGTTATCATTTTCCTATTCTGTTATTATGCCTGTTTCTTTTCTCTTCTCTCCCTCTTTCCCTTTTTATTTTTATAACCTAGGCTTCCTTTGAGCCTAGGCATACCGCTGAAATATGCAAACGAACGAAATTGGGGATGGTTGGGAAAGATAAATTTGGGGCATATCTTGTATTATGGATCATGATAAGGATTGGGGGCATAACCTATACTATGATGTATGACTAAAATTTGGGGCATATCTTCTACTGTGAATTATGACTTGAGGGTTGGGGCACGTAATCCGTAGGCTTAATTTATAGATTAAGCTGAACATGTAATGAAATTGTAAACAACACGTGAAACCTATTTTGATCTGTAGGGGTTTTATGAACCTATTAACCTGTAATACTTAACCAGTTTAAATATATGGGGGTTATATGAACCTGTTAGATAGTGAGGATAAAGTGAACTTGTTTGAATCCGTGGGGTTAAGTAAATTTGTTAAATCTGAGGGAGGGGTGTTTTACGAACTTGATAAACTTATACTATTTTATCTGTCGGGGTTATGCGGGCTTGTTAATCTGTTAGGCATAACCTGTCAAAATCCTAGTAGTTTGGGATACAAGCCTAAGGGGTGGCTCGTCTCATCTATTGCGTGTGACGCGTACTAGTTATAACCCATTCTAGTATCAAAGGGGACCCCGCACTAGGTAGGGGTCTGGGAACGCTTATTGAGCTTATTATAAGAGGTTCATAGGGATGGAGGTGTTCTGATGGTAAGTTCCAATGGAGTCATGTGCGTGCAAGGGTCCGGCTTGGTTGGGAAAATAAGCCGCTGTAACACCAATAAATAGGTCTGTCCTTCTGGGGTTTTCCGCTTTAGGAAATGATACATCCTACTGTAGGGCCGACACACGGTATTCACAGGATAGGGAGCCACTTTTTTGGGTGTAGTAATTAGGGTACATCTAGTCCTGCCTGTTTAGGTTCCCGTTGTTTCTGGTTGTGGTAACACCTGTTATTTCATCAAAACCCGTTACTAGAAGTACATCTAAATCTACCATTATGTTTCTGTTGGTATCATATATGTTATACTAGTATTGGTGCAGAGAAAAGTATTTGATATGCGTATCTGTTCAGTTCATTCTGCTTATCCTGTTATATGATACTGTTATATCTCATCTAGTTTATATGCCTGTTATGATGATTTTACTTATTTATATGCGAAAAGTAACTGGACTTGCTAGACTTTATGTCTGACTCATTTTGTTTCATGTTCTCTCTTATCCTTTCTGCCCTCCCCCAGTTCTTAGGTTGGGAATGCTCAGGCTTGATTAGGATAGGTATTATTTATGTTGGCTAACATCTTTGGATGCAGGAAAACAGGTTGGAGGGATCCAAATAGATTTGTTAAAATTTACTACTGTCTATTTTCATACACACACACACACACACACATATATATATATGTATATATATATTGTCATATATGATGTGTTATAAAACCTGTGATTGATAATTGAGTGTTTTTGGGTGTTTAAATATCACTAAGCTTAAATGTTGATTTATAAAAATATTGTAAATATTTTGAGATTTAAAAAGGGAAAATCTATTTTTCTAAAAACAGAATTTGAATTTCGAATGGGCTAAGAAATATTATCTTGTTTTGAATAATAAAAACAAATAATGGATTTATACACGATATTTTAAATTAAATAATGCAGGGAATTGAAATGAATTTATAAACGATGTGTATAAATTAAATAATGCTGGGAAATCGTAACAACCCAGAAAATCAGAACCAATTTAAAATTTTTATTTTAGCGATTTTAATGGATTTTGGATATTTAAAATGATTTATTTTAAATAATAACGACTAAAAATTTATTTCAATCGAAGTTAGAAAGTATAAATTTATTTTAATTATATAACGAGCCTGAAATGGCGTGGTAGTTTGAAAATTCGATTTCTAATTTCAATTTAATATACAGGATTAGGTATAAGTCAGAATTGGACGAAACAAGAAATATTTGAATCTGATTAATAATATCTTTCTAACGAAAGTAAGAAACTGAGATTTCATAATATAGATTGAAAGTTATGTCCAGTTTAAAATTCAGAATAGTCGCTATGGAATTTATATATATTAATATAATATATATATAGCCCCTAAAAATATCCATTTTGCAAACGACCTCCATCTTCAACAAAACACTTTTGTTGGATCCGGAATGTCAAATTATTTCTAGATTCCAAAATTCATAATTTTTGGAATTAATATGCGGGCGTGGAAAAAGAATTTCTTTTAGTTGAATTGGATCGACCAGAAAATTACCATTTTTTAAATGGTCTCCAAATCCGACGAAATTAGCTTTGTTAGGACCGTATAGTCAAAACATAGCTAGATTTATTTTTTAGGAATTTTTGGAGTTAGTATATGGCCCCGGTAAATTAAAATGTGCATTTGAACTTAAAATATATTGATTTATATTTTAAATTTAATGGAAACTAAGCAAAACAGTCGAATTGGCTTTCGGGACATATCCCATTGTGTCCAGAATAAGGGAATTTGGCTAGGGACGATAGTCGTTGGGTTCGATTCGGAGATAAGATGAAAACTCAACTTTTTAGAAATATATTAAATAAATAAAAAAAATATTATTATATTCATTCAAAGCCTTATCTCCCCTTTCCTCAGTACCCATTCATTTCAGATCGAAATAAAAAAAACACGCACGACCACCGCACCCAGGCCCGGCGCCGCCAGATGGCCCTTACCACCGCCGCTCGCCGCCATGACCCCCCTGCTCCGATCCGCCACCACCCCTCTATCCTCCGGCCAAAAATCAAACCCCCAAACCCTAAAGCCCCAAATCGAGCCGTCACCACCCTAATCCCATTGCCAACCCGCCAACTGGCTTGCAGCGCCTCCCCCTGACCCCTGACTCCTGTCCGCCTGTCTGTCGCTCCCCTTCCGCCTGGTCCCCCTCGAGACCGCCAAACCCCCCTTTTTCCTTCGAGTGAAAGCATTGTGTCCACTAACGCAGCTGGGCAGCGCTGCCGAGCCACCACAACGCTTCTAGTGGCGTTTTATAGCATGTCAGGAATCGATGGGGGTGAGCAATTTGAATCGAATTCTTTTTCTTCTTACGTGCGATATAAAAACATGATTTTTATTATATATATGGCATGATAAAAATGCTATTTTTATCCATATAGTGTTGTAATAAAACTGCGATTTTTATCCATATAGTGTTGTAATAAAAATGCGATTTTTATCCATATAGTGTTGTAATAAAAAAAAGTAAGATTTTTATATAGAAAATTGAATTCTAAAAATATGATTTTTATATGTACAGTAGCGTTATAAAAATATAATTTTTATAATGAAGTAGCGATGTAAGAGTATGATTTTTATATAGAAAACTGAATTGTAAAAATGTGATTTTTATATATATAGCGAGGACAAAAATTGATTTATATATATATATATATATAATATATATATAGCGAAGATAAAAAATTTCTTTTTATCTATATTATAATGAGAATACCTTGAAATGAAGCTTTTAAAAAGTCCAAATTGCCCTTCTAAATTTTTTCTGTATGATTGGGGTAGTTTTGTAATTTTTTAGCCAAGCCACTCCCCACGTTCCCACTCCTTTCTACGACATCCACTACCGCACTTTCATTTTCAATTGTTTCCACCACTTTCCTCCATTCTATCATCTAGCTGAAAAAATTTAATGGCATCGCTTCTCATCAATTTTCATGTGTTCCATCTTCTCACCCTCACCTTCTCCACTTCCCAAAATGTACAAAAAACCTAATCTTCCGAATCGTCGATAGTAAGATCATCAACGCACTCTAACCTTATACTGCTTTGATTTTTTAGGGGTTTCTTCTCACTGTCTTCGGCTGGAATCCTACAGTAGGCTAATCTTTCAAGAAGCTTATACAGAAAGTACCAAGGAGCCGCAAAACGAAAGGATTCAACTCCTTTTCTGTTAATGCATCAGGGTAAACCTACTGTAACCTTTTACTGCTACTTTTTTATGACTATCTTCTCACTGTCGTAGGCTGGAATTCAATAGTTAGGTAATCATTGCGTACAATGATATGGAAACTATCAAGATTCTGCAAAAGGATGCGCATCGGTTGAAGACCGTCTGTTGCTAACATGATGAAAAAGATGCTTAGGTATTGGTGCTTTCCATTTTGATTACTTTAAGTTGTTGTCTTCGGTTAATTTTAATATACAAAACAAATCAGAGCATTCACGTTCTGGATGCTAAAGTTTTTATATTGTATTGTTAAAAGTTTACTTCAAGCTTAAAGTGATCCTTAGGTTATAGTACTCTCCATCATGATTACATCTACTCCTTTACTTAATGCGCGTCTTATGTTTGATGAATTGTGCCTCATGCATCAAAAAAAAATTCTACTTCTTTACAGGGTGTCCAAATTACCTTTTAAATGGCTTGAAAATTCCATATTGTAAATGTAATAGTAATTTGGCAGTTAAAGTTTTAATTTATTAGATTAAATGTTGTACTGATCTATCATAATATTTTTTTTGTTGCTTATTCAACTTATGTACCAGGTGGACTTTCAGAAAGGAAAATGAATTGTTCAGCAGGTAGATTTTCAAAAAGGAAAATGAGTTGTTCAGCTTTATCTAGAACTGTGAAAAAGATTGATCTAGAAGTGATTTTTTCGTGTTTTACACATTTCGAAATATATCAAAATTTATATTGTCTTTTATTTTCACTGTTAAACTGAGTAACTGACTAGGATGTCGTGATAGTTCCACGTACTTAAATATTAAAAATACAAAACACAAACCATATTTTTCAAAATGGTACCCATCTCTGAAGGTATGGATCACCTACAAACATCATGCATTATGTCCCCAAAAGACTTGAAACCAGTATATGATGTAATTTTATGCTGGGATTTTCATAAATATGTGCTTTGAAATTCGTTTTTGTTCACAGTTTGCCGAAACACTTATTTTGGTATGCTATATTATGTGCTTATAATAGATCATAATGGGTAGAACAAGATTGTTAGAACAACCGAACTAGAACCTTGGAATCTTCATAAATTCCACCTTAAATTATTGATTTGCTTCAGGATGTTTTATTTTCTAATCGACTCAGCTTAGACATATAAAATTGTTTCAGGTATGTTATCTAAGTTCGATCTTATATCTATGAATATTATACTTAAATATTAAAAATGCAAAACACAAACCATGTTTTTCAAAATGGAACTCATCTCTGAAGGTATGGATCATCAACAAACATCATGCATTATGTCCCCAAAAGACTTAAAACTGATATATGATGTAATTTTATGCTTGGGTTTTCATAAATATGTGTGCTGGAATTCGTTTTTGTTCACTATTCGCCGAAAAACTTATTTTGGTATGGTATATTATGTGCTTATAATAGATCATAATTGGTGGATCAAGATTGTTAGAATAGCCGAACCAGTATCTTCGGATCTTCGTAAATTCCACTTTCAATTATCGATTTGATTCAGGCCATTTTATTTTTTAATCGGCTCAGCTTAGACATCTGAAATTGTTCCAGGTACGTATCTAAGTTTGATCCTATATCTGTGAATACTATATGTAAAGATCTAAATATGGAATAAAGTATTAAAAATGATATAAAAATTTGAAGTAAATGAAAGGTATGTGCTCAAGATATGAACTTTCACAAAGAGAATTTATTTGGAAAAAGACATTATGGGTTACAGTGATGATTCATTATTATTTTGTGCACTTTACATAACTAAATGGTTCTTTTTCATTTTAATATAAAACTATGCAAATTTAGTAATTTTGGGTGAAAATAGTGTTTTTCATTAATGACATGATCCAGCGTAATGGAATAAAGGTGATGATCACAACAACATTGGAAGCAGTGGAGTTGTACTTATCTGATTATTTTCAAAAAGATTTATTCTGCCCAGGATGATGTTTATGGTATACCATTCCTGTGTCGTTTTATTCAGTTATAGAGAGTGCACGACATCACCAACCGACTTCTACGGCAACTGAAGTAATTTGATCTTTTTTACATTTCAATGGCTCAAACTCTGAAACCTAGGGGTCTTGGCAAGACAGTGAATTTCCCTATAGGTGATACAAATAATATTTTGAGAAAAAAAATATTTTCGCTAGATCTGTTGTTAGTTTGGGATGATATTGGTTCATAAAAGTAAAGAGAGATGTTTTATAATGCAACTATAACTTACAGTAGTTGATATTATGTCTTTGTTATGTTATCATTGTTTGTTCATATTTATTGTTCGGTTGGGTATAGGATATAAGATGATATTTTATTCGTAGAACTTCCAAGATAAAGCATGCAAAAATTCTTAATGGATAAAGATAAATATGATTCAAAATCAGTATCTATACATGATAGATATATTTAGATATGGACTGTCCCAAAATTTTACATTTGTAATATTGCATTTTTCATATCTGATTTCCATTTGATACTATCTTATCTATCATTAATTGACAAGTTGTTCTATTGTTTATTTGTGGGATATATCTATTTTTATTTTTATTTTTGAAGTTTTGTGCTTAATGGCTATACTTAATGGAAACAGTCCCCAAATATATAAGTTTTACGTTGTTCTTCTTTGGGAAGAAGATAAAAATACTTCTATAAATGTGATTACAGTTGGACTATACCATAGGTTTGTTATCTAAATTAGTGATGTAATCATAACATGAAATTTCCCAACCTCTGCTTCTTATTTTCAAGCTGAGTGAAATGATTGACAAGAGAAAGATATGGAGTCTTTCGGGTTTGCAATATGTCTTTCTAATAGTAGCATACCTTACTTTATGTTCAAAATATCACTTTTTAAATTGAAACAAATTTACTTTTGCATTTTTAGTTAATATGTTAACATTATACTATTCAAAAGATATGGAAAAAAATATTTTTACTTTTGCTACCTTCAAATTTTGACCGAGCCTCAACTCCTTTGTGTTTATAACCTGCTCTTGAATGCAGAAGCTTCACTCTGTTAAGAATTTTAGTTACATCAGCAAGGACGAGTTTTTGGTGTTGTTGAGTACAATGATAAAACAAAAACAAAAAACCTTTCGATTTGTTATTCAGACTTAAATGACTTTTACGGCAGTTCATGTGTTGGAATTTAAGTAGAGATGTAGTTTATGTAGTTCTTTTGTAGTGTTAGTTTTACATATAAACTATCGATCCTTTGATTTTATTTGCCTTATTAAACTTAGGTTCTGAAATGTAATTGGCATGTTATTTACTTCATAATAATTCTCACTTTAGTTGTACTTCAACTGAAAAAGAAGAGCTGTTAACAGGATTAAGGTAGAGAGCAGTAACGGTGTATTTAAAACAAAGTGAATGGTAATTAAACTGGATTTTTCTTTAAAGAAGGGAGATGAATTTGGTGATAATGCAGTTGATGTTCTGCCAGTGTACAAAGACCTAAAAGAAGTTCTTTTAGTTATAACCATGCTATACGAAAACCTCACCCTTACCTTCATCATTCTTGAATAAAATTTGTAGAGCTTAGAAGGGCATTGAACTGCCCGAAATGCATAGGCAAGTTTCTTTTATGCCTATATACCTCTCATTTTAATCTATAAAATAATTGTCATACATGCATCAATTTACAAATTATGTTTTTTTTTAAAGTAATCATACTACCATAGCCAGCCTTTAGTATCTATCTTCTTGCTACAACAATAACGATTTCATTTGCTCATGTTCATTAGTTTATGTACATGCATGGTACAATCAGGAAGTATGGTCCGTTCTTTTGGCCGATACATTAGTTCAGTAATCATTTGTTTTCTAATGGAACTGTCGTGTGTACAAAGATGAATACAGTATATGATTTTCTTTTTTATATAAAACTGTAAAAAAAAAAGAATCCTATATTTTCCATTTTTTTTCACAGGGACGATGAATAAGAGATCAATAGTCACAAAAATCCCATTTTCCCATATGTGATAAATATCTGCTTATTTAAATATGACCATTCTATTATGATTTAGTGATTGATACAAAATCCTTACATACATATTTATCCCTTGATGGTTTTCTGATAGGTCTTTTGTTTTCGCTATAAACCAAGACGAGAACTTTCAGATGACCCTGCTTTACATAGATGTATTACAGCTTACGCTTCAGTTCTTATATTCGGTGGAGCCAGTTTAGATCCATATCATGAAAAAGGCCAGAAGGTTTATAGTCTTAGTCTAGATCACTCGATGTGGTTCACAAGCCTGTTAGAGTCGATGATTGGATATTATATGTTATAGGGATCCCTTCTACTTATCGAGGTTGGGGGTTCAATGTTGGTCGCATGTTTGGGCGTCTCTAACTCAAGAGGCTCTAATATGGAAGCACAAGCCTAAAAATGATACTGGCAAATCAAAACTATGAGATTATTTTTTTGGCTAATGGCTATTATGCGTGGGTAGAAGAATCAAATTCAACTTTCTGGCTGCAGGAATGAACTTTTACAGCTGATAACCATAGATAATAATGGTGCAGGTTTAGAAACTTATGTACAAATAAAGGAAGCGATGAGCATTTATGTGATCGATATCAATATGCCACTGTTGTATGATGAAAAGATACTATGCATCGATGTTTACGATCAATTTGGAAGTTTATGTATTATAGGAAGATAAAAAAAAACACTGCAGTCCATACCTTTGAAGTTACAAAATTATTATTATGTTTGACCGATTTGTTTGAGAAAAACATTTGTGTTTCAGATTACATTATGAATAAGTAAGGTCTGTACTGTTATTTTTTGAAATTGACCCGAATTTTTCAAATATAATGGAAGTTCAATTGGTTTTTGATGAAAAAGACGTGATTTCATTATCCAGTGGATATAATATTCATTTTAATTCATTTGATCATTGCAAATAGCTTTGTATATAAATTGCTACATGTTAATCTTATGAGTTGAATACTCAACTAAACTAGGATTTATCAATTGACCATGATTACGGAATTTTGCATCTAAAATTTTCAGTTATAACTCTCACACTTATCTTGAGGACACATCATGATGCATATCTAAAAATGAAGATTTATTATCTCACAATTGAGATATAAACCATTTACTATAGGTATCTTTTATTATTTGTTTTTTCATCTTATTATATCTAATATTAATTAGCTTTAGATCTTTCGTTTAGTATGTAAATCAAGTTATTTAATTAAACATGGTATTCAATATCTTTTCTTATCAGACTTCTTAATTATTAAATAATAGTTTATGTCTGATCATTTAACCTTATTATGTAAATGATATTGTCTTGAGAAAACAGATTATTGTTATTTGCAGGGAAGGAAAAAAAATGAGGGCGCAGGTTGCATTCATGACGGTCTTACTGGCTTGGCTTGGAAAAGAGTGGCTCTATGCTTGCATAAAAAAGGAAACAGAATGAAAAGAAAAAAGAAAAAGAAAGAAAAAGGAAGGAAAAAAGAGAAAATAAAAATGTAGAGGATCTACACATATGCAAACTAACATGTACTTACTAAAAAGAAAATCAAAACACACATAAATAAACAAAAAGAAAAAATAAAAAGAAGAAAAAGAAACTATAATTACATATTTGAGCACACGTATTTGGGACCTTCATTTGTTTTGCCATACCACCTGACATTTCCTTCTTTCAATTGATTTTTTCTCTTACACAACATATGCTACCCTGTAGTAGACTGCTACATACATATATAACATTCGGTGTTTATCAAACTACAACTGATGAAGATTGCTTAAGAACTAAATTTACTGTATGTATTCTTCTCATGCATTTTTGGTCATATATATATATATATATATATATATATATATATATATATATATATATAGGCAAGCATTCGGTTGCACCCCAAAAATGGAGCACCCCAAATGCCCCATGATTTCCACCACCCGTTTATATTAAAGAATGTGAGTGGGAAGTGAGAGAGTGAGTGGAAGGAGAGAGAAGGGGAAATACTTGGTGGAGATTGAGGGGCATTTGGGGTGCTGCACTGTTTGGGGTGCTCTCGACATGCCTCATACACACACACACACACACACACATATATATATATTTATATTTATATGTATATACACACACACGCACATACATACATACATGTACGTATATATTATATCCTTAAACCAAATTTACATACATCATTTGTTTATGCTTTCAATTTAAGCTTATGAATATCACAATAAAAATGATTAAGCTATAAATCTCATAATAAGATTTTTTTTTCTTCCATTACATATTTACAACGAAATTAGACTGATGCTCGAAATTATAGCATCAAGTTCTTTGTGCATTTGTTCATGAATATTTCATAGTAAAAAAAAGTTAGCTTGCATACCTATTTTTTCATGCATATGACTAAAATTTCATATTAAATGATTTTGCTTCATTTATTTCACAATTTCAACATTGTCTTCATGGTTTTGTCGATAACATTGAATTTCTTCACAAGGAAAATATAATTTTCCAATGTACAAAATTACAACTACAAATTTATGTAACAAGACATTATTCATTTCACCATTATTTCACTACTACCAAATTTGGTCTCGGTAGTCTATGCACACATCCAACGGACGTGCCAGACATACTGGTATATATAATAGCAATATAAAAACATCATATTAAAAATGTGATTTTTACTATGAACAACGTGAAAAAGATTGCGTTGGAATTTCGTGCAAAATCCGAACTATTCAGAAATTCAGAAATAAAACTAGCGGAGTGGAAACCAAAGGTGAGAACTCTTTCTCACTCTCATTATTTTACAGATAAAAATATACTAGGATGCAGATGGTGCTTAGTAGCACCCGGCACCATTTATTGTACGAACCATGATTGTTTGAATTAAATAGACTGTATTGTGGTTGTTGATTGTATTGTATGGAATAAAATATTTGAACAATAAAAGTATCATTTTTATTGAATGAATAAAATATATAAAATATTCATGTATGGAATAAAATATTTGAACAATAAAAATATCATTTTTATCGAATGAATAAAATATATAAAATATTCATGCATGGAATAAAATATTTGAGCAATAAAAACATCATTTTTATTGAATGAATAAAATATATAAAATATTCATTCATGGAATAAAATATTTGAACAATAAAAACATCATTTTTATTGAATGAATAAAATATATTAAATATTCATGTACGGAATAAAATATTTAAACAATAAAAATATAATTTTTATTGAATACTTGAACTATATAAAATGGTCATGTGTTGAAAATAAATATTCATTTACAAATCAGACGATTTGTTTATGTACACCCATTTAGCTGATATTGTAAGTGTAGTTCGATGACCGTTTATGGAATTCGACAGAAAGGGCCTTAATAAATTTATTAAAAATATTAATAATTTATGTAAAATCATAATAAAAGATTTGGAAAGAATTTGGATGAAAAATTCTATATTTGGAAAGATAAAAATATATTTTTGTCAAAATGAACTAGTTATTAACTAGAAATAATAATCCAATTATTTTTAGAAATAAATTAACTGGATTTGAAACGGTTTTTAAAATAACCAAAATTTTCCAATAAATAAATTGGAATGGTTTGGAATGGAAATATTCTTTGGAATATTTCGGTATTGGATTCCATGATTATACAGATATTTTATGAGAATTTGGTAGATACAGGTATCATTATTCCCAGTACGATATCCGTTGGTTTCATAATTTGGTATTGAATATAAGCCAATATAATTTCTATTCAGAGCCTTGTATTTAATATTGAACTAGATTTTGGGACTGTCGTGAACGTTGTCTTAAATAACACTGTTCCTAAACCCAGTCGAGAAAATAATAAATATTTTAATTAAGATTTAATGAAATTTACCAATTAATTAATATTTAATTGGAATTGAATTGAAATTGGATTTTGGGTTTTTCGTGAATGGTGTCTTAAATAAAACTATTATTAAACACTGTGTGAAAAGAATAAATCTTTTAATTAAGATTTGGTGAAGTTTTCCAATTAATTAATATTTAATCGGAATGGAATGAAATGGAATGTGAATTGAGTTTATTGTGAACTATGTTTTTAACGGCATTCGTTCTTTGACCCGATTAACAGTCAAATGTGATTTGGAATTTATATATCTTCTTATTAAGGTTTAATGGAAATTTTCCAAAGTAATTTTTTCCGATTTAATAAAATAAATTGGAATGGAATGGAATTCGATTTGGTAATTATCGAAGTGAACTTCTGTGGAGGAAGACTGTTACTATATATGGAATTTAAAAGGCTTTGCCGTTATTCCATTTATATTTTTGGTTGGATACGGAAGTTTATATCGATTATATATATTGATCTGTTTTCCATGAAGATTCCATAATTAATGGAATGGGACTTTGGGTTTATCGTGAACAGCGTTATAAATGACATTAGTTCTGTAACCAAGTTAAAGATAAGATTAATTTCTTAACTTTGAATAATCATTAAGTAATGATTTTTGAGATTAAAACTTAATTAGAGTTTTAATTAATCTTTAATTAGATTGGAATGTGAATGGTATAATTAAATTTATCGAATTCATGAAACGATCGAGAATGGAGTATCACCAATTTTGCTCCAAGCGATAGTTAAATCTTTAATTAGATTTGAACGTAAAATGTAATTAAATTTTACCGATAACTCCGTGGTGTTAGAAATGGAGTATCACCAGTTTTGCTCCATGGGATGAATGTGTTGGGATTGGGAAATTAAACAAATGATTACATCGGTATGGTTCATCAATCCCGACTAGTTTTGGTAAACCTTAATTTGGTTTAGAATTGATATCCAAAGGAAGATTAAAGAATAAATTTAAAATAATTTGTCTTTGATAAAATTAATGGGAACCTTTCCCAAACTATAAGAATATTTGAATAAAAGAATATTCTGGACTGGAATGAAGTGTATGTTGTGTTTTTATAGCACTTGTTTATAAAATACGCAAGTTATTCAGAAAGGCCGGGTTTATACCCATTCTGAATAACTGATTCGACGATAAGTCGACGATGAAGACGGTGGTTGACGAACGGATGTTTTCACATCGTTTGGATGATTACCAATGTCTTGATTGGGCTGTACACCCAAGACAAAGTAATAAGTGGTGATTGTCCAGACGTACTTGGAGATCGACTGGATATGTGAGGACCTCTCTCCTATATTGGACCTATGGGATAAAGAATAAGGTGCCTCCAGTTTTGTTCAGACCTAGAACGAAATAGTAAATGAATGTGTGTCTGACATTGGATTTTATTCTGTGTTGATTGATCTCCATTAAATATATATCTGTTTGGTGGAGGAGAATTTATTCACTTGCTTAACACCCTTCTCTAAGATGTACGAGCTCAGAGGTTATATATCGATAGACATCAGTCACATGGCGTCAATTGCCTTTGTGGCATGCTAAGATGCAAATGATCAAGGCTTTTATTGAAAAGTAGGGCCTTATGGTTGATGATCAAAACACGGCTTTAAATAGCATAGCTTTATGTAGCGTTAATTCGCGAGCCTCACACCCCAGTATGAACTAGAAACGGGAGAGGACTACAAGGAGGACATGCGTTTCTTTCTAGCTAGAAGTAGTGTCGTGGTATGGAGCCCAGACATTTTTACTTATGTGGATGATGGAAAGCGAGGTACCTCAGATATATCGGTCACTACGGGGTCGATGGATGGATATGGTCGACATACTGACCAGGCTTACGCCTCATAGGGCGGGGAAACGCATTGTTCAGGAATTACTAATCCTCAAACGTAAGAGAGGACCGGCCCTGAAGATCCAAGGGCCCACCTGAGTCAGGGTCCTGGGACATGGTGCTAGATTGTCTTAAAGCGGTAAGGACGATCCCTTGCCTTGGTTCATGATGGAAATCCAACTTCCCTACGACATTTTAGTTTTAATTGTCGAGCCTAGTATGGCGACATAGTGGGATGGGGAGCTATGTCTTCTATGGATGATACATTTATATTTGAAGTTGATTTCTTTACTTATAGTAATAATAAAAGATAAATTTCGCGTACCAAGCATATTTGGCTATTATAAGGTAAAACTCTATCCTCCGGCTTGCATTGCATTGTGTGATGGACCTGAGTCTTATAATAGCTTCATTTTTCTTCTTTAGCATTGCTGTAACGACTTGTATTTTAGAGATATAATAATTAATTTATTTAATTATTAAATTAGTGATTAAGAGATTTGAAATGGTTGTTTAATTAAATTAAATAAGGGTGAATATTTGAAGCGACCCGAACTTCCCCGGTCTCTGAAGAGATGAGAAAGAACGAATTACTGTGAGGATAAGACAAAATAGAACGCAAACAGAAGAACATTTCATTGTTATTACAACAATTCCATCAGATACAAGAATATACAGAGTATAATTGCATAAATTACATTCGATAATTATCAGAGATTACATTAAATTACATAGCAGCGGAAAATAATACAAAGCACAATTGAAGGTGATATACGGATATAGAGCTTTCCGGATATCATTCCAGCTGTAAACCAGGATCCTATGGATATAAATCTGCAAAACCAAAACTACTAGCTGCCCGTGCGGAAAATAGGGGTACCCAGAGTTTAGGTTAAAACAATAAACTCCAGGTCAGTCATGTGACTGGTGTGAGAACTATAACAGTTATTAATATTAGTTTTAAAGTTAGGTAAATCAAGGGACCACGCCGTATAACACGGAACGGGTTTCCTCCCAAGAATACCAGTGCATAGAACAAACAGCGCAATGCTAAATAAAGAAAAATGAAGCTGCTATAAGACCCAGGTCCCATCACACAATGCAACGCAAGCCGGAGGATAGGGTTTTCCCTTATAACAGCCAAAGCATGCTTGATACGTTTAAAACACATTATTTGATACTATTATAGGTGTATAGTGTCGAAACAATTTCAATCATAAATATCAATCATAGGCGACATAACTACCATCTACTATGTCGCCATACTAGTTCTACAATTAAAACCGCAATACACGTATCGGAAATTGGATTTCCGTCATGAGTCGAGCCAAGGGGCAAGCTCCTCTCCGCGTTCGAGACACTCTAGCAAATGTCTCAAGACTACACACTCTGGGCAATCCTGGATGCTTCAGGGCCGGTCCTCGCTTACGTTAGAGGATTAGTGATTCTTGAACACACGTTTCCCGGTCCTTACAGACCTATAATCGAGGCGCCTCATCCAACAACCACAAAGGTGAAAAGTATATAAATGTCAGGGCTGGTAAGTCACTGACACCACCAAAGTTAGAAAGAAACGTCGTGCTCTCCCTGCAGTCCGTATCCCGTTTTTGACTCATACGGAGGTGTGAGGCTCGCGAATTCACGTTATACACAAAGCTGCCACGTAGGCCGTGCTTTGATCATCAACCACAAGGCTCTGCTTTTCAACAAAAGCCTTGATCATTGCGTCTTAGCGTGCCACATAGGCAATTCATGCCATGCAACTGATGTCCATCGATATACAACCTCTGAGCTCGTACGTCTCAGAGAAGGGCGTTAAGCAAAAGAATAAATTCTCCGTCGCCAAACAGATGTATATTTAATAGAAATCAATCAACACAGAATAAAATCCAATGTCAGACACACAATCCATTTACAAGTTCGTTCTGGGTCTGAAGGAAACCGGAGGCACTTTCCTCGCATATCCATCCGTCTCCAAGTACGTCTGGACGACCACTAACTGATTCCCTCATCTTGGGTGTACAGCCCAATCAAGATCATCAGTAATCACCCAAACGATGTGAAGACTTCCGGTCTTCAACCACCATCTTCATCTTCGACTTATCGTCGAATCGGTTATTCAGAATGGGTATAAACCCGGCCTTTCCGAACAACCCGCGTATATTTAAAACGAATGTTACACAAACACAACATACGCCTCATTCCAATTCCACATTCTTAGGGAAAGGTTTCCATTAATTTTATCCAAGATAAATTCTTTAAAATTTATCCTTTAATTTTCCTTTGGATGTCGTTTCAAACCAAATTATGGTTTTCTAAACTAGTCGAGATTAACAAACCACACCGAAGTAACTATTTATTTTATTTCCCGATCCCAACCTATTCATCCCATGAAGCAAAACTGGTAATACTCCATATTTAACACCACGGTGTTATCGGTAAAATTAATTTCCATTTCACGTTCAAATCTGATTAAAGATTTAACTATCGCTTTGGAGCCAAACTGGTAATACTCCATTCCCGCTCACTTTCTATATTTGATATTTTAAATTATCAATTCACATTTCAATCTAATGGCAGATTCCTTAAAACTCCTTTTACTTGGTTAAAGAACTAGTGTCATTTAAAACACAGTTCACGACAAACCCAGATCACATTCTATTAATTATCGGGTTAAAGAACTACTGTTATTTAAAACACAGTTCACGATAAACCCATGAATCAATTCTATTTAAACCCATTTCAAAACCAATTTATTTATTTAAAAATCAATGGGTTTTAATTTCAGTTCAAAACTAGTTCATTTTGATAGAAATCTATTTTTATCTTTTCAAATATGGAGTTTTTCACCCCAAATCACTTCTTATGATTTTAAACAAATTATCACAATTTTTAATAATTTTACCAAGGCCCGTATAGTCGATTTCCATCAACGGCCATCGAACTGCACTTACAGCGACCTTTTTCAAATTTGATTTGGACGTATCTCCAAATCCAACCGTTTGATTTCAAAATTCCAATATTCGTTAGAAAGCTCTTTTCGATACAAACCCAATGGTTCCGGTTTGAGGAGAATCCGACGGTCGGATCTCCCGTAATGTCCGTTCGAAATCAATGGTCGAAATTTACGAACTGCCGCGGCGCGGCGCTTTCTATTCAGGCCATTATATTATATATATATAATATATATAATATAAATTTCGTCGATTACTACTTAAAAACGAATTTTATAAATAGTTTTGAATTCGTTTCAAAAACCATTTCAACCTTTATTTCAAATTCAAATCAAAATTGAATTTCCTATTATAAATCCTTTTTACTTTCATTTCTATTTGATTTCAATTCAAATCGATTTTTAATTCGATTCGAATTCATTTCGTTTTCTATTTAATTCAATTCGAAATCGTTTTATATTCAATTCATTTCGAAATCGTTTTATATTCAATTCATTTCGAAATCGTTTTATATTCAATTCATTTCGAAATCGTTTCATATTCAAGTCAAATTTGTTTTAAATTCAAAAACGAATATAATCGATATAAATATCGTTCACGTCAAAATAGCGCATCACTAATCAACACGGCTTTATATTCAACAAATGTATCTATATTTCTTTCAATACACGACTCTACATCTTTGTCAACACACGACTAATCTCAGCGAATGAGTACTGTCCACGTGTGACTATTTTTGTTATTTAATATATTTTATGAAAATTAAGGTATCTATCGTTTGATATTGAATCAGACTCCAATCGTAAATTAGTAAGAGAACGATTTCCTGAATAATAACACCGAAGGCCGAAACCAACATCAGATTAATATCCAGGACACCACTCATCTCATCTATTTTTCAGTTGATTTCTATTTCTATATATGATAAAGATGTAAATTTTATTGTTAAAATATTTCGTTCAACTCATGACTAATCTCAATGGATGAGTACAATCAACACTTGAACCTTTACTTTATAGTGATAAAGATATAAATTTTATTGTTAAAATATTTCGTTCAACTCATGACTAATCTCAACGGATGAGTACAGTCAACACATGAACCTTTATTTTATAATATTCTTTGTCATCTAAATTGGAATGAGGCCCAATCAATTACCATATAGTGTTAACTATATGGATTTCCTTACAACACATGTATATAATAGCATTGAAAAATAATCAACCATCAACCAAAGTGCACTACTGTATAAGCATCAAATATAGATATCTAATGCTTATAACAGCCTTTCAATCAATCGATCGACATATTTAATCAATCAGGATGAGTGAACTTCAAAATTCATCCCAACACCCGTGTGGGGTTTCAAACAATCAAACCCAGATTTTATTTGTGCAGTTGGGCGATGTGTAAAATTTATCGTCCCAATCAATGTCCTTCAAATAGGTGTACATAAACAAACCGTCCGGTTTGTAAATGAATATTTATTTATTCACATTCACTTTAAAAATTATTTTTAACGATCAAATATTTTATTTTAACACATGAATTTCTATTCAGTTCATTCTTTAAATAAAATGATATTTTTATTTTTCTAACTTATTTTAGAAAATTTCGGCGGCATAACGACACGATACTAGAAACGGGACGAGGCCTAGCCTTATCCCCGGTCTAGTGAAGGCCAGCGCCATTCACACATTAATCAAATCGATTTCATTTCACCAAACAATTCAATTCAAACCAAATAGTCTAACCAACTACACAACCAAACAGTTAAGCAAACAAGCCATCCATGGTCTGTGGATGACGGGTGTCGGGTGCTACTAAACACCGTCTGCATCCTAGTATATATATAATTAGAAAAAGAAATTGAAGAGTGAGAAGTTCTCACCGATAGCTATTCCAACTCCACGACACTTCATTTAGAGAAATCATCCCCATTCTCGCCTTTTGTCGCTTTCGTTGCCCGTAGTCACTACATATATAAGAATCACATTTTTATATACTGATGTCTTTAAAATAAAAATCACATTTTTATTTGTTCACTTTCAATTTAAAAATCATATTTTTATAACCACTTCATTTGGTAAAGATTATATTTTTAATACTTTAAAAATATAAAGATCATATTTTTAATTCTTTAAAAATATAAAAATCATATTTTTAATCCATCTACAAGATGAAAGATTATATTTTTATTATCTATTTAATATGAAAATTATATTTTCTATCTTTACATACGATAAAAATTATATTTTTAAACAATTAAAAATCGTATCTTTAGCTAATTAAAAACCTCCTCTTTTTTTTTTAAAAAAAATCAAATTTAAAATCAAATAGATTTCAGTTTTCAAATCAAATAAATATCAGTTTTAAAATCAAATAGAACAATAACTAAAAATTGAAAAATAAATAAAATAAAATTAAAAAAAACTTACAGACGAAAACTGGAGAGGGGGGCTCTTTGCGTCGATCAGGGGATGGAAGAGGGGGCGGCTAATGATACATATAAATTATATATGTGTGCAACAACCATTCACCAAAATGCAACATACAAGTGATGATTCAACCATATCCATCCATATTTAAAGTAAATTAAAATGCGTACACATCCATGTGCAGTATGTAAGTGCTCTAGTTAAGCAGATCCCTAATGCGGTGCCTACTGTGTGTGGGGTAGGGGGCTTCGCGATGGTCGGCGGTAGGAGGAAGGGGGGTTTGGATTTGAGCGACAACTGGGTCGGGGGGGGGCTGCGACGCATCGATCGGGGAGGGAGGGGGGTTTGGAGGAGGTGCAGTGGTCCTTGGGGAGGGTGGCGGCTCCTCTCCGCCTCGTCGTCTTCTTCTTCTTTTTTCTTCTTTTTTCTTTTTCCTGTTCGAAATGAAAACGAGAAGGGGGGCAGAAAGAATATAGAGAGGGAAAAGGGGGGGGGTTATTTTATTATTTTAATTAATTATTTAATTCAAAAATTTGACTTTTACATACGGCCTCTAAACGAGGCCCACCGCCTGTCGTCCATAGCGTATTACCCCCATTCCGAACACAATGGGATAAGTATCGTCGGCTGATTCAATCGTTATAATCAGTTTTCGTTAAAATCAGCATATAATTCTATATATTGGATTTGAACGCGTATTTCAATTTACCGGGGTCACATACAACCTCTAAAAATTCCATAAAAATCTTTTCTAGCTTCGTATTGATGATACGTTCCTAACAAAACTAGTTTCGTCGAATTCTGAGATCGTTTGAAAAATGGCCAATTTCCAGTCGATTAAAATCAACTGAAACTGGTCAAACGCGTTTTCCTTTGCCACGCTCACATATTGTTTCGAAAAATTATGAAATTTGGAATCTAGCAATAATTTGACACTGCGGATCCAACAAAAGTGGTTTCGTCGAAATCCGAGGTCGTTTGCAAAGTTCCCATTTTTAAGGGCCTGAATTCCATAGCGACTATTCAGAATTTTCAACTGGACATATCTTTTGATCCCCGTTATGAAATTTCGATTTTTCAGATTCGTTGGAAAGATATTATTAATTAGATCCTAATGTTTTTGGTTTCGCTAAAATCCGGATTGTCTTGCACACGGTATGTTCAATTGAAGTTTGAAATCGAATTATCGAACTATCGCGCCATTTCAATTCTATTTATAATTATATATAATTATTTATATTCTAACGACGACGCGTATAATGTATACGTTCGAATTATATTCAAAATAAATTTATCGTCGATATTATTTAAAATAATCTATTTTAAATATTCAAAATTCGCTAAAATTGCCAAAATAAAAATTTTAAACTGGCTCGCATTTCCGGGTTATTACAATCTCCCCCACTTAAAACTTTTCGTCCCCGAAAAGGAACAAAGTCGAAAGTGGTTTGATTAATCAACCCTACGTTCGATCTGGCTTCCATTCTCCAACTTTTCAGTTTCTGAGAATTTTCAAATTTTCAAAAATTTGGCTAACACCCTAAATTTTCGAAAAATTTCGCCATAACCTCCCCTGCACCGGGAGCCACGGGAAAATCCCGAAATTGCCATAAAGGCCTTCTGATCTCAAAAAGAAAAAGAAAAAGCCAAGCGGCTGGCCAATAGGCTCATAAAATCATCATCACCCAAACAAAACAGAAAATTATAGTAAACATGTACCTATTTGTCGGCAAACAAATTTTATTCTCTGCTCCAGCCTCCTTGCTATGACCTGTTCAATTTAAGTACATGTATATGCAAGCAAATGCGACTAATTTTCAATACATTCCAATATTTGATTCAATTAGGCATAATGGTTCAAAATTATCAAACAAATAAACAAACAACATAAACATCAATCAATTAGTGAATTTAATGTTTCAAGTTGATAATTTTGGTATATAGTCAAAAATCATGTTTTTGATGCCAATTCACAACAAAGTGTTCTAGCTATATTAGTTTTGGTTCTCACACCAGTCTAATGGAAATATATAGATATCACACCTTCGTCACTCGAAAATAAACGCTGATGATGTTTCGAACCACCATCAGAACATCTCCGGGCTACTAGAGTGCGGTTCTATATCTATCCGGTATATTAAAACTTCAAATATACGTTCATGACGCGTATATGCAAAATCTTTATATATCGGATTGTCCAAATTCAATATAAATAAAATATTCAAATATGTATAAAATAGTTTAAATTTCAAAACAAAATTGTTTTCATTTGAAAAATATACTCTTCACACTCGTTCTAGGATACTACTGATCCTATCTCTAACGAGTCATTCTAATTGGATATTACTAATCCAACATCAGATGAATTCTTTCGTATGGTTCTAATGTGTCTTGTTCTCGAGCTCTGTAAACCAAAGCTCTGACACCAAATGAAGCGACTCGAACTTCCCCGGTCTCCGAAGAGATAAGAAAGAACGAATTACTGTGAGGACAAGACAAAATAGAACGCAAACAGAAGAACATTTCATTGTTATTACAACAATTCCATCAGATACAAGAATATACAGAGTATAATTGCATAAATTACATTCGATAATTATCAGAGATTACAATAAATTACATAGCAGCGGAAAATAATACAAAGCACAACTGAATGTGATATACGGATACAGAGCTTTCCGGATATCATTCCAGCTGTAAACCAGGATCCTATGGATATAAATCTGCAAAACCAAAACTACTAGCTGCCCATGCGGAAAATAGGGGCACCTAGAGTTTAGGTTAAAATAATAAACTCCAGGTCAGTCATGTGACTGGTGTGAGAACTAAAACAGTTATTAATATTAGTTTTAAAGTTAGGTAAATCAAGGGACCACGCCGTATAACACGGAACGGGTTTCCTCCCAAGAATACCAGTGCATAGAACAAACAGCGCAATGCTAAATAAAGAAAAATGAAGCTGCTATAAGACCCAGGTCTCATCACACAATGCAACGCAAGCCGGAGGATAGGGTTTTCCATTATAACAGCCAAAGCATGCTTGATACGTTTAAAACACATTATTTGATACTATTATAGGTGTATAGTGTCAAAACAATTTCAATTATAAATATCAATCATAGGCGGCATAGCTACCATCTACTATGTCGCCATACTAGTTCTACAATTAAAACCGCAATACACGTATCGAAAATTGGATTTCCGTCATGAGTCGAGGCAAGGGGCAAGCTCCTCTCCGCGTTCGAGACACTCCAGCAAATGTCTCAGGACTACACACTCTGGGCAATCCTGGATGCTTCAGGGCCGGTCCTCACTTACGTTAGAGGATTAGTTATTCCTGAACACACGTTTCCCAGTCCTTACAGACCTATAATCGAGGCGCCTCATCCAACAACCACAAAGGTGAAAAGTATATAAATGTCAGGGCTAGTAAGTCACTGACACCACCAAAGCTAGAAAGAAACGTCGTGCTCTTCCTGTAGTCTGTATCCCGTTTTTGACTCATACCGAGGTGTGAGGCTCGCGAATTCACGTTATACACAAAGCTGCCACGTAGGCGGTGCTTTGATCATCAACCACAAGGCTCTGCTTTTCAACAAAAGCCTTGATCATTGCATCTTAGCGTGCCACATAGGCAATTCATGCCATGCGACTGATGTCCATTGATATACAACCTCTGAGCTCGTACGTCTCAGAGAAGGGCGTTAAGCAAAAGAATAAATTCTCCGCCGCCAAACAGATGTATATTTAATAGAAATCAATCAACATAGAATAAAATCCAATGTCAGACACACAATCCATTTACAAGTTCGTTCTGGTCTAAATGAAACCGGAGGCACTATCCTCGCATATCCATCCGTCTCCAAGTACGTCTGGACGACCACTAACTGATTCCCTCATCTTGGGTGTACAGCCCAATCAAGATCATTAGTAATCACCCAAACGATGTGAAGACTTCCGGTCTTCAACCACCGTCTTCATCTTCGACTTATCGTCGAATCAGTTATTCAGAATGGGTATAAACCCGGCCTTTCCGAACAACCCACGTATATTTAAAACGAATATTACACAAACACAACATACGCCTCATTCCAATTCCACATTCTTAGGGAAAGGTTCCCATTAATTTTATCCAAGATAAATTCTTTAAAATTTATCCTTTAATTTTCCTTTGGATGTCGTTTCAAACCAAATTACGGTTTTCTAAACTAGTTGAGATTAACGAACCACACCGAAGTAATTATTTATTTTAATTCCCAATCCCAACCTATTCATCCCATGAAACAAAACTGGTAATACTCCATATTTAACACCACGGTGTTATCGGTAAAATTAATTTCCATTTCACGTTCAAATCTGATTAAAGATTTAACTATCACTTTGGAGCAAAACTGGTAATACTCCATTCCCGCTCACTTTCTATATTTGATATTTTAAATTATCAATTCACATTTCAATCTAATGGCAGATTCCTTAAAACTCCTTTTACTGGGTTAAAGAACTAGTGTCATTTAAAACACAGTTCACGACAAACCCAGATCACATTCTATTGATTATCGGGTTAAAGAACTATTGTTATTTAAAACACAGTTCACGATAAACCCATGAATCAATTCTATTTAAACCCATTTCAAAACCAATTTATTTATTTAAAAATCAATTGGTTTTAATTTCAGTTCAAAACTAGTTCATTTTGATAGAAATCTATTTTTATCTTTTCAAATGTGGAGTTTTTCATCCCAATTTTTCCCAAATCACTTCTTATGATTTTACACAAATTATCACTATTTTTAATAATTTTATCAAGGCCCGTACAGTCGATTTCCATCAACGGCCATCGAACTGCACTTATAGCGACCTTTTTCAAATTTGATTTGGACGTATCTCCAAATCCAACCGTTAGATTTAAAAATTCCAATATTCGTTAGAAAGCTCTTTTCGATACGAACCCAACGGTTTCGGATTTAGGAGAATCCGACGGTCGGATCTCCCTTAATGTCCGTTCGAAATCAATGGTCGAAATTTACGAACTACCGCGGCGCAGCGCGTTCTATTCAGGCCATTATATTATATATATAATATATATAATATATATCTCGTCGATTACTACTTAAAAACGAATTTTATAAATAGTTTTGAATTCGTTTCAAAAACCATTTCAACCTTTATTTCAAATTCAAATCAAAATTGAATTTCCTATTATAAATCCTTTTTACTTTCATTTCTATTTGATTTCAATTCAAATCGATTTTTAATTCGATTCGAATTCATTTCGTTTTCTATTTAATTCAATTCGAAATCGTTTTATATTCAATTCATTTCGAAATCGTTTTATATTCAATTCATTTCGAAATCGTTTTATATTCAATTCATTTCGAAATCGTTTCATATTCAATTCAAATTTGTTTTAAATTCAAATACGAATATAATCGATATAAATATCTTTCACGTCAAAATAGCGCATCACTAATCAACACGGCTTTATATTCAACAAATGGATCTATATTTCTTTCAATACACGACTCTATATCTTTGTCAACACACGACTAATCTCAGCGAATGAGTACTGTCCACGTGTGACTATTTTTGTTATTTAATATATTTTATGAAAATTAAGGTATCTATCGTTTGATAATGAATCAGACTCCAACCGTAAATTAGTAAGAGAACGATTTCCTGAATATTAAGCCCGAAGGCCGAAACCAACATCAGATTAATATCCAGGACACCACTCATCTCATCTATTTTTCAGTTGATTTCTAATTTTATATATGATAAAGATGTAAATTTTATTGTTAAAATATTTCATTCAACTCATGACTAATCTCAATGGATGAGTACAGTCAACACATGAACCTTTACTTTATAGTGATAAAGATATAAATTTTATTGTTATAATATTTCGTTCAACTCATGACTAATCTCAACGGATGAGTACAGTCAACACATGAACCTTTATTTTATAATATTCTTTATCATCTAAATTGGAATGAGGCCCAATCAATTATCATATAGCGTTAACTATATGGATTTCCTTACAACACATGTATATAATAGCACTGAAAAATAATCAACCATCAACCAAAGTGCACTACACTGTATAAGCATCAAATATAGATATCTAATGCTTATAACAGCCTGTCAATCAATCGATCGACATATTTAATCAATCAGGATGAGTGAACTTCAAATTTCATCCCATCACCCGTGTGGGGTTTCACACAATCAAACCTAGATTTTATTTGTGCAGTTGGGCGATGTGTAAAATTTATCGTCCCAATCAATGTCCTTCAAATAGGTGTACATGAATATTTATTTATTCACATTCACGTTAAAAATTATTTTTAACGATCAAATATTTTATTTTTACACATGAATTTCTATTCAGTTCATTCTTTTAATAAAATGATATTTTTATTTTTCTAACTTATTTTAGAAAATTTCGGCGGTATAACGGCACGATACTAGAAACGGGACGAGGCCTAGCCTTATCCCCGGTCTAGTGAAGGCCCACGCCATTCACACATCAACCAAATCAATTTCATTTCACCAAACAATTCAATTCAAACCAAATAGTCTAACTAACTACACAACCAAACAGTTAAACAAACAAGCCATCCATGGTCTGTGGATGACGGGTGTCGGGTGCTACTAAACACCGTCTGCATCCTAGTATATATATATAACTAGAAAAAAAATTTGAAGAGTGAGAAGTTCTCACCGATAGCTATTCCAACTCCACGACACTTCATTTAGAGAAATCATCGCCATTCTCGCCTTTTGTCGCTTTCGTTGCCCGTAGTCACTACATATATAAAAATCACATTTTTATATACTAATGTCTTTGAAATAAAAATCACATTTTTATTTGTTCACTTTCAATTTAAAAATCATATTTTTATAACCACTTCATTTAGTAAAGAATATATTTTTAATACTTTAAAAATATAAAAATCATATTTTTAATTCTTTAAAAATATAAAAATCATATTTTTAATCCATCTACAATATGAAAGATCATATTTTTATTATCTAGTCAATATGAAAATTATATTTTCTATCTTTACATACGATAAAAATTATATTTTTAAACAATTAAAAATCGTATCTTTAGCTAATTAAAAACCTCCTCCTTTTTTTTAAATAAAAAATCAAATTTAAAATCAAATAGTCTTCAATATTCAAATCAAATAAATATCAGTTTTAAAATCAAATAGAACGATAACTGAAAATTGAAAAAAAAAAAAACTTACAGACAAAAACTGGAGAGGGGTGGGGAGCTCTTCACGTCGGTCAGAGGATGGAGGAGGGGGCGGTTCGAGTTCAGGGGGGGCTTCGCGGTGGTCGGCGGTAGGAGGAAGGGGGTTTGGATTCGAGCGACAGCTGGGTGGGGGGCTGCGACGCATCGATCGAGGAGGGAGGGGGTTTGGAGGTGGCGCGGTGGTCCTTGGGGAGGGCGGCGGCTCCTCTCCGCCTCATCGTCTTCTTCTTCTTCTTTTTTCTTTTTCCTGTTTGAAATGAAAACGAGAAGGGGGGGCAGAAAGAATATAGAGAGGGAAAAGGGGGGGTTTATTTTATTATTTTAATTAATTATTTAATTCAAAAAGTTGAATTTTACATACGACCTCTAAACGAGGCCCACCGCCTGTCATCCATAGCGTATTACCCCCATTTCGAACACAATGGGATAAGTATTGTAGGCTGATTCGATCGTTATAATCAATTTCCGTTAAAATCAGCATATAATTCTATATATTGGATTTAAACGCGTATTTCAATTTACCGGGGTCACATACAACATCTAAAAATTCCATAAAAATCTTTTCTAACTTCGTATTGACGATATGGTCCTAACAAAACTAGTTTCGTCGAATTATGAGATCGTTTGAAAAATGGCCAATTTCCAGTCGATTAAAATCAACTAAAACTGGTCAAACGCGTTTTCCTTTGCCACACTCACATATTGATTCAAAAAATTATGAAATTTGGAATCTAGCAATAATTTGACACTGCGGATCAAACAAAAGTGGTTTCGTCGAAATCCGAGGTCGTTTGCAAAATTCCCATTTTTAAGGGCCTGAATTCCATAACGACTATTCAGAATTTTCAACTGGACATATCTTTTGATCCCCGTTATGAAATTTCGATTTTTCAGATTCGTTGGAAAGATATTATCAATTAGATCCTAATGTTTTTTGTTTCGCTAAAATCCGGATTGTTTTGCACCCGGTATGTTTAATTGAAGTTTGAAATCGAATTATCGAACAACCGCGCCATTTCAATTCTATTTATAATTATATATAATTATTTATATTCTAACGACGATGCGTATAATATATACGTTCGAATTATATTCAAAATAAATTTATCGTCGATATTATTTAAAATAATCTATTTTAAATATTCAAAATTCGCTAAAATTGCCAAAATAAAAATTTTAAACTGGCTCGCATTTCCAGGTTATTACAATATTTAATTAATATAAATAATAGAATAATATATTTAATTCTGAAATAATCAGAAATAGTGAATTGAAATTATAATACGAACTGGACAATTCAAAGTATTTAATTCAGCTTAGAATTTAACTAGAATGACGAATATATTATTTGAATGACAGTTTGAACGTATAATTATATTATAATTAAAATCGAGCTCCAAATGGCGTGGTAGTTCGCTATTTGGCGATTCGAACTTCAACTGAATATACAGGGTCCGTTTTAAATTGGATTTCCGTGAAACAAGAAACGTTAGGAGGTGGTGAAGTATATTTTTCTAATGGAAGAGAAAAATTGGGATTTCATTGTGTAGATTTTGATTTATTTCCATATCAAATTTTAGAAAAGTCACTATGGAATTCCTTTATAATTTATAACGATATATATAAGGAATTTCAATATAAATTTGAATATCGATTCAACCAGGATTTGAATATAGAGTTGTAAAATCCCAGTGGAGCTGTATGATATTCTATTGTGAATATATACGATAATATTTATTTTTAAATATTATATTTAATTATTTTTAAATATATTTAAATGGGTTATTTAGAGCTTTAAAAATAGCCAGTTTTGCAAAAGACCCCTGTTTTCGACGAAACAAATTTTGTTGGATGCAATATTAAATTATTGTTAGATTTCAATTTCTGTGATTTTTGAAGTCAGTATGTGGCCGCGGGGGATTTTAATGTGAAAAATAGTCAATGATTTGACTTTAAAAATACGCTGTGTGAGCGAACGGAGTCGGAATTCGACGAAACCATTTTCGTTGGGTTCTTAATGTCGAACTCTAGTTGTATGTCCATTTTCATGATTTTTGGATATGGTGTATGATCATAGGGATTTTAAAGGATGAATAGAATCAGCGGTTCATTAAAATTTAATATAAAATTCGAATATTAAAATATTTAAAATCCCCTATAAATAATCCTTAACTCCTCTAACCTAATTCCATTTTTCTCTGTGGTCAAAACTTTTTCGCCGTTCTTCTTTTTCTTCGACAGTAAATAAGAGAGATTTCATAAATAAAAGAGAAATACAAATGAAATCCAGTAATTGCAAAATTGGGTTCTTTGTGTTCGTATAGGGTAGATCTTCGACACCGCACCCTTCCCATGGTGTTCGATCCTATTTTGGTCGAGGTTGGTTTTGGTCTTACAAACTAGGGTTCATGATTTTTGGTGATATACATATCAATTCAAGAGTTCGGGTTCATAGTAGTGTTTGTGGTGAAAGATGGTAGTTGCGGTGAGTTTTTGGGAAATTTCTGGGTATAAAACTGTCGATGAATTGCTATAGGTGGCTCGGAAGTATGGTTCGACGTGATGAATTGTAACAGTGCGATTTGATTGAAACTGGTACGAGGAGATGGAGATTCAGGTGTGGAGTTCGTTGTTGGAATCCGTGCTGAGTTCGTGGTTTATGGAATGAGAACGTGATTTGTGAAGTTTTGGTAATGGCCTGTAAAAGCTTTTGCGGGTTCGTAAGTATCACTGGAGAAGAGAAGTACTGTAGCAAGCGGGTCAAAGTGGTGATGGGCCGGAATGATTTGGGTAAGGCCCGAGTCCATCTTAATTAAAGTAAAGATTTATTTAGATGCTAGTTCAAACTTTAAAAATACATATCTTGCTCGTACGATGTCAGAATTGGACGAAACTGGATCCGTTAGGATCGTATGGACGGGAGCAGCACAATGGAACTGATTGGGAATGGATTGGAGCTCGTTACAATTTATAGAAAAATAAATTGTCCGTCTAAATCAAGCGATGGTTATCGTTATAAACGATGATCGTCCAATGTGAGTAAAACTCACCAACTCTGAACAGTTATATTTTTGTAGCATATTTTTAGAACTGATAATTATCGGTTGATTGCTGTGTGCTAACTGTTTGGTTAAATTGCTTATGTATTGGTTGAAAATTATAGATAATGATATATATATAAATCGTTAATCAAAGATTGATTCTGTTTAGCAGAATATTTAATATTGAAATGAAATCAATGTTAATTATATTGTTTAACATCTATGCATGGAAACTGGTTGGAGGGATCCAACTGGATTCCTCAACATTTATTTTACTATTTATCATATATGGTGATATATGATGTGATATATAATTTGTTGTTGATGATGTGTGTTAGAATGATATTGATCATTGTTATTTGGTATTTTAAATACCAAAAGGAATACTGGAATGTTAAAAGAGGAAAATTTCAAATGTTATATTGAAAAAGAAATATTTATAAAATCAAAAGATTTTATAAAAAGAAAATATTTATTTAGAAAATAAATAGAGATAAAAGGAATATTTATTTGTTAAATAAATAGAAAGAATAGAAAAGGAAATGTTTATAAACCATATACAAAAAGAATAGAAAAGGAAATATTTATATAGAATAAATAGAACTATAAAAGGAATATTGATTTAGAAAGTAAATAGAATTATAAAGAGAAATATTTGGAAAATGAATAAAGTTTTATAAAAAGAGAATTTTTCATTAGGAAGGTTTAGACCCATGCTTCGCACACGGGTGTAACATGATATGGATTTAAAGTGAATATTTTGCAAATAAAATATGATAAAGGAATCTGGTGTTTGAATTAGGAATATAAAGGGAATTACCGCAATTAGAAACTAACTGGAAATTAGTTGAGTTTAATAGCTTTCTGGGTATCGATCTGATGTTGGTTTCGGCCTTCAGGATTAATACGTAGGGGGTTGTTCTCTTACTAGTTTACAGTTAGAGACTGATATATGTGAGAAGATAGTGATGCGTGAATCAGAAATGGAAACATTTTCCAAAGTTAATAACGTATATTTTCTGAAATTAGAAAATAAGGATTTGATGAATATATGGAAACGTGTAATGGGGAAATGAATAAATGTTGATTGATGATTGATCGATAGAATTTCCATCTGGAAATAATATCGTTGTTTGCACACGTGTTTTCTTCGATAGTTAACTCACCGACTATTGAAGTTTTTGACCATTTTATGTTGTTAATATGGAGAGACCGGTTGGATTATTATCCGAAGAACCACTCTGTATTGGCATAAGTGTTGCAAACCAAGTATGCTGAATATATTGAAGATGGAGTAAAGTGCAAGGGCTGTTGTATAAGTCCTAGGTAGAGATTGCCTAGGATGGGTGTACGGAATAGTGCCTTCGGTTTGTCCAGTCCCAGGACAACCTGAATGGACGAATGTCCGAGAGGGTATATCTGGTAGATCACGTAAGTTGATCGTTTCAAACGTATTTACGTTGGTAGCGGAGGAATTCGTTTCTCTTAGCTTATACTCGTGATATTTTTTGGGAAATCAAGTTGTGATTTGATGGGTATGATGATGTGGTATTCAAAGTAAATGAAGACATGATCTGTATAGAGATACATTATAACCTCTAGCCTCATCAACTGGGAAATGACAGAAATCGGGCAGGCAGCATGGCTAGGTGGGCCGCAACCAAGTAGGGTATATTGTCACCATCTAAGAATATTCATATTTGTACTTCTTTCAATTCTGTATCTTCCGGAAATGGTTATGTTGGTTTACCAACTATAAAATGACAATATATTCGATACACTCAAGCAAAATGAGTGGTCGGTCATGTGTGGTCGAGTTGCAAGATGTTCTTTGTTAAACTCTAGTGTATCGCTTCTAGGGTACACTGAGCGGAAGGTGGATCCATACCTTATCATAGTTGGAATCCATTCCCCTAATAAGAGCCAGCGGTTTTGATTGTATATTATATATGTAGAACGTTATGCAAGCGTTTCTACTAGATTGATATTACTTGTGTTAGTCATTATTATAATAACAGAATAATATTGTTTTACGAATGATTTGGGTTATCGTAAGGTAAAAACCATCCGTGTTTATGTGTGGATTAGTCTTAGGATTATTCCTTATTTTGAAAATATTTTTAAAGTTAAACAAATGATTTGAGTTTACTCACACCAGTCACATGACTGACCCAGAGTTTATTTTATTTTGTTTTCCCTAAACTCTTGGGTGCCCAATTTTGTACGGGCAGTCAAGTGTCGGGATTTAAAGATATATTTGGAGAGCTGGAGCAAGAGGCTTCATAATTTTATAGCTATGGTTATTCCCGCTGTGTTGTAAGTGCTGTACTTTGGAAATGATATGTATATTCAAGTACTGAATTATATTTCAAAGTTATGAAATATATTATATGTTATTCGTTCCGCCGTGAGGTTCATGTTACTCTAATGTTGTGCTGTTCTTCTTCTTCTATTCTAAGTTTCTATCTTATCTATTCTCACCCTCTAATTTCTTTCATTAACTACCGGTATTTTCGATCCTTGGATGTTCGATATGTGTTGTATATCGGATAACCAAGATCGACTTTTTCCGGGACGTTACAGTTGGTACCAGAGCTTAAGGTTAAGTTATTACCTTGGCTCTGTGGCGTTACTCAATAGAAATGGGGTTAGTAATAACCTAGATTGAGGTTGAGTGTATATATATGAGTGAACGTATTTGTTATTTAATATAAAATTGTTTTATATTATGGAGATTTATTGGTTGAGTTGTTTATAGGATCTGGTCGATCAGTTTGATATACTGTATCGGTAGGAGTTTCTAAACACTCAAATACGATGGGTCGACATGATATGTTTTGAAAAGAGGGTAAATGAAAATAACTTTACCAAAGTATATTTTGATATAAAGAAATATATATATAAATTATAATATATTGAATATATTGGTTGTTATTGTAATCGAGTAAGATTATAAATGAAATGGTTATGTAAATAACCAATCAAAATTCATATAAGTGTTATGAATGAATTGAATATGAAATTTAAATCAGAATGGAAATTAAAACCCTAGAGATTTGGAAAAGTGTTTGTAAATGGATTCAAATTGAATACATAAGAATTTTAAAATCCTGGGAGATTTTAAATTGTTTTACAAGCATTGTGGATGGTATTTTGAAACGTATTTCAAAATGTAAGTGTTTAAAAGAAATGATTTTGAAGTGATATAGTATTGAACTCACTTCGATTGCTGGAAAATAATTCTTATGATGACTGCGCAGCATCATCAGTTTTCATTTTCAAGTTCTAAGTGACGGATTACTACCAAAGGTTTTGTTTTTGAATTGATTTGAGAAAAACAAGTTGTTTTGAATCCTGAAAAGGGAAGTTGATTTTCGATATGGTGAACTATTTAAAATTCCCAGGGAAAGACTGTTTGAATTAAAACCAAATTGAATTGAAATTGAATTAAAGCAGATTAAGTGGAAATTGAACTGAAATGTGCAAAAGCAAATTGAAGATGAATTGGATTAGAATGTTATCGAAAAATTTGAATTTATGTGATCGGAATTTGAAATGGAACCAGATTAGTGGAGTTAAGAGTTTGGAATCGAAATGAAACTCGATATTGAAATGAAATTCGACTTTGGTATAAGCAAATTATTTGGTTTGAGAATGAGTTGATTAGAGTTTGGTTGGGATAACATTGGTATATGCTAAATTAACAGCAGATGGAAGTGATAAATTTGATATGCCCGACAAAAAGGTACAAGTTTATATTTGGTACAAGCATGAGATTTATGAGTCGATTTGGCAAGCCGCTTGGCTGTTTGATTTTCTTTTGGGTTAGAGATGGCCCAGAGAGGCGAGTTGTAGTTGTACCGATTAACCAGTACAAAGGAGGTGCTGGCGAAATTTTTCGAAAATTTCGGGTGTTAGAAAATTTTCAGGATTTTTGAAAATTTTCGTTGATAGGAATTAAATAAAATTTTAATTGAAATTAAATTGGTTGAGTTGAAACTGACATTAAAGAGGTGAAGAAATAATTGTTAACCTAGTCAATAGGGTTGTTTTCTACCTGACAATTTCAAGGACGAAATTATTTTAACGAGGGAAGAATGTAACGACCCGTATTTTAGAGATATAATAATTAATTTATTTAACTATTAAATTAGTGATTAAGAGATCTGAAATGGTTGTTTAATTAAATTAAATAAGGGTGAATATTTAATTAATATAAATAATAGAATAATATATTTAATTCTGAAATAATCAGAAATAGTGAATTTACAATATAATGTGAACTGGACAATTCAAAGTACTTAATTGAGCTTAGAATTTAATTAGAATGACGAATATATTATTTGAACGACAGTTTGAATGTATATTTATATTATAATTAAAATCAGCTCCAAATGGCGCGGCAGTTCACTGTTTGGCGATTCGAACTTCAACTGAATATACAGGGTCCGTTTTAAATCGGATTTCGGTGAAACAAGAAACGTTAGGAGCTGGTGAAGTATATTTTTCTAGTGGAAGAGAAAAATCGGGATTTCATTGTGTAGATTTTGATTAATGTCCAAATCAAATTTTAGAAAAGTCGTAATGGAATTCCTTTATAATTTATAACGATATATAAGGAATTTCAATATAAATTTGAATATCGATTAAACCGGGATTTGAATATCAAGTTGTAAAATCCTAGTGGAGCTGTATGATATTCTATTGTGAATATATACGATAATATTTATTTTTAAATATTAAATTTAATTCTTTTTAAATATATTTATATATTTAAATGGTTTATTTCGAGCTTTAAAAATAGCCAGTTTTGCAAACGACCCCTGTTTTCGACGAAACTAATTTTTTTGGATCCACAATATTAAATTAATGTTAGATTTCAATTTTCATGATTTTTGAAGTCAGTATGTGGCCGTAGGGGATTTTAACGTGAAAAATAGTCAATAATTTAACTTTAAAAATACGCCGTGCGTGCAAACGGAGTCGGAATTCGACGAAACCCATTTTGTTGGGTTCGTAATGTCGAACTCTAGTTGTATGTCCATTTTCATGATTTTTGGATATGTTATATGATCATAGGGATTTTAAAGGATGAATAGAATCAGCGGTTCATTAAAATTTAATATAAAATTCAAATATTAAAATATTTAAAATCCCCTATAAATAATCCTTAACTCCTCTAACCTAATTCCATTTTTCTCTGTGGTCAATACTTTTCTGCCGTTCTTCTTTTTCTTCAACAGTAAATAAGTGAGATTTCATAAATAAAAAAGAAATACAAATAAAATCCAGTAATTATAAAATCGGGTTCTTTGTGTTTGTATAGGGTAGCTTTTCGACTCCGCACCCTTCCCATGGTGTTTAATCCTATTTTGGTCGAGGTTAGTTTTGGTCTTGCGAACTAGGGTTCACGATTTTTGGTGATTTATGTATCAATTCGAGAGCTCGTGTTCGTAGTAGTGTTGTGGCGAAAGATGGTAGTTGCGGTGAGTTTTTAGGAAATTTCTGGGTATATAACTGTCGATGAATTAATGTAGGTAGCTCGGTAGTATGGTTTGACGCGATGAATTGTAACAGTGCGATTTGATTGAAACTAGTATGAGGAGATGGAGATTCAGGTGTGGAGTTCATTGGTGGAATCCGTGCTGAGTTCGGTGGTTTACAGAATGAGAACGTGATTTGTGAAGTTTTGGTAATGGTCTGTAAAAGCTTTTGCAGGTTCGTAAGTATCACTGGAGAAGAGAAGTACTATAGCGTGCGGGTCAAAGTGGTGATGGGCCGGAATGGTTTGGGTAAGGCTCGAGTCCATCTTAATTAAAGTAAAGATTTATTTAAATGCTAGTTCAAACTTTAAAAATACATATCTTGCTTGTACGATGTCAGAATTAGACGAAACTGGATCCGTTAGGATCGTATGGATGGGAGCAGGACAATGGAACTGACTGGGAATGGATTGGAGCTCGTTACAATTTATAGCAAAATAAATTGTCCGTCTAAATCAAGCGATGGTTATCGTTATTAACGATGATCGTCCAATGTGAGTAAAACTCACCAACTCTGAACAGTTATATTTTTATAGCATATTTTTAGAACTGATAATTATTGGTTGATTGCCGTGTGCTAACTTTTTGGTTGAATTGCTTATGTATTGGTTGAAAATTATAGATAACGATATATATATATAAATCGTTAATCAAAGATTGATTCTGTTTAGCAGAATATTTCATATTGAAATGAAATCGATGTTAATTATATTGTTTAACATCTGTGATGCAGGGAAACAGGTTAGAGGGATCCAACTAGATTCCACAACATTTATTTTACTGTTTTTCATATATGGTGATATATGATGCGATATATAACCTGTTGTTGATGATGTGTGTTAGAATGATATTGATCATTGTTATTTGGTATCTTAAATAGCAAAAGGAATACTGGAATGTTAAAAAGGAAATTTTTAAATGTTATATTGAAAAAGAAATATTTATAAAATCAAAAGATTTTATAAAAAGAAAATATTTATTTAGAAAATAAATAGAGACAAAATGAATATTTATTTGTTAAATAAATAGAAAGAATAGAAAACGAAATATTTGTAAACCATTTACAAAAAGAATAGAAAAAGAAATATTTATAAAGAATAAATAGAACTATAAAAGGAATATTGATTTAGAAAGTAAATAGAATTATAAAGAGAAATATTTGGAAAATGAATAAAGTTTTATAAAAAGAGAATTTTTCATTAGGAAGGTTTAGACCTGTTCTTCGCACACGGGTGTAACATGATATTGATTTAAAGTGAATATTTTGCAAATAAAATATGATAAAGGAATTTGCGGTATGAATTAGGAATATAAAGGGAATTACTGGAATTAGAAACGGACTGGAAATTAGTTGAGTTTAATAGCTTTCTAGGTATCTATCTGATGTTGGTTTCGGCCTTCGGGGTTAATACATAGGGGGTTGTTCTCTTACTAGTTTACAGTTAGAGACTAATATATGTGAGAAGATAGTTATGCATGAATCAGAAATGGAAAGGTTTTCCAAAGTTAATAACATATATTTTCTAAAATTAAAAAATTAGGATTTGATGAATATATGGAAACGAGACATGGGGAAATGAATAAATGTTGATTGATGATTGATCGATAGAATTTCCATTTGGAAATAATATCATTGTTTGCATACGTGTTTTCTTTGATAGTTAACTCACCGACTATCGAAGTTTTTGACCATTTTACGTTGTTAATATGGAGAGACCGGTTGGATTATTATCTGAAGAACCACTCCGTATTGGCATAAGCATTGCAAACCAAGTATGCTGAATATATTGAAGATGGAGTAAAGTGCAAGGGCTGTTGTATAAGTCCTAGGTAGAGATTTCCTAGGATGGATGTACGGAATAGTGCCTTCGGTTTGTCCAGTCCCAGGACAACTTGAATGGACGAATGTCTGACAGAGTATATTTGGTAGATCACGTTAGTTGATCGTTTCAAACGTATTTACGTTGGTGGCAGAGGAATTCGTTTCTCTTAGCTTATACCCGTGGTATTTTTTGGGAAATCAATTTGTGATTTGATGGGTATGATGATGTGGCATTCAAAGTAAATGAAGACGTGATCTGTATAGAGATACGTTATAACCTCAAGCCTCATCAACTGGGAAATGACAGAAATCGGGCACGCAGCATAGTTAAGTGGGCTGCATCCAAGTAGGTAATATTGTCACCATCTAGAGAATATTCATATTTGTACTTCTTTCAATTCTGTATCTTTCGGAAATGGTTATGTTGGTTTACAAACTGTAAGGTGACAACGTATTCGATACACTCAAGCGAAATGAGTGGTTGGTCATGTGCGGCCGAGTTGCAAGATGTTCTTGTTGAACTCCAGTGTATCGCTTCTAGAGTACACGAAGAGGAAGGTGGACCCATACCTTGTCATAGTTGGAATCCATTCCCCTAATAAGAGCCCGCGGTTTTGATTGTATATTATATATGTAGAACGTTAGATGCAAGCGTTTCTACTAGATTGATATTACTTGTGTTAGACATTATTATAATATCAGAATAATATTGTTTTACAAATGATTTGGGTTATCGTAAGGTATAAACCATCCGTGTTTATGTGTGGATCGGTCTTACGATTATTCCTTCTTCTGAAAGGATTTTTAAAGTTAAACAAATGAGTTGAGTTAACTCACACCAGTCACATGACTGACCCAAAGTTTATTTTGTTTTGTTCTCCCTAAACTCTTGGGTGCCCAATTTTGTACGGGCAGTCAAGTAGTCGGGATTTACAGATATATTTGGAGAGCTAGAGCAGGAGGCTTCAGAATTTCATAGCTATGGTTATTTCCGCTGTGTTGTAAGTGCTGTACTATGGAAATGACATGTATATTCAAGTAATGAATTATATTTCAAAGTTATGTTATATATTATCTGTTATTCGTTCCGCTGTGAGGTTCGTGTTACTCTGATGTTGTGTTGTTCTTCTTCTTCTTCTATTCTAAGTTTCTATCTTATCTATTCTCACCCTCTAATTTCTTTCATTAACTACCGGTATGTTCGATCCTTGGATGTTCGATATGTGTTGTATATCGGATAACCAAGATCGACTTTTTCCAGGACGTTACAATTGCGCTATTTGTTTATGCACTGGTATTCTTGGGGTTAAAACCAATTCTTTGTTATACGGCGTGGTCCCTTGATTTACCAAACTTTAAAATCAGATTAATAATTGCTTTAGTTCTCACACCAGTCCCATGACTGAGCTAGAGTTTATTGTTTAACGTAAACTCTGGGTACCCTATTTTCCACATGGGCAGCTGGTAGTTTTGGTTTCGCAACAATTTCTTTATACAAGATCCTGGATTTACAGCTGGAGTGATATTCGGAAAGCTCTGTATCCGTTTATCTCTTTCAGTTGTGTTACGTATTATTTTTCTGCTGCTATGTAATGTAATTTATCTCTGATATTTTTCTAATGTATATTATTTATTCATACTCTGGAATATTCTTGTACGCTGATGTAATTGTTGTAATAACAATGAAATGTTCTTCTATTTGTGTTCTGATTTGTCGTGTTCTCAATTCAATTCGGGCTTTCCTTTACGCGGAAGTTTGGGTCGTTTCAGAATTGAAGTGAATTATGAATTAGTAAATGATGTTTACAAATTAAATAATGCAGGAAATTAAAGTGAATTTATAAACGGTATTTATAAATGAAATGGGAAAAACTATCATTTGGATAATTTGGGAAATCTAAATTCAAATGTAAATAAAAAAAGGGAATTGAAATTATTTTCAAAAAGAAACGATGAAATCTATTCTGATTTTCAAAAAGTAAATTTAATTAAATAAATCCGTATGGATTTACGATTTGAATACGATTAGATCGAATTTGTTCAAATAAAATATTTTCAGAAAAGATAATAGAATTGTATAGAAGTTTAAAAACAACTATGAAAATAAATTCACTATTTCTACATATATATACAAGTTATAATCGATAAAATATTCTGGAATAGGAATTGGGTTTCAAATAGATATTTGAAAGGGAAGCTTGTTTTAATTTATAAAACAAGAAAATTAATTTATAAACGATGTTTATAAAAATAGTGAAGTAAATTATCATTGAATAATTTGGAATTTTAAATTCAAGCACGAATTTAAAAGTGGATTGGAAATCATTTCAGAAAGGGAAAAATAGATGTTATTCCGATATTCAGAATATAAACCGAATTGAGATAAATCTAAGAAATTATATTTGGAAATCGATTTCATCGAATTTTATAAAATAATTTATTTCTAACGGAATGGGAAGTTAATATTAAAAATGGAGTAGTGATTGGATTTATAACTGAGTAATGAAATAATCAACGATTAGGAATAATTGTAATATTTAGTTAGATTTGGTAAACTGGTTTGATTTATATTTAACATTTAAGAAATGGAATTAGAATTTATATAACAATTGAAGTTTAATGTTTATATTTCAATATAATTTAAAACGAAATCGCCATAGTGCGGTAATTCGTAAATTGGCGTTTCGAACTTCAATTGACTATAAAGAACTCAATTTAAGTCAGAATTCTTTGAAACAAGAATCATCAGGAACGATTTGATAATAGTTTTCTAGTAGAACAGAAAACTATGGATTACGTCTTATAGATTTTGAGTTATGTCAAAATCAAATTTTCTAAAAACAACGCCATAACCGTTTAAAAACCATAATGGTTTATTTAAAATTAATATAAGGATTTTAAGTAAATAAAATCTGAATTTCTATTAGAAAAAACTAGATTTGAGTTGTAAAATAAATATGAACTCAAGCGGAGTAAATGAAACGATTTTTGAAACAAAAATCAGATTTTTAATTATTGAATAGAATTAACTAATTCGAAGAATAATTAGTCGATGGAATTTTGAATTGAAATTGGACTTTGAAAGGTAAATTAGATTTGTGAATTCATATTTGAAATCGAATATTAAACTTAAATTAAAAATGGAAATAAATTAATTTATAACCAAGATTAAAATATATTTGAACATGATACGTTCAAATAAAAAGTGAAATTGGACAAAGAGCTAATAAGATGATTAATTAGCGAGTTGAGTAAAAATGATTGAATGGAGTTGGAATAAATTTGAAATGGACATACATCTATTTAGCAGGTTTGGAACGAAGTGTATGAAGGTTGTAATTTAAGTGCCCAACAATAAGGTACACGTTTAAATTCCATATGAGATTTTATGCATCGAATTGGTAAGCCGCTTGGCTTTTTTATTTTTTTGATTAGAAAGGGCCTAGACAGGCGAGTTGGAGTTCGAGCTATTGACTGGTAGAAAGGAGGTGCTGGTGAAATTTTTTGGAAATTTAAGGAGCTAGAATATTTTTAAGAAAAACTGGTAGTTAAAAATCAATATATAGATATATATAGAATTCAATAACGAAATGAACTTAAATAGAATATTATAAAAAAGGAAATCTATAATTAGACCAGGTAAAAATAGAAAGAGAAACGTATACACGTTTTTAAAATGAATAATTGTTTGCTTGTGTTGATTATTCGAGGTAAGTGGTCTTGTCTGTTTGAAGTTTAGGATGTTTTCAGTTAAGGTTTGAGAGGTAATTACACCCCAACCTAATTAGTTTAATTATTAACCGATTAATAGGAAGATTTATGATTGTTTGATACTTTGGATGGATGTTTGTTTTTCTTCGATAGATAAATAACCGACTATCGAAGTTTTTGACCATCGTTGTCAATATGGAGAGACCGGTTGGATTTTTATTCGAGAACCACTCTGTACTGGCAATAGCTTTGCGAATCAGATAATATGAAGACAATTGAAGATAGAGTAAAGTGCAGTGGCTTTTTCTGTTAATCCTAGGTAGAAATTGCCTAAGATAGATTAATGGAAATTTTGCCGTAGGTTTCGTTCAGTCCCAGAATGCACATGTATGGATGAGTATCTGACAGAGTATTTCCAATGATGGCATATGTTGGTATGTATAGATATATATAGTGGCGGAGAATTTATTCTATTAGTGTAACATCCAGAATATATTTGTGCAAATAAATTAATGATTAACGGATCTGACAATGTGGCATTAAAAGTGATTGTGCTATCAATGAATGGTAAGTAATTGTAACCTCAGGCCTCAACAACCGGGAAATGACAAAAATCGGGCAGGCAACATGGTTAAGTGGGTAGTTCTCAATTAGGGTGTATTATCACCTATCTAGAGAAAATTTATTTCCTTCTTTTTTTCATTCCATGTTGTCCCTTTCGGGAAACGGTTGTTGATCCCAACCGTTGGTGATATACATTCGACACACTCAAGTTAAATGAGTGGCCGGTCATGTGTGGTCGGGTTACAAGATTTTCTTATTGAACACAGTGTATTCCCCTCTAGAGATACATTATCAGGAAGGTGGTTCCATACCTTGTCATAATTGGAAATCCATTACCCAATAAGTGTCCATGGTTTTTTATCGTATATTATGTATGTGGAACGTGAGATGCAAGCGTTTCAACTAGATTGTTATTTATTTGATTTAGGCACTATTATAATATCAGAAAAGTGTTGATTTTAAAGAAATGTTTTGGTTTATCGTAAGGTAAAAACCATCCGTGTTTATGTGTGGATTGGTCTTACGATTATCTTTTCTTTTGAAAAGGATTTTTTGAAAGTTAAACCAAGTGGTTGGAGTTTATTCACACCAGTCCCATGATTAACCCATAGTCTATTTTATTTTGTTTTTCCCTAAAATCTTGGGTGCCTAAATTTTTATGGGAAGTCAAGTAGTTCAGGTATTTACAAATATATCTGGAGGAGCTTAGAGCAGGAGGCTTCAACGTTAGATACTTAACGTTTATTTTCCATTACGTAGTAAGCGTTGTACTCTAATAGTGATACTCTGAAAAATGATATGTTTATACAGTTAACATTTTGTATTCCAAAAGTTCTTATATATATTATATTTTATTATGATACGATGTGAGACTCTATGTTGTGTTTCTGTTCTTCTATCTTTTCTTCTTATTTTATAATGATTCGTATTTCTGTGCGATTTGGGTTAGACGTGTGGTGTATTTAGACAACTCGGATATTATGGAATTTCGGGCCATTACAAAAGATTACGCACCATAAACGTCAATGAAAAACAAGTTACATCTATAATAAAAAAGGTTGGAAACAATGTTTGGCTGAGTCGTGAATTATGTCACTTTCTTGAAGACATTTCGGTGATCTACTCAAGGTGAAAAGTAGGTCGCACCGTTCACTGCAGCCTCAGGGATAAAACAACCTCTTACTTCTTTTTTCTTTCTATATCGGATCATTTGCACATATGAAGCCTATTCTGTTTGCACTCTAAAATAATATTGCTCAAGTTTTTTTCTTTATTTTGTAAAAGAATGATGAGGAGAAGATAGAAAAAATATATATGTTTTTTTACTTTCTGAGGAAGAAAAAGAGAGAAGGTTTTTCTTCTATATTCTGTATATCTTTCCTTGTCTAAGACCAATTTCTTATATAAAAGAAATGGTAGCTATGTTTGTGTGAGTAAAATTAGAATGCAATTAATGACATATTAAATAAAAGAAATTTTCAAAAAATTTGCAAATTTTTAACGTGTAAATAGCATATGTTTCAAAAGAGATGAATGTTGATAAATATTACTTTATTACCATTCATAGCAATATTTTAATACCATGTATTAAAATAAAGAAAAAGTATAAAAGACTATAACTTATACAAAAAAAAGATTATAACTTATATAATGTAAATTGTATATATTCCAAAAATATTAAAAGAAAGTAAATTTGTTAAACTTGTTATCATTCATGATAATATGTCAATGCCATTTATATTTTGTAACATCTCAATCTTATACAAGCAGATGTGTGTGTGTATACATATATAAAGTACTACTATGCAAATGTAACAGCCCCTCAAAAGAAATTACTGGTACAAAATATAATACCGTTTATAGCTTCCAGCGGCTTTATGCATTAATAGCTCATAAATATATTGTCTCTAATAAAATTGCAACATCTCAAAATAATAATGGCATAAAATATGTTACCGTTATTAACTTACAACGGCTCATTTTGTATTTATTCTTATTTTTTAATAAATTCACAAAATGTTCCGACAATCCCCCACTTGAATTGCTTAAAAAAATATTTTTGAGCAGTTTCCAAAAAATACATAAGATTGTGCATAAACAAAGGTGTCTTTCGACTTGAACCTTTACATAATGAGTAAGATTCAGTTTTTACTAGAGTGATACGTGGTCTTGAACTCTATTCCTGACATCAAACCACACACAACCTATCTAGAGTGCAATCAAAAAGCCTGTGCATTTATGGCCATGCATGTCTATGCCGGTTTAGCGAGCGCTCTAGGAATCTTGCATAAAATATCATAGGAAACAACCACATTTCCACATTCACATAGGTGAGTTAATCAAGAGTACTCCTGAAGGCAGGTACTCCACTCCAAATAGAGTATATGTCTCATTCAGAGTTTCTAGTTACTCGTCCCCTAATCACTTCAGGAATACATGCTCCTTAATATATAAATTTAGCATCGTCACCTACTATCACAACATGTAACAAACCATATTTTCTGTATATTTAAAACTTGGATTTAAATAAATAAATTGAGTAATAATGGTTAAATTTTAATTTTTAATAATTTTATTAATGAAATAACTTACATTATGTATAAACAAAAATCTAAATAGTTTATATTGATAAAGAATTGGAATTTTGAATTTAATATTAATGAATTTAAATAAAATTGAGTTATTTAATTTATAACTGGAATTCATATTTTTAATTTTAAATAATTGAATTCGGGAATTAAAAATAGGAAATCGTTTTATAAAGTTGATTTAGGTTCTAATTGGGCTATAATGAAAATTTAATAAAGGTTTAAATTGAATTTAAATGAGTAAACGAATAATTGAATATTCTGTTAATTAATTAACTGTGAAAATAACCATTTTAGCAACTTTCTTCGAATTCAACAAAACCGGTTTCATTGTATCCGAAACGGTGAATTATTGTAAAGTTTCATATTTCGTTATAATCAGACTTGTCGTTTGATCGTGCGGGATAAAACGTGAAGTGAATCAATGTAAATTGATAACTGCAACTCTCTTATCCAGCTTTCTTAATATATATAGTTTGGTTTCTCCAATTCCATCTGTTATATCCCATACTTATACGTTCATTTCTTTTCCACTTCATTTTCCTAATGGCAGAAACGAATTTCAAAAACCCTAGTTTAAATTCAAAACCAAAATAAATTTCAAATCTTATCTGAATTCAACAAACTATATATCGGAATGAAGCTCTCAATTAGTAGAACTCAGATCCACAGTTAGTTGTTGCATGCAGTGTCTTGTCTAGCCAAAATTCATGGTCAAAGGGGATGAAAATCGAAACCCTTGAAGCAAAATTGGGGGTTTTAAATTCTTGAGTTAATCGGAAAATCAGGCTTCTGGGTATTGTAGAGGAGATCCATACGAGCTTATTGGTGGTGGTCGGAGGTTGTATAGTGGTGTGTGTTGCTGGAAATTTGTGTTTAAAGCTCGAAAATCACATCTGCCTATGATCTCGGCGGTGACAAGGGAGGCTACCGAAGGGCACGACAATTGGTGAGGAAGTGCGGTCAGTTATGGGGAAGTCGGCGGTGGCGTTCCTGTAGCGTATGGAGGTCTAGGTCGGTGGAAATCGATGGTCAATTGGGGGATGCGGGCTCGAGTTTGGTTCCGCATGGTAGGGAAGGACAGGAAAACAAGGAAGTTGAGTTAATGACATGTTATTAGCTTTATTTTAATATATTATATATATACACAGATATTCAACCTTTATTGTTAATAACTATTATGTATGAGGTTGGATTTGAGCGACATTTGTTCTGTTGCGATCGTGGTGTAATTATGAAAAATCCGGAACTGTTTTTGGTTAATTCTAAGAACGTCAAATTTTGGGCTTTGGTTGGACGGTCGACCAACTAAAGACCTAGTGATGAGTGAATTTCTCGCTCATAATTAACTGAATTATTCCCATATTTATTAAATTAAATTATGAAATAAATTTGATTGTATGGTTGTAACACCCCACCTCCGCCAGTGCCACTCTTGCAAGGACACTAGCTTTGGAGGGGCGTTAAACAAGGTAAACATGCGTGCAGATATCACAAGACAGAACATATAAGTAAAACAGAGTAAATAAAGCAGCGGATTAAACTAGCATTTCAAAACCATAGTTATATTACAATAAAGTACTTGATCATTATTTTCCAACAAACAAAGTCTAGACAAAAGCATAAACTGAAAAACTGAAATACATAAAGTACTATCCCCAAAGTGAAGTGATAAACCATAGCTAGCCAATGTCCAAAAGAGTACATGAGCAAATCCAGTAAGCAAGCTATAAAGATCCAAGCTAAGCTCCAGAACCTAAGGGGCGGGGGGGAAACGGAAGAAAAGAGGCGAAAGAAAACAGGTCAGTCAAAAAGACTGGTAAGCCCTACTAATATCTGTCTATGAACTAGTAAAGTTATCTGTCATGAGAAGCTGAGATGAACATAAGGATAACAACATACTGGCATGGTGATTAACTAACAAGATAGATAAAGGTGTCATCGCATAATCAAGGTTAAGTTTTGCACCACGGGTGTACTAGCATTCTAACATGTCAAGTAAAAACAAGAATTGATCCCTTGGCCCAAGCTTGGCCCAACATCATGAGGTGACCTAAATCAAGGTCCAACTACTCGGTCTAGTCGATCGGCTCCCTATAAGCCTAACTCGTCAAGTGTCAGTGTCATGCGGCTTAATCATGTAATGTAGTTGACTGTGCAGGGTCCACCCTAGGGTGTATCAGGCCCTATGGTGTAACCCTCTGACACCATACCATGATGCACAGTCCAAACCTACCGGTGCCCGTGTTCAACTCCGGACTTAATGTGCACGACCATGGTCCGCCTGAACAACCGGGGCATCATTCAGCCGTCTCTTTTGGTCCCTTACAATTAGCCCAGTAATCGTGCCCTACCCTAGCCTAGTCCTAGGGTCTTATGATACTACCTAGAAGGTTACTACTGAAAAGGACCACGCAACTAGGGTTTCTTAACGGGTTAAATGTGGTTAACCCGATCCAAACGTGGATTAAATCGGTTAAGAGTACCCAAGGCTCCTGACTTAACCTCGATTAATCCGTCAAGCCCAAATTGGTTAAGTATTAAGTGGACCATGACTTAACCCTAATCAGGAGGCATTAATTAACTTAATGCGCTTTAACCTCTCACATTAGACTTTGTTGTGGTAACTAGTTAAGCCGGGCGGGTCCGGGTAGCTTTACACCACAACTAGGTCTAACCTCGGGTTCGAGCACAACATGACCAACTTCTCACATTAGGTCCTATTGTTTGTAGCCACTAGTTAAGCCGGGCGGGTCCGGGTAGATTTATGCTACAAACTTAACCCAACCTCGAGTTGGCCACACTCATATTTTCTAAGTGTCATGTCCATTATGTTTCCAAAACATAATTACAAGTTAACATATCACGTTATGTTATAAAAACCATGTTCATGTCATTATGTTACCCAACCCCAACGTAATCCCATCGTTTACATAATCGCAACAACGCATAAAGGATAAAATAGGGAGCTTGGCATAATCATGACAAAAAGGTGTTGAAGCCACAAGTTTAACATGGTGGCATATGAGATGTACATATGTTCATATACTTGCATATTGCATTATTAGGCTTCAAAAGCATGCATAAAACCAAACTTAGCATATGAGTGATACATGGTGATAAATAACATGTAGAAGTTGCTAGAAGTTCGCATTTAGCCTCACATGCAAGTTATCATAAGGGATATGATAACTTTCATGTTGCCAAATGCAACCTTTAATATAAAGCTTGGAGCTTTATGCTCACAACATCAAGTTTAACTTGCATAACATGATAACATGATCAACCCAAACTTGCATAACATAACAACATGTGTCATACATAATGATTAAACCAACTTGCATAATGATCATCCAAACTTGCATATAATCATCAACCAAACTTGCATATAATGATCAACCCCAAACTTGCATCATTCATTTAACTTTAGAGTTCAAAGAAAGAAAGTAGAAAAGGGCTTACTATGCTATGAAGACACAAATAAATAGTTATTATAAAGATTGAGACAAAGCCCTTATGCAAAACCCAAATATGCAAGCTCCAAATGAAAAACCCTTGAGCCAAATCAATAAAAACTCTTGCTTTGAAAGAGAAATGTTGCAACTTGACTTGAATGCAAACTAAGAACACTCATACAAGCTTGAAAATACTTGTATGCACTCAAAATCTCTCATATAGGTAGACTTAGGAATTTTAGCATGAGAGTGGAGGCCATGAGAGGAACAAATTTGGCATAGTTTAGTTGTAGGAATGAATAATGATGATTTAGGCTAGGTTTAGGGGTCTTTTTATAGAGGATTAGGATAGTATTAGCCATAGGATTAACCCTAGATTCAATCCAAGCCATCAAAGCATGTCTTGGGGAAGAAGTCAAGTGTAGGAACCATCTAGGGCCTTTAGATTAAAGCTGAACCATGAGAACCATTCAAATGCAAAATCTGCATTTGAGCGAATCGGCCCACGGGTTGACAGCCAAACACCCTGGATTAACCCCTAGTCGACCCGGCGGGCTTGGGTCGACCTCAAAAATCGGCCGGTTCGGTTATTCCCCTCTTCCAATTCGCTGTTTTGAACATTTTTGCATATTTATTTATTTAATTTTCAATTATATATATATATATATATATATCAATATATATATATATATATTTCTCTGCGCAACCCATTTCACTTAATTAAGTATACTTTAATTTGTGAATTTTTCGTGAATCTTCACGAGGCCATATCTTGGTCATACGGACTCCGATTTTCGAAAACTCGGACTCTATTTCGCGTATTTTTCCGAGACGAATGCAATGGCACAGCCCGTTTCCCTTGATTCAAATTTTACAGTTTAATTCTGCCTCCATTTATGTTATAACATGTTATTCAAAAATACGGGTTGTTACATTCTCCCCTCCTTAAAGGATTTCGTCCCCGAAATCTCCATGTTAGGAAGAACGTATCCTACCATCCATCACCCATCTACTCAAAACATCATCCACGTGCAGTCATTGTCCTTAAAGGATTCTAAATGCTGTATGATCATATGCAAAGGTGTGTGTATATGTACTTATCTAATGCAAAAATTAGGCGGTTACTGATTCAGTAAACCTCCTTAATGCAAAGCATGTTAGTGAAATGAGTCCATATGTATGCAAATTCCTAACATAACTCATAGTCTCTACATGAGTGCACATAACATTCATCCATATGCAACATCCACATGATAGCATAAAAAGTTTCATCCATGAATAAGCATAAACACTCATGCATATGCGGTATGAAAGTGTGTGAGCCGATCTTAGTGCCTAATGTGTATCATGCATCCACGAGTATCCACGTGCAAACACTTGCAACCATCAAGCATAACATGTTTCAAATACATGTTTCATCCAAAGGGTTTCTACCTAAGGTCCTCATAACATGATTAACGAGATGACAAGATAAACAGGATAAACGCGGATAAACAGAAAGATATGCTAATTAGGAAAGAGGTCGAGAATGTACCCTCAAAAAGAAATGGATAAAGCCCACGCATCTTCTCCTCGGTTTCCCAAGTTGCATCTTCGTCGGCTTCACCCCACTGAACTTTCACCAATTTGACTTCTCGATTCCTCAGTTTCTTGATCTCTGTTCCCAAGATACGAATCAGAGCTCTTCTCAAGGTTGCTTCTTTCTCTACCTCAATGTCTTCAAGAATGCTTGGTTCAACCACCTCAGCGGACTCATGTAGGCACTTTCGGAGATGCGAGACATGAAAGACATTATGCACTCCGGCTAGCTTCTCGGGCAATCCTACCTTATAGGCCATCTTTCCAATTCTCTCTATGATAGGGAAGGGTCCTACGAACCTTGGTGCCAGCTTCCCCGCTGCTCCAAAACGTACCACATTTCGCAAAGGAGAAACCTTCACGAAAACCATGTCTCCCACTTCGAATTCCAAATCTGCCCTTCGCTTGTCAACATAGGATTTCTGTCTATCTTGGGCCGCTTTCATCCTTCTTCTTACTAATTCAACTTTCTCGAATGTGTCTCGTATCATATCGGGCCCAAGTATAAGTCTATCTGTTGTCTCCCACCAACAAGATGGTGACCTACACGGCCTCCCGTATAAAGCTTCAAATGGTGCCATCCCTATGCTGGCTTGATGTTATTATTATAAGCAAATTCTACAAGAGGAAGGTGGTCTTCCCAAGTACCACCGAAGTTGAGAACACAAAGTCTCAAGAGATCTTCTAGCACTCTATTCACCCTTTCGGTTTGGCCATCCGTCTGGGGGTGATAGGCCATACTCAGATTCAATCGTGTACCCATCGCTTCTTGCAAAGTGTTCCAGAATTGGCTAGTGAAAATTGGGTCACGATCGCTAACTATGCTAGAAGGAACTCCATGCAACCGCACTATCTCTCGAAGATAAATAGATGCCAGCCTTGATGCGGTCCTCTTGCTCTTTACTGGCATGAAGTGAGCACTCTTCGTAAGTCTATCAACTATGACCCATATGCTTGTGTTCCCTCTCCTTGACCTAGGCAATCCATCCACAAAATCCATAGAAATACTCTCCCACTTCCATTGTGGGACCTCCAATGGATGTAATAGCCCACCTGGTTTCTTTGACTCGGCCTTCACTTGTTGGCACACCATGCACCTTGAAACATACTCTGCCACATCTTTCTTCATTCCATCCCAAAAGAAACTGTGCTTCATATCTCTATACATCTTATCTCCTCCCGAATGTATAGTCATCTTCGAGTGATGCGCTTCTTCAAGAACTCTATGGACTAAATCTCCCACTCGAGGAACACATAATCTCCCATCACGCCTTAGCCATCCTTTATCATCAATAGTATATCTGGCAAGGTGACTAGACATCTCACCCCGAATCAGCTTATCCATGACCTCGACTATTTGCGGATCTTCCTTCTGTGAAGCCCCAAATTGATCAAGAAGTGTGGGTCTAAGCTCAAGGGATGCTAAAGAACCCGTCATCTACTCAACAGTCGTCGTGAAATCAAAAGTTGCCAAGAATTCTAAGTTCTTCTTTGTTAACTTAGTAAGAGGGGCCGAAATCTTAGCGAAGTCTCTGATGAACTTCCTATAGTAGCCCGCCAAACCGAGAAAGCTTCTTACTTCAGTCGCATTCCTAGGAGTCTTCCAATCTTGAACCACAACCACTTTCGCGGGATCCACCGCTATGCCTTGCTTAGAAACTATATGTCCAAGAAACCGAACTTCCCTTCTCCAAAAATGACATTTGGAGAACTTGGCTTTCATCTGGTGAGCTCTAAGCGTATCCATCACTTCCTTGAGATGCCTTGCATGTTCTTCCTCATCCTTTGAGAAGATCAGAATATCATCCACGAAGACAACAACAAACTTGTTAAGGAACTCCCTGAACACCCTACTCATCAAGTCCACGAAGTATGCGGGTGCATTAGTCAAACCGAATGGCATGACAAGCCATTCAAAGAATCCATCTGGGGTGCTAAACGCAGTTTTATCAATGCTATCCTCAGCTACTCTAAGCTAATGGAATCCGGTGGCTAGATCGAATTGAGAGAAAATAGAAGCACCAAAAGAGATCATCCATCCTCGGTAACGGGTGCCTATTCTTCTTTGTCAGCTTGTTCAACTCTCGATAATCAACACATAGACGAAGCGAACCATCCGCCTTAGTGGTGAATACCACCGGAGCACCCCATTCAGAAATGCTTCGCCTAATAAAATTTTTCTCAAGCAACTCCTTGATTTGCTTACTGAGCTCCCTTCTCTCACGTGGAGCAATGTGCCTAACTGGCAATGATACTGGCTTGGCATTATCAACTAGATAAATGCGGAAATCTATCTCTCGTTTAGGGGGTAACCCCCTAACTTCTTCAAAGACATCAGGATAGTCTCGGGCCACCCTTACAGATTTCAGATCATCGATGGACGAGTCGAGAGATTCAAGATAACATAACATGACGGGACCTCTAGGGTTACAAGAAATTTCTAGGGTATTACCGAGGCGAGTCATGAGCCTCACTACCCTATGCTCACAGTCAAGAATGGCTCCATAACTGGACAATCAATCCACCTCCAAAATCAACCCATATCCCATAAACCCGAGAACCTAAACATTACACATGAATTCTATGCTCAAGATAGAGATTTTCAAATCCATACAAACCACAGGTAGATGGGCGGAACCCCCAATTGGATTTGAAACACAAACGGGATCTTCAACTAAGCTAGTACTTAGGTGCAAACTTTCAACAATACCAGAAGAGATAAAACTATGCGATGTGCCAGAATCAAATAAGGTGCGAACAGGAAAATCAGAAATGTAAACATGAATTTCTATAAAAACTCTACCTCGATCAAAAGCTGGAAGAGCGAGGAGAGCCTGCAATTGCCCTCCAGAGGGTCTTACTTGCTGAGTTTGTCCTTGCCCTTATCCTTGCTTCTTGGGGCAATCCTTACTGAAATGTCCAGTCTCTCCACAATGAAAGCATTCGCCCAACTTCCTTTTCTTCTTCCTACAGTCTTTGGCTATGTGCCCAGTAATCCCACAGAAGTTGCACTTCCTCCTTTCTCTTGACTTGTTGTCCTTGCTATTGTTGTTTTTTGCCTCCTTTTCCGGAATCTACCTTCTCGCCTTAAGACTCATTTTCCTTGACCTCCTTCTTGCCACTCTTATCTTCCTCTTGAAGCAGGGCCATATTCACCAAACTCTCAAAAGTTGCCCCCAGGGGTATATGAGACATGACCAAGCCGCGCAATGGCTCATTCAATCCTAGAGCAAAGTGTAGGGCCTTCTTCCGAGCTGTGTTTACCAATTCTAGACCGAACTGAGCAAGTTGATTAAACATATCCACGTATTCCCTAACTGTCATGTCCCCTTGCTTTAGAGATAGGAACTTCTCCATCTGAAGATTCTCTTCTGTCGATGATAGGAACTTTAGTCCAAACCTTCTCCTAAAGTCATCCCAAGTCTCAATTGGTCTAGTAGTGGTGGTGACTACCCACCAATAAGCAGCTTCCCCTTTCAATAGCCATACCGCCAACAGAACTTTCTTACGATCTTCCACATCAAAGATAGCAAAGAGGTCTTCAGTTTCCTTTAACCAGTTTCTTGCCTCCATAGAAGTCTCCGTTCCGACAAAATTCTTGCAACCCATCGCCTTAAAGTCTTTGCAAAGCTTTGCAAAATCCTCTTGCGGATGCTGAGGGTGAGGAGGAACCTCAGCTACGGGAGGAGGAGAGATGTTAGCGACCGGGGAAGGAGGAGGAATGTTCGCAGGGCCGGCTTCATTCGCCCTTGCCTCCATAAATCTCCAGAACTAGACTGGTACTTGCACGCCTTCCGGGATGTTAAAGCGATCGGCCATACTAAAACGAAGAAAAATATAGATTCAGAACGAAGAAACGAAGGATAGTGCTATGGCTTTTGGGGAATAGCCTTTTTAAAATAACTGACTCTTCTTGGAAAATATTTAATTGGTTTTGAAAATAGTTTTTCAAAAGGTAAGTTTTAAAAACACTTTTGCACAAATCTTGTAAACCTTATGCTCTGATACCAAATGTAACACCCCCACCTCCGCCAGTGCCACTCTTGCAAGGACACTAGCTTTGGAGGGGCGTTAAACAAGGTAATCATGCGTGCAGATATCACAAGACAAAACATATAAGTAAAACAGAGTGAATAAAGCAGCGGATTAAACTAGCATTTCAAAACCATAGTTATATTACAATAAAGTACTTGATCATTATTTTCCAACAAACAAAGTCTAGACAAAAGCATAAACTGAAAAACTGAAATACATAAAGTACTATCCCCAAAGTGAAGTGATAAACCATAGCTAGCCAATGTCCAAAAGCGTACATGAGCAAATCCAGTAAGCAAGCTATAAAGATCCAAGCTAAGCTCCAATGTTCCCACCCTGAGAACCTGAGAGGGGGGGGGGACGAAAGAAAAGAGGCGAAAGAAAACAGGTCAGTCAAAAAGACTGGTAAGCCCTACTACTATCTGTCTATGAACTAGTAAAGTTAACTGTCATGAGAAGCTGAGATGAACATAAGGATAACAACATACTGGCATGGTGATTAACTAACAAGATAGATAAAGGTGTCATCGCATAATCAAGGTTAAGTTTTGCACCACGTATGTACTAGCATTCTAACATGTCAAGTAAAAACAAGAATTGATCCCTTGGCCCAAGCTTGGCCCAACATCATGAGGTGACCTAAATCAAGGTCCAACTACTCGGTCTAGTCGATCGGCTCCCTATAAGCCTAACTCGTCAAGTGTCGGTGTCATACGGCTTAATCATGTAATGTAGTTGACTGTGCAGGGTCCACCCTAGGGTGTATCAGGCCCTATGGTGTAACCCTCTGACACCATACCATGATGCACAGTCCAAATCTACCGGTGCCCGTGTTCAACTCCGGACTTAATGTGCACGACCATGGTCCGCCTGAACAACCGGGGCATCATTCAGCCGTCTCTTTTGGTCTCTTACAATCAGCCCAGTAATCGTGCCCCACCCTAGCCTAGTCCTAGGGTCTTATGATACTACCTAGAAGGTTACTGCTGAAAAGGACCACGCAACTAGGGTTTATTAACGGGTTAAATGTGGTTAACCCGATCCAAACGTGGATTAAATCGGTTAAGAGTACCCAAGGCTCTTGACTTAACCTCGATTAATCCATCAAGCCCAAATTGGTTAAGTATTAAATGGACCATGACTTAACCCTAATCAGGAGGCATTAATTAACTTAATGCGCTTTAACCTCTCACATTAGACTTTGTTGTGGTAACTAGTTAAGCCGGGCGGGTCCGGGTAGCTTTACACCACAACTAGGTCTAACCTCGGGTTCGAGCACAACATGACCAACTTCTCAAATTGGGTCCTATTGTTTGTAGCCACTAGTTAAGCCGGGCGGGTCCGGGTAGATTTATGCTACAAACTCAACCCAACCTCGAGTTGGCCACACTCATATTTTCTAAGTGTCATGTCCATTATGTTTCCAAAACATAATTACAAGTTAACATATCACGTTATGTTATAAAAACCATGTTCATGTCATTATGTTACCCAACCCCAACGTAATCCCATCGTTTACATAATCGCAACAACGCATAAAGGATAAAATAAGGAACTTGGCATAATCATGACAAAAAGGTGTTGAAGCCACAAGTTTAACATGGTGGCATATGAGATGTACATATGTTCATATACTTGCATATTGCATTATTAGGCTTCAAAAGCATGCATAAAACCAAACTTAGCATATGAGTGATACATGGTGATAAATAACATGTAGAAGTTGCTAGAAGTTCGCATTTAGCCTCACATGCAAGTTATCATAAGGGATATGATAACTTTCATGTTGCCAAATGCAACCTTTAATATAAAGCTTGGAGCTTTATGCTCAGAACATCAAGTTTAACTTGCATAACATGATAACATGATCAACCCAAACTTGCATAACATAGCAACATGTGTCATACATAATGATTAAACCAACTTGCATAATGATTATCCAAACTTGCATATAATGATCAACCAAACTTGCATATAATCATCAACCAAACTTGCATATAATGATCAACCCCAAACTTGCATCATTCATTTAACTTTAGAGTTCAAAGAAAGAAAGTAGAAAAGGGCTTACTATGCTATGAAGACACAAATAAATAGTTATTATAAAGATTGAGACGAAGCCCTTATGCAAAACCCAAATATGCAAGCTCCAAATGAAAAACCCTTGAGCCAAATCAATAAAAACTCTTGCTTTGAAGGAGAAATGTTGCAACTTGACTTGAATGCAAACTAAGAACACTCATACAAGCTTGAAAATACTTGTATGCACTCAAAATCTCTTATATAGATAGACTTAGGAATTTTAGCATGAGAGTGGAGGCCATGAGAGGAACAAATTTGGCATAGTTTAGTTGTAGGAATGAATAATGATGATTTAGGCTAGGTTTAGGGGTCTTTTTATAGAGGATTAGGATAGTATTAGCCATAGGATTAACCCTAGATTCAATCCAAGCCATCAAAGCATGTCTTGGGGAAGAAGTCAAGTGTAGGAACCATCTAGGGCCTTTAGATTAAAGCTGAACCATGAGAACCATTCAAATGCAAAATCTGCATTTGAGCGAATCGGCCCACGGGTTGACAGCCAAACACCCTGGATTAACCCCTAGTCGACCCAGCGGGCTTGGGTCGACCTCAAAAATCGGCCGGTTCGGTTATTCCCCTCTCCCAATTCGCTGTTTTGAACATTTTTGCATATTTATTTATTTAATTTTCAATTATATATATATATATATATATATATATATATCAATATATATATATATATTTCTCCGCGCAACCCATTTCACTTAATTAAGCATACTTTAATTTGTGAATTTTTCGTGAAACTTCGCGAGGCCATATCTTGGTCATACGGACTCCGATTTTCGAAAACTCGGACTCTATTTCGCGTATTTTTCCAAGACGAACGCATTGGCACAGCCCGTTTCCATTGATTCAGATTTTACAGTTTAATTCTGCCTCCATTTATGTTATAACATGTTATTCAAAAATACGGGTTGTTACAATGGTTGTGATCGATTGTTGATTTATTGCTTAAAACTGACATACAAATGTATTAATGTGCAAATTGAAGTTGACATTAAGTTATTTAATTAAACTAAATTTCTAGTTGAAAATACCAATCCTTGTTAACCAGTGAACGATATAATAATTATCGTTTGAATGAAATGGTTGTGTTGGATGCCTTGGTTTGAACTTGACTGCTCAACTGATATCGACACTAGAATGTTCAACTACTCTGTATATTGTTATTGCAAGTATACTTGTGCGATTTAACACATTTTACCCTAGATGTTACGGGCATCAAATAAACCTGAGATTTATCGGTTTAAAATAAATTAAAAACATAGGTTGAAATAGTAAATATCTGTGACCCTAATTTGGAATTAAATGATATATATCCATCCCTAAAATATCAGAAATTAAATTTAAATATCACTTGGCCATAGGATAGAAAATTTTATACGAACATCGGTTTATTAAATGTTTTCAGATATTTGATATTTTATTCGACAGAAATTATAATTTTAAAGAAATGTGCTTGTTGACGGCAAAAAATGTCGTAAACACCAAAGATTCCTATTACAAGGAATATTTAATTTGGTCGCAAGACTAGGTAAGATAAAGCAGTAAACGCCACAAGTATTTATAGTGGTTCGGCCGCGGATTAGGCCTACGTCCACTTTAGAAGAATGTTGAACTTTTATTAATCACTCGAGAATTACAAGTTGTAGCCATGCTCATTACATTCACTTTCATAATTGAAATATGCTAGGTATTTGGGAAAAAGAATATTTTATTCTCCTTCTTCCTCAAATAGGAGATGCCATTAATGGAGCTCATGAAGCTTTAGGGAGGTCTTGAGTGAAGAAAATCCAACCCCTATGAAGTGTGAGGCCATGTGCTATTTATAGGAGTGGGAAAAGGTAGGAGTAGGTAGGATTATGTGAAACGGGGGACCACATACAGGAAATTCGTGCTTGCACCCCTTACGCCTCGAAATTTCGAACCCGGTTACGGGTTCAAAAATTCGAACCCAGATGTGGACGCGAAATCTCACTTCGCTGGGATCGATATCTGGAACCCAGCCTTGGGCGCGAGATTTCATGCCCGCTAGGCTCGGGATCTCGAGCCTAACTGTGGGTGCGAGATTTTGCACCCACTGGGGTCGAGACCCCACACCACTGGGTTCGAAATTTCGAACCCGGGCATGGTACGAGAATTTGCACACGGTTGGGTGCGAATTCCGCGTCATACTCGAGTGCGGTTCTTCCGAGGGGCGCGAGGGTCCCAAGACCGGGTGGTCGAGTCTCGTAACTCCTTCTGGGTCCGAGGCCATGGATTACGGACGTCTTCTGCATGCCGTGAGGCCATAGGCGGCATAGTCCCTTCTTGATCGTGTTTCCTTCACTCCTGTGTGTTCCTTTTCGGCCTCAGCTTCACGAGGTACGTTGAGTTGAGCGTGTCTGATGCTCTCCTTGGAACTAAACCAAAAAGCCGGTTAACATTTTCCCCCCAAGGTACGTCTTGTCTTTGACATGATGTGCTCTGTGTAGGTTGAAGGAGTGGTGAAGCTGTTAATCTTTCCTGTAATTCAAGAGGTAAAATAAGTGTTAGCTGTAAGGCCCATTCCTCCTGGCGGTGCAGACAAGCCGTCGTTGGAGGATGTGTCGTGCTCAAGCCGTCAAGCGTTCGTAGAACGTGGCCTCCATGGATGCACGGGAGTCGGAACGCGTGCGGGAGTGGCCAATACATATACATACATTTTATTATATATATATATTTTGTGGGTTTCGAATTCTCGAAGCCCAAGGGGCCTCGGAATTTCGAGTCACTGGTGGGCTCAAATTTTCAAGGCGGGGCCTCGGAATCTCGAGTCCCTGGTGGGCTCAAATTTTCGAGGTAGGTTCTTGGAATCTTGAGCCCCTGGTGGGCTTGAGATTCTGAGCCGGGGCCTCGAAATTTCGAGTCCCAAGGGACTCGAAATTTCGAGCCCACAGTTGCTCGAAATTTCAAGCTTGTAGTGGAATGCGAGGGGTCGTTTTATATTTTATAAATAGGGCCTCCCCCATCACTCTTTCCCTCCTACTTTTTCTCTCTCTTGCCGCCATTGCCCGAAAGCTTCGAACCCACGAATTCGAACCCAGTGAATTCGACCCCGAACTAGGTAGGGCCTCATGTCAAGGAGTCGAGAAGAGGAGGAGGACGAAGGGCCACGACAGAGGCATCGAGACCCCATGGACTCGATTTTTCGAACCCATCCGGGTTCCAACTCTCGAACCCAATGGGTTTGACTTTCCGGACCAAAGTGGGTTCGAATTTTCGAACCCACAGGGTTCGGAGTCTCGAACCCTCGCGGGTTCGAATCTTTGAACCCTGGGGGTTCGAATCTTCGAACCCTAGGGGTTTGAAGCTTCGGACCTTCCTGGGTTCAGATTTCTTAACCTGTAGGTTCGAATTCCCGAGCCTGGCCTGGGTTCGAAATTTCAAACCAAGAGGGGCACCAGTTTTCGAACCCAGGTTGGTTCAGAACTTCGAACTATTCCAGGTTTGAAACCTTGAACCTGAGGCTCGAATTTTCGAGCCCGGGGACATGGCCGCTGTCGTGCTTCCGATCTGCCATGCCATTTGGACTTTGGCTTCTGAATATTTATTTCTGGATTTGCATGCTTAGCATTGATGCACATATCGTTAGCCGCGCAAGCGAGGCTTTAGGACTATACACATAGGGTAGAGCATACAACCGGACTGGGACTTGGACTGTTACGAGTTGTTCTGAACTTTCTTTATGTAGCTCATCCTTACATATCATTACACGCATGTATTAGTTGTCACTGACACGAGGAGTACAAGTCACTATACAGCCCTTGCTAATATTGTTGCGCTAAAGTATAGCTAAAGATGCAAACCCGATCAAGGACCGGAAAGACTGTGGAATCCGAGGCTTCCAAGCCCACCTTGCGCTCATCCAATCCTACCCCTAAAGGTGACTCATCGGGCATTGAGCTTGAGACCACCACAGAAGGTTCGACCTCTTCTTATTTGACTTCTTCTTATTCAACTAGCTCGCCCAAAGCGTTTGAGCGTGAGGAGCAACCTGAACGACAACACTCCCCGGTCATGACTGGGCGATGATGAGCCCGTACCTCCAGTGGCTCTGGACATGCTGCCCGACGTGGTAATCTTGGAGAATCTTATTGACTCAATGTAGTCGAGCCTAGATGCCGCTGCGGTTAGGAAAATGGCAGCCCGATTTAAGATACCAGCGGGTGATGCACATGCCCCCGGGAGAGATGACAGGCCCATGCACCGCCGAAGGGTCTTACTGCTTGGAACCGACAAGCTTGCCTGTCTGGGTGCATGCCCCCAGCTAACAACTTCATTCGAGACATGCTGTTCTATTTCCGTCTTGCGCCATCACAGATACACCCCAATGCCTATGCTTCTCCCTTGGGGACTTACGTTCTCTTCCGCGAGTTTTTGAACAGGGAGCCCACCGGGGAAGATATTCGATACTTCTTCCATTTAAGGAAAACAAGTGTGGCCTCTCCCTCTCAATGGTCTTTCGAAGCAACAACTTCCACAAAATTCTTCGTCGGGACATAGCCCAGGCTGTCTGTGTTTAAGCATGAATGGTTCTTTGTCAGCTACCCTCCTAGATTCGCCAGAAGGTGGATTGAGGGAAGTAGGTGTTTCTCTAACTTCATTCCTTGTCGTAATTTTAGGATTCCCTTCTTTATTCATTGTTTTGAAACGGGGTATGGCAAGAAATCCAAAGGCGCCGACTGGAGTCGAATATCGGCAACACCTTATGGCCTTGCGGGAGATACTGGAGAATCTTCGTTACACCAGTACCGTGACAAGTCAGGACCGCCTCTGCCGTGCCGGGCTGCTGCCAAACAACCGGTTTGTGATAAGGCCCACAGTGGCTGTTAGTGTGCCAAAAGAGGGAGCTGCGGCCAGCTCTTCCCCTATCAGACGGAAGAGGAAAATGCCCTTAGCGGGAGGAGAGATGCAAAAGACTACTTCGCCTCAAGGAGATGTGCACGGGATTGAGGCTCAGGGTCAAGAGGAAGTTGCCAAAGATGGGGGTTTGCCAAGTATTCCCGTCCCATCTCTGACATGGGAGGGGGAGGAGCATTGGCCATGCCGCAATCTCCTGCAACTCACTCATGGGCCCCAGCCTCGCTCGAACCCGCGGGTCAGTTTGATGGCTTAAAGGGACTTGCTTTAGTAGTGACTCCATGGCCGAATATGGCGAGCCTGGAGGAACTTTCCTGTGCTGCTAGGGGGTTAACTTCCCCGATGGGACCATAGTCTGGTCTGTTGAGAGAGCACTTAGGGCATACATTCATAACAATGCATAGTGTAGATGTTTGCCTACGTGAGTTACATGACTAACTTCGGCTTGTATTATTGGCAAGTGTAATGGCAGGTGGACGTGGTGGACAACATAATGAGTGCAGGATCTGCAAGCATCGCCAGAGATCCTCTTTTGTAAGATTCCAGAGATTTGTTAGCTTGTATGGTGCTCCACCTCCGCTAGATCGAGGAAGCAACCATCGAGACCGAGATCAATCTAGGCATCTCTGAAACCTCCCCCTCCTCCTCTTGTTCGCATACCTGCAGGAGATACTCGGCTCAACATAGGCGGGTCTCGATCTTTGCCTTTGACCACTCCCCCGACAACTTCCCCTCCGGCTCCCGTTTAACTTGCCAGGGAAAAGGAAGCATCTCTTGGCCAGCTGTGGCGGGAGAGGGAGACCGAGTTAGAGGTACCAGACTCGAAAGGACCCTAGTTGCAAGAGCTATCCACAGAGGAGCGAGTGGCATTCCTGAAGCATCACTTTCCCCAGCATTACTTCGGTGAGTTAAAGTTTGTCCCCGACCATTGTCCGGCTCCCCACCGACAGTCAGGTGAGATATGGGAGCATGTGAAAGCTTTGTATCATCAAATTAATGAGTTCAGCAGGTATTCCTTTGGGCTTTCAGAACTAATCATAAAGAAGAACCAATAGCTTGCTGCCGAGAGGACCACCGTTGAAGCTTTGAATATGAGGATAGGTTTGGCTATTTTCCTTATTGTAAGTTCTCTTTCATGATCCGTCAGGCCCTTTAATGTTAGCTTTGCCGTTGCAGCGGAGATGATGCAAGCTTATGACACACTGAAGAGGGAGTCGGAGCATTCCATCTCGAATTATAAAGCCACTGTGGTTGATCTAACTACTGAGACCACGACTCTAGGAAAGGACAAAGCCGTCCTAAAGCGATCATGTGATGTTTTGGAAAAAAATAGTGCGAGGGTCACCGAACTCCAGAATAACAACGCTGCCTTGAGGGAGGAAAATGATAGATTGCGGTTTGAGAATGCCGAAGTCGCTGAGTTGAAGAGGCAGCTTGAGGTGATGAGAAAGGTGAAGGAGGATGCTGAAGCCAGCAACAGGGACGTGCTGAGCGAGTCAAAGGGTATAAAGGCTGAATATCTAAGGGAAATAGAGTTACTGAGGGAGCAGTTGAGGGATGCAAAGTTTGGCATCGGGTCCTCCTTCGAGGAAAGTATTAATAGTATGTACGTCAAGGCTTTGAGGTTCCGGGGGATTTCATGGTTCGAAGACTACCCTCGTGAGCTTGCTAGAACCTGGGGGAGGTTAGTCCTCTATGAGGCCCACTTACGTCGAGTAGATGTCGACTCCTTGGATGAACGACAGCTTAGGATTAACCTCTTGACTGCTGAGGAAAGCGTGAGACTGGAGGAGGGTGAGAGATTGTTGCTTGAGGATGCCGAGCGAGAGAGGTTGGAGAGGCTTACTACCGAGAAAGGGAAGACGACAGTGACTGAGAGCGTCAGGGTTACAGAGACCTTTGCATAGGCCATCTCTTATTGTCCACTGGCCTCTGATTTGGCTGCGATGAGTGACCCTAGTGCCCTGACTCGAGTCTCGACCGAATATGACCCAGATCATCTCGGGCTAGGTGGAACTGCATTTACCTTGCCAATGGCACCAGGTGGCCCCTCTACTTGTCCTTTTCTATCCTTGGGCGGAGGTAAATTCTCTTTACAAGGCGTCCCTGAGGATGACGTGATTACCGAATTTGTGGACTAACAAGGTTGTGTCTTTACTATGTAGTTCCTCCTGAGTCCACTACGGCAGCGGACCCCGCCCCCGTAGTCCCGCAAGTGACCGAATCCAGGCCCAGCCTTATGGGAACACAATTTAGAGAGGGCGGCGACCATCTTGACACTTTTCTGACATAAGGATGACCCATAGCATGGTGGACATTCTCAACGAGGATGGGGAGGTGGCCGATGTGCAGAGCAGAGGTCCAACGGGCATCTATGTGTCCACGATGCCGGCTATGGGAGCGATCCAAGAGGCCAAGATGGTGGCCCCGCATGAGAAGGCGGAGGAGACGGAGAGGGCTGAGCAGGGAGGAAAGGAGATCCCGAAGAAGAGCGAGGCTGTCGTAGGCCCTGGAGCTGGGAACACAATCTCAGATACTCATGAGTCGGTTACTCCCTCGAAGGGTCAATCGAGCAGAAGGGGATCTGATCGGAAGAGGTCTGGGGCTGGCAACGACCCATCGAGCGCTGAATCGGCAAAAAGACACAAGCAAAGGAAGAAAAGACATGATTAGTATTAGTAGCTTAAGTAGGATTTACCGTTATTTTGGTAGTGGTTATGCGAGTACGGCCCTCGCTTTTGGTTTTTCAAGACACGGTGTGGTTCTCATGTACACCCTGTCATTAGAAAGTAAAAATATTAGACACATAGTTTGTTTTGTGTGTGTGTGTAAAAGGAAATATGAATTAGTAAAGATCATCCCTTATGTCGAATGTTCAGATGTTCTTTCTATGTTTTCCAGCGTCCTGTACTTGCATAAACTTACTTATCGTTACACTTGTCACTAAAGCGATTAGGAGTCGTCTCTGGGTAAATTATTCCAGAGAGGTGAGGTAGAGCGCTGGTTTTAGTAAGTTCTCCTCAGCTCAGGGAACCCATGGTTTGTGAAACCAGGCTGTATGCCTACTGTTTTGGGTGGCCCAGGGTTAAACACAAGTATAGAGAGGGCGTCGCGTTGTGCGGTCTGCCAGGTGGGTGGCTCTCCCGTCGTTCTTCGGGTTGAGGCAATTTGCCAGACGTCGTTTATTCACCGGCATAGTTTTCAGCCCCGATCATCAGCTCATAAGGTCCGATCATGGCCACGGGATGCCCCTTAGCCTTGATAGCTAAGGGGAAGAAACGATTTAAGGTCGATCTTGGTGCTGCATCAAGATTCGATCGGCACCCGCAACCGGCGAAGAGAGATTTGCAACAATCTTAGTCGGTCGCTGAGTGGCGTCATGCCACCTGGACTAGGACACAGAACGATTTATCCTCGGCCTTAGCATCGGGTCGGGGTTCAAGTTCGTGGTTGTTTATACTCGGTCGCACCATGGGTCGACGACTCGAGTTGCGTTGCCGGCTCCCGTACTCAGGGTGTTAGGCATAGCCAAGCATTTTCAGACTCAATGTCGCCCAAAAATTGGGATAGTCGTGCCAGCTCCCGTGTCCTGGGTGCCGATTCGGCTTTCATACGTGTGAATCGAGTTAGGTGTGAATCGAGTTGGTTGTTGGAAAATAAGGCGCATTACGTGAGAAGTAAACAACAGAGAGACAAGAAATTGAACACCATTTCTACTAATAACTTTGGCAGTAATAGCCTTCACAATACCTTGGATTTTTGAAAAAACAGAATATTGTTTGTAAAGCATAAACAACCGTAAACTGAGTTATGTAAAGTAGCGGCGGAGATGTTCGTTGTTCCATGCCCTTGGAAGTTCAGCTCTGTCAACGGTGGCGAGGCTGAAGGTTCCATCGCTGAGCTTTCGATGGATGGACTACGGGCCTTCTCAGCGAGGCACAAGTCCTTTTGGCAGGGGAAAAACCCGCTTTAGAACGAGGTCGCCGATGTTGAAGTCCTTGTAGCGAACCCTTGAGTTGAAGTATAGGGCCACTCGCTGTCGTTCGTTGGCAGCTCTGATATCGGCCTCGTTTCTTTTTTCTTCCAGCAAGTTGAGTAATCCCAGAAGTAGATCTTGGTTTGTCTTTGGGTCGAAGTACATGACGCGATGGGATTGCAACTTGAGCTCAGTGGAAATGACGGCTTCAGATCCGTAAGCGAGGGTGAAAGGAGTATGGCCGGTTGTTGTCTTGTGGGTTATGCGGTAAACCCATAGAGCTAGAGGGAGTTCGTCTACCCACATGCACCCAGCCTTTTCCAGATGCTTCTTGATGATAGATTTAATGACCTTGTTAACCGCCTCGACTTGCCTGTTGGCTTGGGGATGGGCCACCACTGAGAATCTTTTGTCGATGTCGTGGCGCTAACAGAAAGCTTTAAACTTGGTGCTCTAGAACTATGTGCCGTTGTCGGAGATGATTGCTTAAGGCACTCCATAGCGGGTAATGATGTTGCGGACAACAAAGCTGATCGTCTTCTTCGTGGTTATGGCGGGGAGAGCTTCAGCTTCTGCCCACTTGGTAAAATAGTCCACTGCGACGACAGCATACCGTGCCCCGACTCTGGCCATTGGAAGAGTTCTGATGATGTCGATTCCCCACATGGCGAACGGACGTGGGCTGGCCATCATAGATAGCTCGGTAGGCGGGGCTCTAGGAATTTTGGAGAAGCACTGACACTTATCGCATTTGCGTGCGTAGTCCGCGGCGGCTTAATCGAGCGTGGGCCAGTAATAACCATGTCTGAGAATCTTTTTTGCCAGGATCTGGCCCCTAGTGTGATCGCCACATTCGCTTTCATGCACACTGCTTAGCACTCGGAGGGTGTCACCGTGAGCTACGCAGTGGAGCAAGGGAACGGAGAAACCTCTGCAATAGAGTATCCCATCCATAAGAAGGTAACAGGCGGACTTACGAGTGAGCGTGTGCCTTTCCGTATAGTGATTAGGTAGGATCCCGTGCTACAGGTAATTTTTGATTGGTGTCATCTAGGATTCAGGCTTGGGTTCGGTGCTCATAATCGTCTCGTCTTGCCCTTGCTTGATGCTTAGAGAGTTGAGGAATTCAACCAGGGAGAATCCGTTAAGTTGAGGATCTCCAGAACTTGCCATCCTGGCAAGGGAATCCGGTTTTTCATTATGCTTGCGTGGGATATGGGTGATGGTGAAATGCTCGAGGCAAACGAGCAACCCCTGAACCCAAGCCAAGTATTGGGCAAACCGTCCCTCTTTTGCCTGATACTCTCCCAGTACTTGTCAGACGATAAGTTGTGAATCGGAGAAGATGTGGGCAGTCTCAAGCTTGAGTTCGATCGCAATTCTAAGACCGACGATTAAGGCCTCGTATTCCGCGTCATTGTTGGTGGCAGGGAAATTCAGCCTTAGCATGTAATATGTCGGGCGTTCTTCAGGGGTGCTGAGCATGACTCCGGTCCCGGAGCACTTTCTATTAGAGGAGCCATCTACAACAATTTCCATTTGGTATCGGGAATTCCAACGTTTGGTGCGGGTTCCTCCTCGGGGGCTGTGAATTCCATGATGAAGTCGGAGAGGTCTTGGCCGAGGATGGCTCACCCGGGGATGAAGGTTATTTCGAACTGGCTTAACTCTATGCTCCACTTTAGTAATCGTCCTAACGCCTCGGTTCGTTGTAGGACCGGTCGTAGCGGCTGGTTGGTGAAAACTTTTATGGGATGCGACTGAAAGTACGGTCGGAGCTTTCTAGAGGAAATCAATAAGCAAAATTCTAGCTTCTCTAACGTAGGGTAGTTCTTCTCTGCCCCTGTCAGCTGCTTGCTGATATACTAGATGGGCCGTTGAGTGCGATCCTCGAGGCGTATTAGTGTCGAGCTGATTGCCTATGAAGAAATAGACATGTAAATGTATAAGTCCTCATGGTCTATAGGCTTGGAGAGGATTGGTGGCCGTTCTAAGTGGTCCAGGAGTTCCTTGAATGCGGAGACGCATTCATGGGTCCACATGAAGTTGCACTTCCCCTTTCGAAGTAAATCAAAGAAGGGGATGCATTTATCGGTGGCCCTAGAGATGAACCGAATTAAAACGGCGACCTTTCTGTTCAAACTCTGGACATACCTGATGTTCTCTGGGATTCAGATGTCCCGAATTTCTTGGATTTTTTCTGGGTTAGCTTCGATGCCCCGAGAATTGACAATGAAACCCAAAAATTTGCTCGAGGCGACTCCGAAGGACCATTTCAAGGGGTTGAGTTTTGTGTTGTATTGGCGAAGGACAATGAACATCTCGGAGAGGTCGTGGGCGTGGTCGCCCGATATTTTAGATTTTACTAGCATATCATCCACGTACACCACCATGGACTTTCCAATTTGATTTTTAAAAAGTTGATTAACCCTTCGCTGATAAGTGGCGCCGGCATTTTTAAGGCCGAAGGGCATAACACGGTAGCAGTGGAGCCCAAGGTCGGTTCTTGATCACAGAGGCTCATCGGAATCTGGTTATAGCCGGAGTAGGCGTTCATGAAGTATAATAGCTAGTATCCGGCAGTTGAGTCGACTAGTCTATCGATCTTCAGGAGCAGGAAGCTGTCCTTGGGCATGCCTTGTTCAGATCGGAGAAGTCAATGCATGTCCACCACTTACCGTTGGCCTTTTTAACCAGAACTGGGTTGGAAACCCACTCAAGGTAGTCAGCTCCGCGGATGAAGTTATTGTTGAGTAGACGGTCCACCTCTTCTTCGAGTGCCTTAGACCTCTCGGGCCCTAAAAAGCGGCGTTTCTATTTGACTGGAGGCATTCTAGGACCTAAGCCAAGGGAATTGCAGGAAATTTCTTGGTCGAGGCCTTTCATGTCAGAGTGGGTCCATGCAAACACATCTAAATTTTCTTTCAAGAAGCATATGAGGTCTTCTTTAACTGCTGGGTGGAGTTGTGACCCTACCTTCAACACCCTCGTTGGGTCGTCGAGGTTGACGGGAATGTCCACTGTAGATTTGACCAGGGTAGCCCTCTCGTATTCGGGTTATTTTTCCTTCCGTGGGTCGAGATCATCGGAAAGACAGGAGTGGCGTCTGCGCCAGGGCCAAGACTCCGCTGATTGCTATGCCGAGACATTCTTGGCGCAAGGAGTGGGCACGGCTTTGCCCTTATCCATATTGCATGCATTCTTCCATTCTATTGCGTAACATTCCCTGGCGATTACTTCATCGTAAGCGGCCTTAAAGATGATGTTGACCGAGCTTCCCGAGTCGATTAAGACCTTTCGTACGGAAGCGGCACCGATCTGGGCAGTGATGACTAGGGGATCGGTGGCTAGTATTTCCACCCCTGTCGATTCCCTTTCTCGCAAGACGATGTCGTCCCACATGGTGTTTTGTAGCTTGAAGGGGACGGACTCAGGGAGGGCGGAGCAGGCTTCGTAAGTAGCATGTTTAATGGAACTGACATATTCCACCATTTTTTGGAAGTTGTTGTGCGTGGGGTAAGGTCCGCCACAGATGGCGTTGATCACAATTCCTCTTCTTGGGTTAGATGGTCCTGGAACTCCCTTAAGGGCTGCTTTTGGAGCTGGGGCTGGAGGCTGCGAGTTAGCTTTGGCTGGAAAGGGCTCTTAGACATATTTCTCGAGTTGCTTCTCGCGTATAAGTTTCTCGATTGCATCCCTAACCTGGCGGCATACGTTAGTGTCGTGCCCGTATACGTCATGGTATCGACAGTACCTCCCGGTGTTCTTCTCGCGGTCAGTTGATTCTCTGACACGTGGCTTCTTGTATGGCAGGGTGTTACATGTTTCCAAGTAAATCGTCTCTATGTCTTTATTCAACGGGGTGTAGGTTTCGAAAGCTTAGCGAGGGTCGGGCTTTCTTATTTCTGCTGGGGCTTGCCCGTTGTTCCGTCCATCTGTCCTGCCATAGTTTGGTTTTTGCCTTTGGGGACCTACCCCCCTGTTTTTGTCGAAGGGCTCCCCTCCCCGCCTACCTCTGAAGTGGTTTTTGGCGGTATCGGCTAGTGGGTCGTTGGGATGACTTACGACGGAAAGCCGGTTCTGCCTTGCTTCTTCTTGGCATAAGTGCTGACTCGCCTTCTCGTAGAAGGCGTCGAGGCTCTTTAGCTGTTTTCGATCGATCCAGGCCACGAATTCTGAAGTAGGGAGGACCCCTTTTGCTAGTTGAAAGAGTATGGTGTGAGGATCCGGATCTTCGACCTCGGCGAGAGCTGTGTTGAACCGGGAAAGGTAGCTCCTAAGCGATTCGGCGGGCCCCTGGTATAGGTTAGATAAGGTGAGGGCATTCTTTGGAGTCAGGATACACACCCTGAATTGCTTGACCAGCTATGTTGCCAATTTCCAGAAGTTGTTAATGGAATCGAACATGAGGAGGGAAAACCGAAGTAGAATAGTATCGGATAGGAATACCGGGAAGCATTTGCATTTTGCTGGGTCGTCACCTCGGCTCGAGTCCATTTTCCATTCATAGCGATTCAAGAAGGCACAAGTGTCGGTGGTACCGTCGTAGAGTGACATTTTTGGCATGCTAAAGCGCCTTGGCCATTCGGCTTCATTCACTCTTCTTGTAAAGGGGGTTACACCTGATGTGCGCTTCCCATGCGCCTTGTGCGCCCCCTCGCATTTCCCTCATGACCCTTTGTATCATGTCGGGGAGGTAAGTTGGATGGGGATCCGCCATTTGGACCATGGGTTTTGACGTGGCTCCGGATTCCTGTTGCGAGGCCGTCTTCTATGATGGATGTATGGATCTTCTTCCTCCATGTCCTCGACAATTATGATTTGGTCTTGTGGTTGGTGAGGCGGAGAAGGGTAACGTGGATCCTGTTCTGCAGGAGCGTGGGCCGTTGGAATAGCGGGCCCTTCACCCCGATTAGCGGCCATTGGGTTGTGTCGAGGAGGAGGTTGGTTTGTAGGATCTGGTCCGTCATTGATAATTAAGCGAGATCGGTCTCGGTACTGTGCCCCCTCGTTGTATGTGACTGTGGTCCGGTCGCCGTTGCCGTTCCCATGCCCGTTGGTATGACCATCACCGTTGTCGAGGGCATTGGTACGAGCGGCGACATGGTTGATGAGGGTGAATCTTCTCCTTTAGTGTGGGCCCCTTGACTCGGAAGAGGAAGTTTCTGAGGCGGTTGGTCGGGGTCGAGCATTGTTCCGAGTTTGTTGACGTTGGGCGACAACTCGCTGACTTTTTTGAAGTTGCCGCATAAGGTCGATGTAATTCCTTATTGCTTGGTTGAGCTCGACTGTGGTGTTTTCATATCTTTCATTAAGCGCGCGAATCTGACTTGAGTAACGGGCGCTTCGGGGTCCATAACAGGAGGGACAGTTTCATCAGGGGCCGGGACATCTACCGGTTGAGGTAGTTGGGAGGTGCCGGCCTCGGCTACGACTGAAGAGCCAACCACTGTGTTCTTTGACTTCTTTACCATCGTAATCAGACCCGACAACGGGTTGAGCAAGGAACCTAAGCTTGTCGAAGTCGAGATGATAACGTGGAAGAAAGACGCAAATCTAGAATTCGGATTCTCAGTGGAAGCACCAAATGTTGACGGAAAAAAATGTCGTAAACACCAAAGATTCCTATTACTAGGAATAGTTAATTTGGTCGCAAGACTAGGTAAGAGAAAGCAGCAAACGACACAAGTATTTATAGTGGTTCGGCCGCGGGTTAGGCCTACGTCCACTTTGGAAGGATGTTGAATTTTTATTAATCACTCAAGAATTACAAGGTGGAGCCATGCTCATTACATTCACTTTCATAATTGAAATATGTTAGTTATTTGAAAAAAAAGAATATTTAATTCTCCTTCTTCCTCAAATAGGAGATGCCATTAATGGAGCTCATGAAGTGTAACACCCCACCTCCGCTAGGGTCACTCACAAAGGGAATGCACTAGCTTTTGTGGAGCATTATCTAGGTAAACATACATAGAAATATTACAAGACAGAACATATAAAACAGCGGAAGAAGAACCAAATTGCATTGCTTTAAAATCTAGAAAGGTCTAAAGCCTTTTACATCAAAGTGCCATTAAATCCATTACATCGAAATCTGTCTTGCAATAGTAAAGAAGCATAAAAACATAGTCATAAATCATTCCCCAAGTAAAATAGTAAAGCAAGCCATAGCCAAGAGAAATCCAAGCAGTACATGAAAGAGCCATGGAGCTTGGTAAGATCTGAACTAAGCTGTATTCCCACCCTGCGAACCGGGGGAGGGGTGGGGAACGAAAGAAAAAGAGGCGAAACAAACTGGGTCAGTCATAAAGACTGAGTAAATTCTAGTGGCTTTCAGCATAAAAACAGGTGAAGATAATATGGCATAAATAAACTAAAAGTAAAAATAAGCATGATGACAAGGTAAGCTACAGGCACGATGAATCAAGTACAACATTTCATGCTTCCTATCAAGAGTATCATCACAAGGTTCCTACCAAGTATCACATTGCAAGGTTTCTATTAAGTATAACATCGCAAGATTTCTAAACTTCACCATTCCCCTATTTTATTTGATTTCCTAAATTCTTTGCACCAACTGTATTAGTACCCCAACCCGTATCATCCTTTCCATGTATATGTACAGTCCCTTGCCGTATATCGTACGGGTTTCATCACGTATTTCTATACTACTTCAACGTAGTGCCACCATTCTTGAAATCGTTTGGACTTCCACCCTTGTTCTGACTAGGTTTCTTTATCATGAACTATTGTGTGTTCAACTAGGATTTATGCCACCTTGGACCACTAGGGATTATGCTACCTATTGAACGTTTCGTAGATTCGATTAGGGTTTATGCCACCTTGGACCACTAGGGATTATGCTACCTAATGAACAACACCCTTTTTCCATGTAACGATCTATTAATCGATCAGCTCCCTACAAGTCCTAGCTCGTTCATGTGTCTGTGTCATACGGCCCAATCACGAAATGTAGCCACCTGTGCTAGGTTCACCATAGGGTGTATCAAGCCCTAGGGTGCCAACCACCGACATGAATCAAGCACGCACAGTGTAAACCTACCGGTGCACAATGCCTACTTTTTCAACTCCGGACTACGTGCACGACCATAGTCCGCCTGAACCTATAATGGCGCACCAACTCAGCCATCATTCTGGTCGCTTACAATCAGCCCAGTAATCATGCCCCACCCTGCCTAGTTCCAGGGTACCGTGATACATCTAGTTGGTTACTGCTAAAAAGGTCCGCGCAACTAGAGTTTCCGTTCAGTAGGTTAAGTGTTGTCATTTAAATTCGAGACTTAACGCCATCATTCTAGCATGTCAAGTTGGTTACGTGTTGTCATTCAAGTTCGTGACTTAACCGCCTACGTGTCGTGTCAAATTGGCTAAGTGTTGTCATTCAAGTTCATGACTTAGCCCTACGAATCATCTGTCAAGTCGGTTAAGTATATTCAAGCGGTTCATGACTTAATCCTATCAAATCATAGTGTTAAATTGGTTAAGTATATTCAAGCGGTTCATGACTTAACCCTATCAAATCATCATGTTAAATTGGTTAAGTATATTCAACCGGTTCATGACTTAACCCTATCAAATCATCGTGTCCAATTGGTTAAGTATATTCAAGCGGTTCATGACTTAACCCTATCAAATCATCGTCTCCAATTGGTTAAGTATATTTAAGCGGTTCATGACTTAACCCTATCAAATCATCGTGTCCAATTGGTTAAGTATATTCAAATAATTCGTGGCTTAACCCGCCCACGTATCATGCTAAGTTGGTTAAGTATTATCTATATGTTCAAGTTGACTTAATCCTACCACGTATCATGTTATATTGGTTAAGTGTCATTAATCTAGTCATATTACTTAACCCACTCATTGGTCTGATTAACTATTATGTTGGTTAAGCCTACATTTGTAAGTTTTATATGTTCTTAACTCATACCGGTTAGGTCCACATTTACATGTCAAATTTCCATGTCATCCCACCTAACCCTCTAACCATACCCACGTCTTATTATAGTTAGTATTCCTTAATTCATTCATTATGAGGAACGAATCATGACCTCTCACATTAGACCGTGCATTTTGTGGCCACTGGATTTGCCAGGCGGTTCCGGGCAGATTTACACCACAAACTGGGTCTAACCTCGTGTCATAAACCGTTATGCCTACAATTTGGCCTTCGACCTCTCACATTAGATTGACACTTTGTGGCTACTGGATTCCAGGCAGATTTACACCACAAACTAAGTCTAACCTCGTGTCAGAGGTTCATTAATGGTCGTATTCCACCCAAAAACCCAATATCAGTTCATCTGTTTAACATATAGAATGTTCATGTTCCAACCACGTTCATATTTCCAGTTATATATCAATTATCAGGTTCATAATTCACGTTTTTGTCCCAAAACGTATTCCCAAATTATTATCAAAATTCACTATAAGCTTATGCCAAGTTATAGCCTTTTATTTACAATACAAGCAAACTACCCAAAACCCAACATAGGCGTGTTCATATTAAACTTTCTCCAAGTCATTAATTATTATATATGTTTCTACTCCAAATTTTACACAATTAACATATGCCCAAGTTCTAGATTACATGTCAATTTTACATATGCCCAATTCCTACCAAATTTACATATGTTCAAGATTCATGATTTACATGTTTACAAAGCTACACCCAATTTACATAGATCAAGTTTTATACCCAAAATTACATGTATTCTACGTTTACACCAATTTACTCATAACAAGTTCTAGCCATATTACACATATCAAGATCCATGTCAAATTATATATATATCAAGATCCATATCAAATTATATATATCAAATTTCATGTTAATGGCAAATTATCCCCAAACATCCAATTTTCATATTATGCCTTCGATTCCACCAAACGAATATATTCCACTAGGAAATATTCCAATATTTCCCCCGTATACCATCGCACGTATATCGTGGTTTAGGCCTAGGTCCGAAATTGACCTAGGTTCATCAAAAGAAAATAAATAGGGGGAGGTAGAAGTTGCAATAAGAACTAGATCAAAGAGAAAATAGCACAAATCATCATGATAGGCATAAAGATTACAACTTGATGATAACATTATTACGAATCAAGAAAACTGCTAAATAGATCATAAACTTGACATGATAAACGAGAATAGAAAAGTCCCAAAACTCAAGATCCAAGAAGCAACAGAAATAGATTTGAATCGATAATCATACTTAGATCCAATTCCACTTTATTTCATGTCTATATTATAATTAAATGTTTAAATCTAAAAACAACTAGAACCTACAGAGCATGGCTAATGAATTAAGAACTGAATTTGTTGTAAAAATGTCGTGGCGTTGTTAATTTATTGTCTTGAATCATTGTAGAAGCCTTGTTCTTTGGATTGATTTGAGTTTGAATGTTTGTACTTTGATTTGGAGACGACGGTCATGGTTCAAGAGGTATTTTAGCAGCATAATTTTGTAAGAATGATTTGATATGAATTAGGTTAGATCTAAGGGCGTTTTTATAGGTGTAGCAACTAGTTTAGGCCCTTAGATTAACCCTAGAATCAATCCGGACCATCAAAACACATCTCAGGCTTCAAAAATGAGTTCTGGGTCAAAATAGGCCGACCAGGTCGACCTATAAGGGGAGGAGGTTGACATTATGGTCGACCTGGGGTGTAGGTCGACACTATGGTCGACTTGGGGGGTAGGTCGACCCTATGGTCGACCTGGGGGGGGAGGGGGGGTAGGTCGACCCCCTGGTCCAGTGCTGCCTGAAAACTGCTGAAACTTGTACAGGCCCTAACTTCTTCATCCGAACTCCGAGTTTCAAAAACTCGGACTCTATTTCATGTAAAATTTCGAGACGAACACAATGGCATAACCCGTTTCCCTTGATTCTTATTTTAAAATTTAATTCTGCCTTGATTTATGGTTTTAACATGTTATAAAAATTCGAGTTGTTACATTCTTCCCTCCTTAAAGAATTTCGTCCCCGAAATCTTGAAGTTAAGAAGAATGCATCCAATCATCCAATCAACCATCTACTCAACCATCATTCACAAGCAACCATTGTCCTTAAAAGATTTCTAATGCTGTATGAACATATGCAAGAAGTGTGTGTATATGTTCATTGTCTAATGCAAATGATCAGGCCTGATTGATCTTTTTAAATGCAAAATATGTTTAGTGCCATGAATCCAACATGTATGCAAATAGTCCTTGTCATATAAACACTATATGTGTGCACAAACATCCATCCATATGCAATATCCACATGACAACACATTCAATTCCATCCATAAACAAGTATAAACACTCATGCATATGCAATATGGAAATGTAACTGAGCCGATCTAGTGCCTAATGTGTGTTCATGCATCCACGAGCAACAACTAGTAACCACTTGCAACCATCAACCATAACATGTCTCAAACACATGTTTACATCCATTAGTTCCTTCCTAAAGGTATAACCGAATGATAGAAGCAAGTAAAGAAAAAATTTGTACCCAAAACACCAGCCCAAAACCAATATATATGATTCTACGAAACCAAGCATGATAAACTCCTTTTAGGTCACAGTAAATCCCTTCCTAAAACCAACCCATATCCTATAAAGCCCAAAAAGTTTAGTCAACCCAACGGACACCCTCAAACCCCAACATATATCACAACCAGATGAGTCATGCTCCTTATGGGGTTTGCAACAGAAATAAGATGGAGAATAGGACCGAGAGGTTATACTTAAAAGATAGCATGCAAATAAGCTCTACAGGAAAAGAGGGATCAAGGATATACCCTTAAAAAGAGATATGATGCGTGTGCCTAGTCTTTAATCTTCTAAGTCGCATTTCCTTGAGCTTAAATCCATTGTGCTTTGACCGTCTTTAGCTTCACAATTTCGTAGCTTCTTAATTCCTATTTCCAAAATATGAGTTGGAACTCATTTCACTGTCGCCTCTCGTTCCACTTTCACTTATTCTTTTACTAGTATACTCGGCTTAAACATAACTGCGTACACATGGTTTCATGCAAGCTTTCCAAAATTCACTAGTGAATCTCGGATCTCGTTCACTTATTAGAAGGTACTCCACATAAAAGAATTATCTCTTAGAAATAAACAAATGCCAACCATGTTGCCAAGTGTACTTACTAAGGTGATTTTATATAACTCATGCATAAGAGAAATGAACCATCTGCCTTAGTGGCGAACACTACTCGAGCGGATCGATAAATGTATCAAGAACGGATTGATTAATGTATCAAGAGATTCTAGGTAGCTAAACATGGCAGAACCCTAAGGGTTACACTAGACTTCGAGGGCTTTACCAAGGCAATTTGAGCGTCTAACTACCCTCTTTTCATACTCGAGAATGGTACCATTTCTGGACAACCACTCCATCCCTAGTATCAACCCATATCCCAAAAACATAAGCATTACTTATAAACTCAACTCTTAGCATAGACATTCTCAAATCCAAATAAGTCATGAATAAATGAGCCGATTCTCCACAGGATTTGAGACAAAAACGGGATCCTCTACTACGCTAGTACTAAGGTGCAGAGACTCAACTATCGAAGCAGAAATAAAAAGGATGCGATGTACCATAATCAAAAGGGTACGAACAGGATAGAAATATAAACTAGACTTTCCTACATAAACATTTCTACCTTCTTGTTATGAGCCTCATTCGCCTTAACCACTCTTATCCCCTCTTATATAACGTGTTACCAGGTCTCGCGAGAACTACCTCCATCGCACGGCAACCCTACAAAGCTTGAAATAAGATTAGTCTCAAATGGAACTAATGTGACTACAGATGGAGGAAAGAAAGGAAAAGGGATTCGAACAAGGAAACAAAGGATAATGCTAATGGCCTTTGGGGAATAGCCTTTAAAAATAAAACTTTTCTTGAAAAATGCTTCTTTGTAAATGGTTTTGAAAATAATTTCAAAAGGTTTCAAAAACTTTTGCCCATTATGGCAACCTTCTACTCTGATACCAAAAGTAACACCCCACCTCCGCTAGGGTCACTCACAAAGGGAATGCACTAGCTTTGGTGGAGCATTATCTAGGTAAACATACACAGAAATATTACAAGACAGAACATATAAAACAGCGGAAGAAGAACCAAATTGCATTGCTTTAAAATCTAGAAAGGTCTAAAGCCTTTTACATCAAAATGCCATTAAATCCATTACATCGAAATCTGTCTTGCAATAGTAAAGAAGCATAAAACCATAGTCATAAATCATTCCCCAAGTAAAACAGTAAAGCATTCCATAGCCAAGAGAAATCCAAGCAGTACATGAAAGAGCCTTGGAGCTTGGTAAGATCCGAACAAAGCTGTATTCCCACCCTGCGAACCTTGGGGGGGGGGAGCGAAAGAAAAAGAGGCGAAACAAACTGGGTCAGTCATAAAGACTGAGCAAGTTCTAGTGGCTTTCAGCATAAAAACAGGTGAAGATAATATGGCATAAATAAACTGAAAGTAAACATAAGCATGATGACAAGGTAAGCTACAGGCACGATGAATCAAGTATAACAATCCATGCTTCCTATCAAGACTATCATCACAAGGTTCCTACCAAGTATCACATTGCAAGGTTTCTATTAAGTATAACATCGCAAGATTTCTATACTTCACCATTCCCCTATTTGCTTTGATTTCCTAAATTCTCTGCACCAACTATACTAGTACCCCAACCCGTATCATCCTTTCCATGTATATGTACAGTCCCTTGCCGTATATCGTACAGGTTTCATCACGTATTTCTATAATACATTAAAGTAGTGCCACCATTCTTGAAATCGTTTGGATTGCCACCCTTGTTCTGACTAGGTTTCTTTATCATGAACTATTGCGTGTTCAACTAGGATTTATGCCACCTAGGACCACTAGGGATTATGCTACCTATTGAACGTTTCCGAGATTCGATTAGTGTTTATGCCAACTAGGACCACTAGGGATTATGCTACCTAACGAACAACACCCTTTTTCCACGTAACGATCTATTAATCGATCAGTTCCCTACAAGTCCTAGCTTGTTAACGTGTCTGTGTCATACGGCCCAATCATGAAATGTAGTCACCTGTGCTAGGTCCACCATAGGGTGTACCAAGCCCTAGGGTGCCAACCACCGACACGAATCAAGCACGCACAGTGTAAACCTACCGGTGCCCAATGCTTGATTTTTCAACTCCGGACTACGTGCACGACCATAGTCCGCCTGAACCTACAATGGCGCACCAACTCTGCCGTCATTCTGGTTGCTTACAATCAGCCCAGTAATCGTACTCCACCCTACCTAGTTCCAGGGTACCGTGATACATCTTGTGGGTTACTGCTAAAAAGGACCGCGCAAATAGGGTTTCCGTTCAGTAGGTTAAGTGTTGTCATTTAAATTCGAGACTTAACCCCGTCAGTCTAGCATGTCAAGTTGGTTAAGTGTTGTCATTCAAGTTCGTGACTTAACCCGCCTACGTGTCATGTCAAATTGGCTAAGTGTTGTCATTCAAGTTCATGACTTAGCCCTACGAATCATCTGTCAAGTTAGTTAAGTATATTCAAGCGGTTCATGACTTAACCCAATCAAATCATCATGTTAATTTGGTTAAGTATATTCAAGCGGTTCATGACTAAACCCGATCAAATCATCGTGTTAAATTGGTTAAGTATATTCAAGCGGTTCATGACTTAACCCTATCAAATCATCGTGTCCAATTGGTTAAGTATATTCAAGCGGTTTATGACTTAACCCTATCAAATCATCGTGTCCAATTGGTTAAGTATATTAAAGTGGTTCATGACTTAACCCTATCAAATCATCGTGTCCAATTGGTTAATTATATTCAAATAATTCATGGCTTACCCTGCCCACGTATCATGCTAAGTTGGTTAAGTATTATCTATATGTTCAAGTTGACTTAACCCTGTTATGTGTCATGTTATATTCGTTAAATGTCATTAATTTAGTCATATTACTTAATCCACCCATTGGTCTGATTAACTATTATGTTTGTTAAGCCTACATTTGTAAGTTTTACATGTTCTTAACTCATACCGGTTAGGTTCACATTTACATGTCAAATTTCCATGTCATCCCACCTAACCCTCTAACCATACCCATGTCTTATTATGGTTAGTATTCCTTAATTCATTCATTATGACGAACGAATCATGACCTCTCACATTAGACCGTGCATTTTGTGGCCACTGGAATTGCCGGGCGGTTCCGGGCAGATTTACACCACAAACTGGGTCTAACCTCGTGTCATAAACCATTACGCCTACAATTTGTCCTTCGACCTCTCACATTAGACTGACACTTTGTGGCTACTGGATTTGCCGGGCGGTTCCGGGCAGATTTACACCACAAACTGAGTCTAAGCTCGTGTCAAAGGTTCATTAATGGTCGTATTCCACCCAAAAACCCAATATCAGTTCATCTGTTTAACATATAGAATGTTCACGTTCTAACCACGTTCATATTTCCAGTTATATATCAATTATCAAGTTCATAATTCACGTTTTTGTCCCAAAACGTATTCCCAAATTATTATCAAAATTCACTATAAGCTTATGCCAAGTAATAGCCTTTTATTTACAATACAAGCCAACTACCCAAAACCCAACTTAGGTGCGTTCATATTAAACTTTCTCCAACTCATAAATTATTATATATGTTTCTACTCCAAATTTTACATAATTAACATATGCCCAAGTTCTAGATTACATGTCAATTTTACATATGCCCAATTCCTACCAAATTTACATATGTTCAAGATTCATGATTTACATGTTTACAAAGCTATGCCCAATTTACATAGATCAATTTTTATACCCAAAATTACATATATATTATGTTTACACCAATATACTCATAACAAGTTCTAGCCAAATTACACATATCAAGATCCATGTCAAATTATATATATATCAGGATCCATATCAAATTATATATATCAAGTTTCGTGTTAATGGCAAATTATCCCCAAACATCCAATTTCCGTATTATGCCTTGGATTCCACCAAACACATATATTCCACTAGGAAATATTCCAATATTTCCCCCATATACCATCGCACGTATATCGTAGTTTAGGCCTAGGTCCGAAATTGACCTAGGTTCATCAAAAGAAAATAAATAGGGGGAGGTAGAAGTTGCAATAAGAACTAGATCAAAGAGAAAATAGCACAAATCATCATGATAGGCATAAAGATTACAACTTAATGATAACATTATTACGAATCAAGAAAACTGCTGAATAGATCATAAACTTGGCATGATAAATGAGAATAGAAAAGTCCCAAAACTCAAGATCCAAGAAGCAATAGAAATAGATCTGAATCGATAAACATACTTAGATCCAATTCCACTTTATTTCGTGTCCATATTGTAATTAAATGTTTAAATCTGAAAACAACTAGAACTTACAGAACATGGCTAATGAATTAATAACTGAATTTGTTGTAAAAATGTCGCGGCGTTGTTAATTTATTGTCTTGAATCATTATAGAAGCCTTGTTCTTTGGATTTATTTGAGTTTGAATGTTTGTACTTTTATTTGGAGACGGTGGCCATGGTTCAAGAGGTATTTTAGCAGCATAATTTTGTAAGAATGATTTGATATGAATTAGGTTAGGTGTAAGGGTGTTTTTATAGGTGTAGCAACTAGTTTAGGCCCTTAGATTAACCCAAGAATCAATCCGGACCATCAAAACACGTCTCAGGCTTCAAAAATGAGTTCTGGGTCAAAACAGGCCGACCAGGTCGACCTGTAAGGGGAGGAGGTCGACACTATGGTCGACCTGGGGGTAGGTCGACACTATGGCGGACCTAGGGTTAGGTCGACCCTATGGTCGACCTGGGGGGGGGGGGGAGGGGGTAGGTCGACCCTATGGTCGACCCCCTGGTCCAGTGCTACCTGAAAACTGCTGAAACTTGTACAGGCCATAACTTCTTCATTCGGACTCCGATTTTCGAAAACTCGGACTCTATTTCATGTAAAATTTCGAGAATAACGCAATGGCGTAACCCGTTTCCCTTGATTCTTATTTTAATATTTAATTTTTCCTTGATTTATGGTTTTAACATGTTATAAAAATTTGGGTTGTTACATGAAGCTTTAGGGAGGTCTTGAGCGAATAAAATCCAACCCCTTTTAAGTGTGAGGCCATGGGCTATTTATAGGAGTGGGAGTAAGTAGGAGCAGGTAGGATTAGGTGAAAAGGGGGATCACATGTAGGAATTTCGAGCCCGCACCCCTCGCATCTCGAAATTTCAAACCCAGGTATAGGTTCAAAATTTCGAACCCAGATGTTGGCGCGAAATCTCGCTCCGCTGGGCTCAAGATCTCGAACCCAGCCGTAGGCGCGAGATTTCGCATCCATTGGGCTCGGGATCTCGAGCCCAGCTGTGGGTGCGATATTTCACACCCACTGGGCTCGAGACCCCGCACCACTGGGTTCGAAATTTCGAACCAAGGCATGGTGCGAGAAGTTGCACCCGGTGGGTGCAAGTTCCGCGTTATGCCCGGGTGCGGTTCCTCCGAGGGGTGCGAGGGTCTCGGATCGGGTGGTCGAGGCTGGTAACTCCTTCGGGGTTCGAGGCCTTGGATTACAGATGTCTTTTGCATGCCGTGAGGCCACAGGCGGCGTAATCCCTTCTTGATCCTGTTTCCTTCACTGTTGTGTGTTCCTTTTCCACCTCAGCTTCACAAGGTACGTTGAGTTGAGCGTGTCTAATGCTCTCCTTGGAACCGGGCCAAAAAGCCGGTTAACAGTGCTGATATTCGATAAATCTATTTTTCTGAAATCTGAACCTTGAATGTTTACCGAAATCGTTAAAGAAATGATCTAGAACATGTCCAAAATTGTAAAATGGGATGTTGAATACGATTTTGAGTTATTCAAATTAAATGGTGTAAAGTTCGACTTAAATAATTCTCTTGGAATTTAATTTTGAAATAAAATTTATTCGATGATATTCGTAATTTTTTTGAATTCAATGTGAATATGGATTTGAAGCCTTTAAATCGAACGGTTGGTATGGACGATGTTTGAAACGTGCTGGGAAAACTAAATAACTCCATTGAGATTGGAATATATATTTCAAGTTATTGAAATTTGAAAGAAAGAAGAAATTATAGTTTAGAACTAATTTATAAAAGGGTGCTTTTGGCTCACGTCCCTGGAAAGTTTAAAATACAAACGGCATCCACCCCAACTTTATAATACAAAGTGAGTTTCTATTTTGCATGATACGTGTTTTCTGGGGGGGGGGGGGGGGGGAATGCGCTGCTAACCTAAAAAAATTCAAAAAATTGCAAATATTCTCGAAAGCATTCTGAAAAAAAAGTTGCATACATCAATGCATTTATGATGAATATATGCATTCGTGTATGCATATATTCATCCAACATACTATTTTGAAAATCTGGGTGAATATATGCATACATTATGCAACTATTACCAATTGTTGCATACATGTATGCATATAAAGCTGAACTAAGATGCATGTGTTACGAATAGTTGCATGCATGTATGCAACAATTTCGTATAAGTGCATACATGTATGCAACGAAGATAAAAAGGGGAAAGGCTTACGAAAATATGCATGAATATATGCATTTATTCTGTATAAGTGCACAAATGTATGTAACGATGTCTGAAAACTGTGAATGCTTGAAAAAAAGCCAGAATTGAATATATGCACAAAAGGATGTGTATATTGCGGTTTAACTGCATACATGTACGCATTTATACTGCAGTTTGATGCATCACTGAAATATATGCATGAATGTATGCAACTATGTACAAATAGGTGCATCGTTTGATGCAATATACTGTTGTTTCACTGTTTTTTGGTTTTTGATGCGTTTTTGACGGTTTTAACGCCTGAATTTGATGATTATTATTTTTGTGTTTAATTATGAATTTACGTGATTTTTTTTATTTTTTTGCTGATTGTTTTATGATTTTTCGAAAAATGGGGATGTAATTTATATGAAACGTTTGACTGGATGTGAGCCTAATTTACAAGCTTATTAGGGATGTGAGCCTAATTTTCACTTTATAAAAACTATATGTGTGTGTGTGTATATATATCCTGTTTGTTTTGTAAATAAATTATATTCTATTATTTAAAAGTTATTTGAGTAAATTATGTAACATATATATTGTTTTTTTAAATAAATTTTATTATATTATTTAAAATGATTTTTGTATGTTATAATGTATGTATATATATAATGGTTTAAATTATCCTATTATAATCAAACTATTTCAATAAAAATATTTTATATAAAGGTATTATTTTATAATTACCTATTTTTCTAGTTATATTAAATAATTGTAATTTCTTCCTAAATGGGAATTATTTTGATTTAAACCGTTGATTAAAAATTTAGATGTGAAATACATTCCACTTAAATATAAAAGGGATTTTGAAATTAATTAAAATAAGTTGATATGAAAATATATTCTATTAGAATATAAATTGATTTTGAATAAAATCGATTTTTAAACAAATATTATCTTTTGATATGCAGTATATGCTACTCGAACATAAATTGATTTTGAAATATTATATGAGTATAATATATTGATATGAAATATATTTTATCTGAATATAATCAAATTTGAAATAATTGCGATATTTCAATATGAAATTTTATTCTATTTTGAATATAGAAATGGGTTCGTAGCAAACGTGATATTTTGATATGAAAGTGAATCTTTGTGAAAAAATAAGAACCGACTAATATGGAAAATCTAAACGTTTGGTTATTAAAGAGATCGGGATTGGATATTGTCATACTCTCCGCCAATTCCGAAAACAACTTTAATAACTGTGCATGTGGCGAAGAATCCAGAACGAAGTAGGATTGTTTGGAGACAATTATTGGATTTGAAGAAAGAGAAAGATGATGGATAGCCTTGACCTTCGGGTCATAATTAATTGACTAAAATAAGAGCTATACCGTAATTAATGAGATCGCATCTTTGATCGGACACGCTTCTTCGATACTACCTCTATTACATTGTGATAGATTTGGGGCACCCTTTTGAATATAAGAGTGTGTTCCGAGGTGGACGGTAGTTGCGTGTATGCATTACCACTGGTCCGGGATTGCAATTGGTAGAATCCTACCCTGGGTATTTCCTTGCATGCCCTGTCATATTTATCCCGATCGAGCCCCTTGCAATTTTGATTTAACGTTATTGTATCACAGCGCATTCATATCTACCGATGTACTGATGTTTTACATGCAATGTGTACGACAATGTTTGTAAACTGCTTAAGGGTAAAAATGTAATCCCACTTATGCTACTTTTATTATATTTATTTTACTGAGTAGACACTACTATAATAGCATAGCATACTATATATGTAAACATTTTAACAGATCCTTGAGAGTTGGAAAAATCCCGTAACATCTCCTGAGTTCTTGCACATATGGCACTCATGTTATTTCATATTTTAAGTTGACTAGTATGAGAATGATTTAGTTTTGAATCGAGTGTTTGTTGTGTTTTTCTTATGCAATATGCTCGGGTCAGAAGAAGTTGCAGTAAGCGAAGATTGCAATAGCTTGGAGGATGAAGGCGAATATTTGGTATTTATATCTATTATGAGTATGTTTTGACCACTGCATTTTATTCCGCTGCATTACTATTTATATTTGTACTAGTGTAACTCTGATGATTGAGAGAAGTGTAACACAAAGGTATATGTTTTAAATGCGTTTGAACCATTATTTGTTTATTATATGTTGTCCTTCCGCTGTGATAATATGTGATTGTTTTCTTTTCGTCCTTCTTTCTTCTATTATTCCCCAATAACTACCTGTATTTGTGATTCGTTTGGGTTGACATGTGTGGATTATTGTCGGTTTGAACAGTCAAAAATCCAAGTCGTTACACAACACAATTTGTTTTTACCCATAGAACCTAGTTCTTGGGATCTCTGGTCATTTAGGTCGGATTACCATCGTGCGGATTCCACAATCTCCGGGCAATAGTCCCATTGTTTTAGAATCATTAAGCACTTTCTTTCTGGTCAATCCTTTCGTCAAAGGATCTGCCAAACTATCATCACTTCATATGTGATGTTCTCTAAAAATACCGTTTATACGACTGTCATTTCTTACCATTGTAATATTAGTTCTGTCCTTTTTAGAATAGCCCTCTAATTGTCATCACTACATATGTGATGTTCTCTTAGAGTATTGTGCTTACGACTGTCGTTTTCTACCGTTGTAATAACGGTTCTGTACTTTTTCCAAAAGCCGTGGAACTATAGCAATAGATTACAGCACAGGTGTCAGTTTTCCCTATATGGAGATGTTGCACCCCACGTCCGTTAATGTCACTCATTAAGAGAATGCATTAAGTTTCATGAAACACTCCTCTCGAAAAGCTAACAAAAAGATCTTTTAGCACAATGGTTAGTGCGTGGTGTTGCTTTCCGGTTGGTCGGGGGTTCGAATCTCGTGGGTGTCACATTTGGTATCAGAGCCTATACCCTACCAGAATTGTGTGTGTAATGCTGCAGATGTCAGTTGGTGCAGTGGTACTGATGCGTGTTAGATGCACAATGCCTGGCTGGTGAGTGATATGAGCCAACGAGGAAGTTGGGCTCTTTAAGGGGGGCAGTCTGTAACACCCCTCTTGAAAAGCTAACATAAAGATCTTTTACCACTGTGGTTAGTGCGTGGTGTTGCTTTCCGGAAGGTCGGGGGTTCAAATCCCGTTGGTATCATATTTCGTGAAGCATTATAGGTAAACAGAAACAGAAACATTAAAAGATATATAAAATAGCAGCAGAATTTAAAACTTTTTACTAAACAGAAAACATAACATCGTGGTTCAAAACATCATAAGTCTGAAACTACATAAAACCTAGTACATCATTGAAATTTCTGTCTTGTACTTAAAACATAAGAGTACAATAGTAAAAGAAGCATAATTCCCCAAAAACATAGTCATAGTAGAAAACATCAGAGCTCGAGCAATACATCTAAGAAGCTTCAAGCAAGATGAAAGTAGAATCCTGATCGAGCTTGAGTATTCCCACCCTGAGAACCTGAGGGGAGGGGGACAAAAGAGAAAGAAGAGGAAACAAAATGGGTCAGACATAAAGTCTGGCGAGTCCTGTTACCTTTAGCATATAAATAAGTAAAAGCATCATGGTAGGCATATAAAGTGGATAAGGGAGTTAACATCATAAAAGACAGGTATGGCAAGGTAAACAGGATAAACATGATAGAGTATATTGCGCTTCTCTAATACTTTCCCTTTTTCTCTGCACCGATACTAGTATAACCAAAATGAGATGATCCCCAACATGTATAAGATGGTATACTTCGGTGTACTTCCAGTGAGAGGTTTAACCCCATACAATCAACAGGCAACCCAACATACCAGAGTTACCCCTAAGGATAATAACAGTCTCCTAAATTACCGGAGTCTAGATGTACCCTAATTACTACCCTAATCGATCGGCTCCCTACTCCGTAGATACCCTGTGATGGCCCCACAGTAGGATGTATCACTTCCAAAAGTGGCAACCCTTCGTTTTAAGGATGTGCACAACCATATCTACAGTTGTCATGATGTCTAAATCTCCTCTGCCGGACCCATGCATGCACATGACTCCGTCGGAATGCGTCGCTCACACCGTCCCCCATATTTGGATCTCTTATAACCAGCCCAGTAAGCGTGCCCCAACTCCGACCTAGTTCGGAGTACTCGTTTGATACCTATATATGGGGTTACTGACTGAAACGGGTCCCATACACAAGATGATACAAGCTTCCCCCCACGCTTTCATCCCCACTAGGTTTTACACAGGTTATTCCATACCAGAGTAAATGACTGCCTAACCCCACAGGTTAAGTTTGTGGGCCTATATATAAATATCACCCACCAACCCAAGATATACTTAACCCTCCCACTGTTCATACAAGTTTACTTAACCCCTATTCAGGTTACCATGTTCATGCAATCCCTATGGATTCAGCTAGGTTAAGTACTCAACTTTATTACCATATTCAGTTATGGTTACAATGTACTAGACATCCCACATTAAGCCTATAACTTGTGGATGCTGGTTATGCTGAGCGGCTCTGGGCAGACTTCTTCCATAAGTCGGGCTTAACCTCATTTCTTAGCGTGCCTTGTGTTTATGCACTTAGACCTCCTACATTAGATTCATCACTTGTGGTCGCGAGATATGTCGGGCGGTTCCGGGCAGACTTCCACCACAAGTGTAATCTAAAGTCGTGTCTAATCACGGTTACAGTTTCTAATTACTGTAATTCTAGGCATTTCAATTATTAACCAATTATTCCTATGTCGTTATAGGTTTTCATGCCCCTTTCCCAAGTCATGTTCACAATGAACCATATGCCCCATATTCATATTCATATTCATATTTTCATTCAAATTATGCCCAAATTTCACAATACAAGTTATGCACCAAATTTAACGTATTCCCCTCGTTCCCAAATTACGTATTCATGTATTTTAGCGGCATGCTTAGGCTCGAAGGTAGCCTATCTATAAAAAAAACAAAAGGGAAAATATGAAGGGAAGAGGGCAAAAATTATCATACTAACAAGAATGGCATATAATGGCAGAAATAGGCATAAACATATAGTGGGATAATGATAAGATAGGCATATAGGAATAGATCTGATGAACATGTTACAATAGAACTGATTCTAACATAACAGGGACATCATAAACGTGCATGATAAGATCTAAACAATGAATTAGATAATCAAATAACAACAGATCTGATTTAGCCACAACATAATAAAATAGACACGATGCGATCTAAACAATGAATTTGATCTACAAATAAAAATAGTTCTAACATGATTCAATAGGTATAGGCTTGAATATAGTTCATTATCATGTCAGAGTAACTTAAATTCACATGTTATAGCAGATCTGATATGATTCAAATAGTCACAGGCATAGATCCAAGTTATAGTCTAGTCAAGATTAACTTTTAATTATTTAGATCTAAAATTAACATAGACTCACAATGATTGTATCAAGAAACAAAGATCTAAACTTGAATGACTTGATTGCTTAAAAAGAAAAAGGCTTGATTTAATCTGGGCAAAGGCAACATCTGGTTCTCCATTATTTTTGGTGTATAAAAACAAGAGAAATGGGGCCACATATATAGATGTCCCGAAACCCTAATCAGCCCAGATCTACCGCATGTGGGTCGACTTCCCCTTATGGGGTGGACCCATGGGTCAATGCACCCCTTATGCGGTAGACCTAGGGCTTAACACCCCATTGATGGGGTCGACACCCCTGGGCCGGAATTTTCCTGCTCCCCCTTGATTTCGATAACTAATTTTTGAATTTCTAGATTAAGTTATATATATATTCTTCTTATGCATATACAAACTTCAAACCTCAATAACTTCTTCATATGGTGTCTGCTTTATGCAGACCAGGTGTCTACTTTGACCATAATTCCGAGACGAACGCAATGGCACGGTCTGTTTCTATTAATTCCGAATATTAAATTAATTATTCTTTAATTTATCATCATTAGTGTTGTTAAAATTATGGGGTGTTTCATTCTTTCCTACTCAAAGGATTATGTCCCCGATATCTTAATGTTAAGATGAATGCTTGTCCTACCATCCATCACCCATCTACTCATCCACCAATCACAGGCATCCATTGTCCTTATGAGATTTCTAATGCTTATGCGAACATATGCAAATGTGTGTGTATATGTCCCAATACTAATGCGACGATCAGACGGTCTACTTATTCAGTCGACCTCCTTAATGCAATGTATGTTAGTGCCATGAATCCAAAATTTATGCAAATAATCCTATTATAACATGTAAGTTCTATATGTGTGCACAATCATCCATCCAAATGCAACGTCCATATGATGATACACTCACTTTCATCCATTAAAAGAAGAAAAATGCACATACATCCATATGCAGTATGAGATTGATTGAGCCGATCTAGTGCCTAATGTGTATATATATACATCTACGAGCAACCACTAGCAAACACTTGCATTCACTTGCATCTATCAAACACATGTTTACATCCATGGGATTCCTACCTAAAGGTCGAAGATTCAATCGATAGGATATATTTAAATGTTAGAAACAAGCATAAATAAAAGCTTTGGAAAGGAAGTTAAGAACATACCTTCAAAAAGAAAAAGGGTATGAAGCATGAATCTTGTCTTCGGTCTAGCAAGTTGCATCCTCCGGGTTATCTCCCCACCGAATTTTCATTAACTTGACTTCTCTATTGCGTAGCTTCTTAGCTTCTAATCCAAGAATACGGGTAGGAACTCTTCAGACCGTCGTCTCCCATTCCACCTCTACTTCCTCCAATATACTCGGCTCAACTACTTCGGCGGTATCATGCAAGCACTTCCGTAAATGAGAAACGTGGAAAACAACATGAACACCGGATAGTCTCTCTGGTAACTTTACTCTATAGGCCATTTTGCCAATCCTTTCTGTTATGGGAAATGGCCCTACAAATCTTGTGCCAATTTCCCTACAGATCCAAAGCAAACTACATTCCTCAAAGGTGACACCTTAATAAAAACCATGTCTCCCACTTCAAACTCAATGTCAGTCTTTCTCTTGTCTGCATAGGATCTCTGCCTATCTAGAGTGGTCTTCATTTGCCGTCTAATAAGACCAATCTTCTCGGATGTTTCCCTAACCATATCTGGTCCAAGTAGTAGCCTTTCTGTAGATTCCCACCAACAAGTCGGTGATCTACTGGGTCGTCCATAAAATGCATCAAAGGTTGCCATGCCAATGCTAGTTTGATAATTGTTGTTGTAGGAGAACTCTACCAAAGGAAGGTGCCCTTCCTAAGTCCCTCCGAAGTCTAGGATACATAGCCTTAAAACATCCTCAAGAACTCTATTCACTCTTTCTGTCTGTCTATCTGTATGCGGGTGATAAGCGGTGCTCAAACACAATTGTGTACCTAATGCTTCTTGCAAGCTCCTCCAAAATTCACTGGTGAAAATGGGGTCACGATCACTTACGATACTGGAAGGTACTCCATGAAGATGGACTATCTCACAAACGTAAACTGCTGCCAACCAAGCTGTCATCCTCTTGCTCTTAACCAGAATGAAACGAGCGATCTTAGTAAGTCTGTCTACTACAACCCAAATACTGATGTTTCCTTTCTTCGATCTTGGCAAATCATCTATGAAATCCACAGAGATGGTCTCCCACTTCCACTACGGAACCTCAAAAGGATGAAGTAAACCACCAGGCTTCTTTTGCTCAGATTAAACTTGCTGGCAAATCAAACATTGAGAAACAAACTCCGCCACATCTTTCTTCATCCCAGCCCGAATGTAAACCCTCTTCATATCCCTTACATCTTATCGCCACCTGGATGAATAGTCATCTTAGAATGATGGTCTTCTTCTAGGGCTATCTTTTACAAACTACCAATTTAGGGAACACAAAGCCTCCCATCTCGTCGCAACCACCCTTTATCGTCTATGGAATATCTATTGAGGTGACTAGAAGTCTCCCCTTTACTGAGCCTATCCAAGATGTCTGAAATATGTGGATCCTCTCACTGCGAAGCTCTTATTTGACCCATGAGAGTAGGTCGCACCTCTAGAGATGAAAATAAGCTAGGAAAAAACTCGGTGGAGGGTCTAAAGTCAAAAGTCGATATAAACTCCAAGCGTTTCCTTTCCGCAAACAGAGGACTTAAGGCCATCCTCTTCCTACTCAGTGTGTCAGCCACTACATTACCCTTGCCAGGTGTATAAGCAATCTCAAAATCCTAAGACGATAGGAACTCCATCCACCTTTGTTGCCTTAAATTAAGATCCTTCTACGATATTAAGTACTTGAGAGATTTATGATCAGTATACAACTCGAACTTCTCTCCAAGCAAATAATGACGCCATGTCTTAAGTGTGAATACTATGGTAGCTAGCTCTAAGTTATGGGTATGGTAGTTCTTCTCATGAACCCTTCGCTATCTACCTCCATAAAATACCACCCTTCCCTCTTGCATCAGAACCACAACAAGCCCTGTACCACATGCATCAGTGTATACTATAAACACTTTGTTCCCATCGGGAAAGGTTAAGAATGAGGTTGTTGTCAGAGCCCTCTTCAATCGCTGGAAAGCAACATCACAACCTATATCCCATGAAAAGGTCAAATTCTTCTTCGTCAACTTGGTGAGTGGGGCTGATATCCTTGCGAAGTCCTTAATGAACTTCCTATAATAGCCTGCTAACCCCAAAAAACTTCTCACCTCTGTTGCATTCTTTGGGATTTGCCAATCTTGAACTGCAACTACCTTTGCGGGATCTACTACTATACCATTAGTAGGCCTGGCAATTTGAAACCTGACACGCTAACACGAAACGAAATGACACGAAATAAACGGTTATGGGTTTTGATTTTTGGTATACGAAACACGAAAGTACACGAACACGAAATTACACGATAAATTTCGTGTCGGATATGGGTTTTCACTTTCAATACACGAAAGTACACGAAATATTTTATATATAATTTTTATTTTTTATATATCATATAATATATTAATTTCGTGTACTTTTCGTGTACACAAAAGTACACGAAAGTACACAAAAGTACACGAAAGTACACGACCAGGAAGTACACGAAAGTACATGAAATTAATTTCGTGTACTTTTCGTGTCGTTTCGTGTTTACATGAATTATTTCGTTTCGTGTTCGGATCGGGTAAATAGGTACACGAAATGATTTCGGGTCGTTTTCGGTTTTAGCTCTGAGTACACGAAAACACGAAAGTACACGAAACGACACGATTGCCAGGTCTAACCATTAGAGACCACATGCCCTAGAAATCTCACCTCTTTTCTCCAAAAATGACATTTGGAGAAATTTGCCTTAAGCTGATGAGCACGCAGAGTTTTCAAAACCTCCCTTATGTGTAAGGCATGCTCTTCCTTGTTCTTTGAGAAGATTAAGATATCATCAACAAACACCACAGCGAACTTATTTAGAAACACCCTACTCATTAGATAAATAAAATAGGCGGGTGCATTCGTCAACCCAAAAGGCATAACGAGCCATTCAAAGAAACCATCTGGAGTCCTAAAAGAGATCTTATCTATACTGTCCTTGACCACCCTCAACTGATGAAACCCCTGGCCAAGTCTAACTGAGAGAATACTGGTGCACCAACAAGCTGGTCAAACATATCATCTATCCTCAGCAGTGGGTCCTTGTTCTTCTTAGTGAGTTTGTTTAACTCCTATAGTCTACACATAAGCGAAGCGAACCATACACCTTATTTGCGAATACTACTGGAGCACCCCATTCAGATATGCTTTGCCTAATAAACCCTTTCTCAAGTAGCTCCCTACATGCTTGCTAAGCTCCCTCCTTTCCCTTGGAGCCATATGGCGCATAGGCAATGCAATTGGCTTTGCATTGTCCACCAAATATATGCGGAAATCGATCTCGCGCCTTGGGAGTAAACCCCGAACCTCATCAAATGCATCAGGATACTCACGGACTACTGGTACATATCGCAGATCATAGATAGATGCATCAAGAGACTCTAGGAAACTAAGCATGACAAACCCCTTTGGGTCACAACAAATCTCGAGGGTCCTCCCATGGAAAGTAAAAAGTCCAACGACCCTCCTCTCACAATCCAGAATGGTACCATACATGGCTAGCCAATCCATCCCTAGAATTAAGCGCTGCCCAAAAACCAAGCACATATGCGTCGCACTCAAACTTGACGCCTAACATAGATATTCTCAAACCTTGATAAATCATGGAAAAATGAGCCGTACCACCAATGGGGTTTGAGACAACTACAGGATCCACAACCATACTAGTAAGAAGGGATAGAGACTCAACTTCAGAATCAAATATAAATGAATCCGAAGCGCTAGAATTAAAAAGAGTTATTATAGGATGATTGGAAACAGAAATCAAACCTTCCACAAAAACTTTCCTACCTCTATCCGGAGCACTGGTCACGAGAGCATGCATCAGCCCTCTAGAAGCTCCTCCCCTTGACCTTGTCCTTGCTTCTTCGGGCACTCCTTAGAAAAGGGTCTAACCTCTCCCCAACTGAATCAAGCATTCTTCCTTCTTTTGCAGCCCTTGATCAAATGACCCTCGCGTCTGCAATTATGATACTTCCTCTTATCCTTAGCCTTGTCATTCCTTCTGCCCTTCTTTTATTGTTGTTGTTGTTATCCCTTCTTGGGCCATACCTTCTTGTTTTGTGCTTCCACAACCTTAACTTCCTTCTTTTCAGCTTTATCTTCCTCATGCACCAAGGCTATATCAACGAGCCTTTCAACAGTTGTTCCCATTGGAATGTGAGACATAGCCGACCCATGAAGGGATTCATTCAGTCCTTTAGCAAACCACAAAGCTTTCTTATGGGAGTATCTACCAGCTCCAACCCAAACCTTGCTAGTTGGTTAAATTTGTTAACATATTCTTTAACAGTCATGCCTCCTTGCTTGAGTGCCAGAAACCTTTCCATTCGCATGCTTTTCTCATCTTGAGAAAGAAACTTCATTTCAAACCTCTGTCTAAAATCATCCCAAGTTTCCACCGTACGCCCTGCTTGTGTTACTTCGCACCAGATCGAAGCTTCATCTTTCAGTAGTCAGGCGACTAGCTGAATCTTCCTACGATCGTCCACTTAGAAAATTCCAAACAATTCCTCTGTCTCCTTGAGCCAATTCCTTGCCACTACGAACGTATCGGTTCCACGAAATGGCTTTCCTCCCAGGGCACAAAAATCTTTGTAGATCTTAGAGAAATTATCTGCTTGCGGAGGAGGAGGAGAAAGAGCGATGGGTGCAGCTGGGCGAGGAACGTCCGTTTGACCACCGGCAGGCGCCATGGCCTCTAGACACCTATGGAACCATCTTGGTATCGTAACGCCGTCAGGAATATTATGCTCCCCAGACATAATTAAAAGAAAAGGAAAAGGAATACAAACAAAGGATCGAAAGATATTACATATAGCTTTGGGTAACATGTTTTTCAAAACAGACTTTTCTTTTGAAAATGCTTTCTTTTAAAACCTTTTGAAAATAATTTTCAAAATCCTTTATCCGATCTGGTAACTTTCAGATCTAATACCAAGTGTGACACCCCACGTCCATTAATGTCACTCATTAAGAGAATGCATTAAGTTTCATGAAGCGTTATAGGTAAATAGAAACAGAAACATTACAAGACAGATATAAAATAGCAGCGGAATTTAAAACTTTTTACTAAACAGAAGACATAACATCATGGTTCAAAACATCATAAGTCTTAAACTACATAAAACCAGTACATCATTGAAACTTCCGTCTTGTACTTAAAACATTAGTGTACAATAGTAAAAGAAGCATAATTCCCCAAAAACATAGCCATGGTAGAAAAGATGAGAGCTTGAGCAATACATCTAAGCAGCTCCAAGCAAGATGAAAGCAGAATCCTGATCAAGCTTGAGTATTCCTACCCTCAGAACCTAAGGGGGAACAAAAGGGAAAGAAAGGAAACAAAACGGGTCAGACATAAAGTCTGCTGAGTCCAGTTATTTTTAGCATATAAATAAGTAGAAGCATCATGATATGCATATAAAGTGGATAAGAGAGATAACATCATAAAAGGCGGTTATGACAAGGTAAACGGGATAAATATGATAAAGTATATTGCGCTAATCTAATACTTCCCTTTTTCTCTGCACCAATACTAGTATAACAAAAATGAGATGATCCCCAACATGTATAAGATGGTAGACTTAGGTGTACTTCCAGTGAGATTGTTTAACCCCATACAATCAAAAGGCAGCCCAACATATCGGAGTTACCCAGAGGATAATAACGGTCTCCTAACATATCAGAGTCTAGATGTAACCTAACTACTACCCAAATTGATCGGTTCCCTGCTCTCTAAATACTCTGTGTTGGCCGCACAGTAGGATGTGTCACTTTCTAAAGTGGCAACCCTTCATTTTCAGGATGTGGACAACCATATATACATGTGTCACGGCATCTAAATCTCCTCTGCGGACCCATGCACGCACATGACTATGTCGGAATGCGCCGCCCACACCGTCCCCCACTTTTGGATCTCTTACAATCAACCTAGTAAGCGTGCCCCGACTCCGACCTAGTTTGGAGTACTCGTTTGATACCTATATATGGGTTACTGACTCATAGTGATTGGATCTAGAAAAAAAGATTGCAGATATCGAATCAAAGATTTAAACTTGAATGACTTGATTGTTGAAGAAGAAAAAGGCTTGATTTAATATGGGTAGAGGTAGCATCTAGTTCTCCATTATTTTGGTGTAGAAAAACAAGAGAAACGGGGCCATATATATAGATGTCTGAATCTCTAATCTGCTCAGATCTGCCGTAGGGGGGTCGACACCCCCCTTATTGGGTTGACCTAGAAGTCGACATCCCCTTGATGGAGTCGACACCCCTGGGCGGGAAATTTCTCGCTCCCCCATTCTTTCAATTTTGAACTAATTTTTGAATTTCTGGATTAATTTATATATATATATATATGTATATATATTCTTCTTATGCGTATACAAACTTCAAACCTTAATAACTTCTTCATACGGTGTCTATTTTACACAAACTAGGTGTCTATTTTGACCAGAATTCCGAGACGAACGCAATGGCTTAGTCCTTTCACTTAATTATGAATATTAAATTAATTATTCTTTGATTTATCATTTTAGTGTTGTTAAAATTATGGGGTGTTACAAGAGATCTCAACTAGCATATTTCTTTTGTTCTCTGCTTCTTCACTAGCTATGATTAGTATTATTATCTCAGCCTCTATAGTATAATAAGTCAAAATAGTATGTTTCCTGGATTTTTTCAAGAAACAACTCCTCCAGTAATGCTAAATATATATAGCCACTATTCGCTTTTGAATCATCATATAAAATATTCTAGTATGCATCCGAATAATCTTCAATAATAGCTGGAAACTTTTCATAACGTAATCCAAGGTTCGTGGTTCATTTTAGGTATCTCATGACCCTCTCAATAGCATGTTAATGCTCTATACTAGTTCTACTGATAAACTTGCATAATAATCCTACAACATTGGCAGTATCGGGTCTTATACAATGATTGGCAAACCGAAGGCTATCAATAATGCTCGAATAGTCAAATTGTTGTACACTTTTACCTGTGTTTTTTATAATAACTTTACACTAGTATTATACAGTACACCTGCAGGTTTAAATTCAAAGTAATTGTATTTCTTTACAGTCTTCTCAAAATAATGAGATTGATCCAAAGAAAGTCATTTTTCGGACCTAGCAATCTTAATACAATGGATTACATTCGCCTCACATAGATCTTTCATATCGATGTTGACACCTAGTAAGGATTTAATAATGTTTATGGCATGAAAGTTTGAAAGAAAAATAAGTAGGTCATCTACATAGAGACATATGATAGAACAAATGTCATTTTCATATTTATAATAAATGCATTTGTCACTTTCATTAACTTTAAATTCATGTGAGATTATTAAGTTATCAAAATTTTCATGCCATTTCTTAGGTGTTTGTTTTAAACCAAATAATGAATAATTTAATTTGTAAATTTATTTTGTTAACCATAAACTATAAATTATTCAAATTGGTCAATATCAATTTCCTGTTCCAATTCACCATTTAAAAATGCAACTTTAAAATCCATTTTAAAATTATGAATGTATGCAAGCGAAGTTAATGCTCGAATGAATGTAATTCCATTTACAGGTGAAAGGTGCTAATAAAGTCCATATTTTGTCTTTCCTTACATCCTTTAGCTATTAATTAGGCTACATATTTATCAACTGTGCCATAATATTTTGATTTCTTTTAAGCACTCATTTATTTTCTAGATTTACACCAAGCGGTAAATTTACTGAGTGACAAAACCTATTAGATTCCAAAGAATCCAATTCATCATTTATAGCTTCTTGCCAAAGAATTGTCATCTAAGTAAGATAGGCCTCTTGGAGGTTTTAGGGGATTCTCCTTTATAGTAAAATCACATAAATATGAACCAAGATCTTTTGCCTTTTTTTCTCTTTTTATTCTTCTAGATTAATCATAAAGAAAAAATAACATTTATTTAGGGCATTACAAAAGCATGGAAAGTAGCAAGTCAAATAAATACCTAAATAAATGTTATTCTATAACACCCCGTAATTTTAACAATACTAAAGAGGATAAATTATATAATAATTGATTTAATATTCAGAATTAAGTAAAATGGGCTGCGGCATTGCGTTCGTCTCGAAATTCTGGTAAAAATAGACATTGGTTTGCATAAAACGGACATCGTATGAAGAAGTTATGTAGGTTTGAAGTTTGTATACGCGTAGAAGAATTATATATATATAGGGTCTAGGAATTCGAATTTCAGTTCAAATTTCGAAAATCCTGTAGGCGGCAAAATTCCCACCCCAGGGGTGTCGACCCCTTCGTAGGGTTGACCCTATAGTAGGGGTGTCGTCCCTTAAGGATAGGTCGACCCCCCTAGGGCAGAGGTGGCATTTGATGTTCTGGAGGCTGGAAGCTATATACAGAGGTCCGTTTTTCTTATTTTCTTCATTGATAATCCATGGGGGCCAAACTCTGCCGGTGACTGAACTGAACCGAATTGTCTTCTACAACAATCAACTAAAGCAAACCAATTAGAGATTCAAGCATATATCTACAACTCAATAAGCTTCTCTTCTAGTTCTCTCTTCTTAATCCAAACACGGTGAGTTCTAGGTTACTTTTAGATTTAAATGATTAAAAGTAGAACATGATAGTACTGTGATTTGGATCTGTCTTGAATCATAAATCTATGTTATTCTTAAATCTCAAAACTTAATATGCTAGACCTATTTTTATAGATCTAATTAACTTGTGGATAGTGTATCATGTCACCTTTGTGGATCTGAACCTTTACCTTGAATTGTGGTTAACTTGGATCTATCATTATTTGGACAGTTAAATTCTAGTTTAGTTCTAGATCATCTTGTTGTAATTGGACATATGAATCCCTATTTAGATCCATTCATGCTTCTTGTGACATCCTTATTATGTTATATCTAGTTTTATCGTCAGCTTTGTTCACTAAATCTGTTTTTATGTCCACCTTATTATTATGCCAATTACATGTCTATGCCAATATATATATATATATATATATATATATATATATATGTATGTATGTATGTATATGTATATGTGTATATATATATATGTTTATGCTAGTTATATTAGAATAATCGCTATTATCATTTCCCCATCACCTTTCCTTTGTTTTATTTGTTAGTGACTAGGCTGCTTTCTAGCCTAAGCATGCCACCGAAAATTATACGATTGCGTTAGTTGGGGAATGAAGGAAAATATTAGAATTGGCATAACTTGGTTAATGAATATGAATATGGACATACAATTCACTATGAACATGATTGGTGAAAAAAGGGCATGAAACCTTTAACCTATAACCTATAATGACATAGGTAAAATTGTATAAGAATGAAATGCTTAGGATTACAACTAGAAATTGTAATTGCACTTATGACACAAGGTTAGGTTTCATTAGTGGTGGAAGTCTTCCCGGATCCGACCGGCATATCCAGCAACCACTAGTGTTTAACCTAATGTGAGAGGTCTAAGTGCGCAAATACAAGGCAGGCTCAGACACAAGGTTAGGCCTAACTTGTGGAATAAGTCTGCCCAAACCCAACCGGCATATTAAGCATCCACAAGTTATAGGCTTAATATGGGAGGTCTAGCCCATTATAAACCATAAATGGACATGGTAACAAACTGGGCTACTTAAACTAATTAAATCCATAGGGATTGTATGATTATGAACTAAAGTTAGGGTTAAGTAAAAAAATTGGTTGAACAGTGGGTGGGTTAAGTAAACCTGAGTGGGTGGATAATATTTACATATAGGCCCACAAACTTAGCCCGATAAGGTTATGTAATTAAAGACACCTAGTGGTAAGCATAACCGATAGAAATGGTTGAGATTATATAATTAAAGACACCTTTTAGGTAAATATATCCTATGGAAAACCTAGTGAGGGATACAAGACAAGGGGGAGAGCTTGTATCACATTGTATGGGACCCGTTTCACTCAGTAACCCAGAGTAGGTATCAGGCAGAGTACTCCGAACTAGTTCGGAGAAGGGGCATGCTTACTGAACTGATTGTAAGAGATCCAAACGTCGAGTTCGGGCATGCTTACTGAACTGATTGTAAGATATCCAAACGTGGAGTTCGGTGTGGGCTGCGCAAACCGACCGGGCCATGTGCGTGCAAGAGCCGGGCAGAAGGGGATAAGACGACCGTGACACTTGTGGATACGGGGCTATGCATATCAGTGGAGGGTTGCCACTTTAGGACGTGATACATCCTACGGTGAGGCTGACATAGAGTATCTACATGGATTAGGGAGCTGATCGATTTGGGTATTAATTAGGGTACGCACGGATGTATGCCTAAGCCTACCATCTTACAGTGGAAGGGATCATCTCATTCTGAATATACTAGTAGTAGTGTAGAGTAATCATTAGAAGCGTATACACCCTATCCTATTTACCTTGTCATACCTGCCTTTTATGCAGTTATCTCTCTCTCTTATCCATTTTATATGCCTGTCATGCTACTTCTATTTATTTACTTGCTAAAAGTAACGAGACTCGCCAGACTTTATTTATGACTCTTTTTTTTCCTCTTCTTCCTTCCGTTCCCTCCAGATTCTCAGAGCGGGAACAGTAAGGCTTGACCATGATTCTGCTTACTTTTGTTGGAGCTGCTGAGATGTATGGCTCAAGCTCCTATCCTTGTGATGATGGCTATATTTTGTTTTTGGGGAATTTTATTTCCTTTATGTACTCTGATAATTTTGAAGTACAAGACAGTAGCTTTTATGTTGTAATGGGCTTTTGTATTTCAGACATGTGATGTTTTTGGACCACATTATTTTATGATAAACAAAGTTTTTATTCCGCTATTATTTTATATGTCTATCTTGTAATATTTCTGTTCTGTTTACTTATAATGCTTCACGAAACTTAATGCATTCCCTTTTTGAGTGACATTAACGGACGTGTGGTGTCACATATTCCCGAATAGTTGAAAGAAACCCCCACTATTAAAAGAAACCTCATCTAGTTTTCTCAAATAAAAAGCAATGATATATGATTCTTCAATAGTGTATGCATTAGATCATAGAGAATTATCCTTTTTTTTCATTGATTTCATAACAAAAATATACACATGATTATTCAGCCAATTTTCTTTACTTATACACTCGATCTATGTTATTTATTTCCAAAAGATACTCATCTTTTATTCAATAAATGTTCTCCCTCTATACATTCAACCAATGTCATTTGATTACATGACTCCTTAATGAATGTTCGTTATTTATTCAATAATTGTCATTTAATGACATCTTAAAATATATGCATTTATTGTCAAATAAATGTCATTTTAATGTTATTTCCTATAAAGTTTTCTAAATTTGCATTTAATTAATGTCAAGATTTATTAGAGACATCTTCAGAATTTGCATTCAATTAGTGCATATTCTAATGACACTTTAAAAAAACATGTTCCCTTCAATTATTATTGTTCATAAGTTGTAAATAGCAACATTGGAACAATCATCAATAATTGTAATATGATACTGATTTTGTGTATATGTAAATAAAACTCATTACTTCAATTGGCTCATATGAAATAAATATAAAATTCAAATTCTCAAATAAAATGTAACTTCCAAAATCATCACATATGATCAAAAGTAAATAGCTAATCTTATACCAATATTTAAAGTATATTACAACTTTAAATTCATTGATTGAATTTTACTATAATGATTATGACCCATCAAATGTGATTAGTATCTCATTTACTATATCATTAAATGTTGTTTAATAACTTTATCATGCAATTAAATGTTCGGTTACAAACATTTATTGCCTCATTTAAAATTCTCTAAGCAAGATGGGAAAATTTCTAAATATATGCTTCCTGCAAAAGTTCTCCTTTTACAAATTCATAGATTAGTAAATTGTTAATATGCACCTTAATAAATCATACATGCACTTTCAAACGGTTGTCTAAAATAATTATTTTAGCATATCATGAATGAAATATAAAATTAATCTCTAGTTAACAATATAATTTTATTTATATTGTTTTCTTAATCTTAATCATTCTTAAAAAAAATACCTCCCATTCAAAATCAATTTCTGGACAAATAAGATTTACTGTTGTTCTCCAAAAGTCTTTTAACTGATTTTTTAAATTAGCTAATTAATGCAAAATCCAAAATAATAATAGAAAAATTCTTTCCAAACTGGGAGTAGTTTGTCAATAATAAGAGCAACCTAAAAACTATTCATCTAAAGCCACACCTTTGGAGATGATCTGTAACAACCCAGAAAATCAGAACCAATTTAAAAAATTTATTTTTAGAAATTTTAACAGAAATTGAGTCAGAATTTAAAAATTTGATTTTTTAAATAATAACAAAGCTATTAAAAATAGAAATTTTGCAAACGGCCTCCGTTTTCGACAAAACAATTTTTATTGGATCCGGAATGTCAAATTATTACTAGGTTTAAATTTCCATTAATTTTGTAATTAATATATAAGCGTAGTAAGTTAAAATGCGTTTGGTAATTTCTATTGAATTGGTTCGACCGTTAAAAAGGCCATTTTTTAAATGGTCTCCAAATTTGAAAAAATTAATTTTGTTAGGACCGTATCATCAAAATATAACTAGATTATTTTTTAGGGAATTTTGGAGTCAGTATGTGGCCCCGATAAATTAAAATGTACGATCAAATTAAATAATTAAATGTTTTATATTTTAATTTAAAGAAAAATGGTCTGAAACGATCAAATGGGCTGATGAAACCTACTCCATTGTGTCCGGAATGAGGGTATTTAGCTAGGGGCAATAGTCGTTGGGTTGGATTTAGAGTTCGTATGGGTTAACGGGCTTTTTGTAAATTAACGAAATTAAAAATTAAAATATAAATCCATCGGCCAATCAAATCTCGTCTTCATTTTCTGTAAAACCCATATAACCTAAATATCGATGGCTGCTACAGCTCCATCCTTCTTCCTCAAATAACTCCCAATCCACTGAACGAAATCACTTGCTCCAGTTGAGATTTTTGTAGATATTTCTTCTATCTCCACATCCATACCCGATTTGTATTTTTTCGTTGCGTATTGGTTGAGATCCACGCCCCCAAAGTCGTCGCGTTTAACCTGCCGCTGTGTCGCCGATCTACCATCGAAATGGGGCCACTACCAGGCATAGGTGCTCTGCTCCAAGCCCTTCGATGTGGCATAACCAGAATCCGACCTCGAGCAACAGATTTAGAGAAAAATCGATCCCTAGTTTTGAACATTTTCTGAAAGGTATACGGCTGTTTTAATTCGAACGTTTAATAACACTTTTAAGCATTGCGAATTCATATTTATTTATAAAAATCGTATCTTTTCCATACGATAAGGAAATTTGATGAAGCAAGAGGCATTGGACTAGTGGTATCGTATACGACATTCTAAAAGAAACCGGAGAATTTTTGGAGCTTTCTACAATTTTTGTAACGAGCGAGACTTTCACTCGATCCGAATCAGTCGCTAAACCGATCAAGACCGTTTGAAAAGCCTGATTGTTTTGAGAAACGACAAAATAGAATGCAGACAGAAGAACATTTCATTGCTTATTACAACAATTCCATCAGAATACAAGAATATACAGAGTATGAATAAATATTACACGGAAAATATCAGAGATTTAAACTATATTTAAATACATCGCAGCGGAAATAATATAAAACACAACTAGAACAGATATACAGATACAGAGCTTTCTGGATATCATTACAGCTGTAAACCAGGTTCCTATGAATATAAATCTGCAAAACCAAGACTACTAACTGCCCATGCAAAATAAGGGCAACCAGAGTTTAGGTTAAAACAATAAACTCCAGGTCAGTCATGTGACTGGTGTGAGAACTAAAACAGTTATTTATCTTTATTTTAAAGTTAGGTAAATCAAGGGACCACGACGTATAACACGGAATGGGTTTCCTCCCAAGAATACCAGTGCATATAACAAAACAACGCAATGCTTTTTGAAAAAATGAAGCTATTATAAGACCTAGGTCCTATCACACAATGCAACGCAAGCCGGGGGATAGGGTTATCCCTTATAATAGCCAAACATGTTTGGTACGTTTAAAACAAATCGTTTGATAATATTATAAGTGCATAGTGTATAAAACAACTTCAAATCATAAATATCAATCATAGACGGCATGGGTACCATATATCATGTCGCCATACTAGGCTCTACAATCAAAACCGCAAAGTCACGTATTTGGAAATTGGATTTCCATCTGTGAACCGAGGCAAGAGATAGTCCTCTACCGATTCGAGACTGTCTAGCCCGAGCCTCAGGATCAGGGCTCGAGTGACCCCTGGATCCTCAGGGCCAGTCCACCGATGTGGATTAAACTTAAACCCTGAACATGCGTTTCCCCGCCCTATGGGGTGTAATTGAGCCAACAAATGACTCCATCGGACCCGGATCGTTCGATCAAACCGAGGTGCCTCGCAACAGCAACAACCACATAAGTCAAACTCGTCAGGCCGTGTAAAACCACTAACGCCACTTCTAGCTAGAAAGAAACGCATGCCCTCTCTAACGTCCTCTACCATTTTGGTTTACACCGGGGTGTGAGGCTCGCGAACCAACGCTACATAAAGCAATGCCACACAGGCGGTGCTTTGATCATCAACCACAAGACTTTGCTTTTCAACAGAAGCCTTGATCCATTGCCACTTAGGCATGCCACACAGGCAATTCACTCCATGCGATGGATATCCATCAATATATAACCCCTGAGCTCGTACGTCTCAGAGAAGAGCGTTAAGAAAGAGAATAAATTCTCCGCCGCCAAACAGGTATATATTTAATAGAAATCAATCACACAGACTGAAATCCAATGTCTGACACACAGTCCATTTACAAGTTCGTTCTGGGTCTGACGAAATTGGAGGCACCTATTACCACGCATATCCATCGATCTCCAAGTACATCTGGACGATCACTAACTGATTCCCTCATCTTGGGTGTACGGCCCAATCAAGATCATCAGCAATCACCCAAACAACGTGAAGACCTCCGGTCTTCAACCACCATCTTCATCTTCGACTAATCGTCGAATCAGTTATTCAGAATGGGATAAACCCGGTCTTTCTGAATAACTCGCGTATATATAAACAAGTGTTACACAAACACAACCTATGCCTCATTCCAATTTAGAATATTCTTTTATTCAAATATTCTTATACTTTGGGAAGGGTTCCCATTAATTTTATCAAATAAATTCTTTAAATTTATTCTTTAATCTTCCTTTGAATATCAATTCAAATGAGTCGGGATTAGCGAACCACACCGAAGTAATCCTCCCAATCCCAACCTATTCATCCCATGAAGTAAAACTGGTAATACTTCATAACTAACGCCACGGTGTTATCGGTAAATTCAATTACCATTTCACGTTAAAATCTAATTAAAGATTTAACAATTGCCTGGAGCAAAATTGGTGATACTCCATTCTCGATGATTTCAATCTAATTTAAGATTCATTAAAACCCCGCTTAATTTTAATCTTCACAGAAATCAATATCCTTTCTTTAACTGGGTTAAAGAACCAATGTCATTCAAAACACGGTTCACTATAAACCTAAAATCACATTTCAACAATTATCGGGTTAAAGAACAAGTGTTATTTAAAACCCTGTTCACGATAAACCCAAAAATTAATTCAAATTCAATTCCAATTAAATATCATTTAATTGGTACACTTCATTAAATCTAAATAAAAATATTTAATCTTTTTCTCAACTGGGCTTAAGAACAGTGTTAATGAAGACACTGTTCATGACAAACCCAAATCACATTTGATATTAAATACAAGGCTCTGAATAGAAAATATATTGGCTTATATTCAATATCAAATTCTACGATCAACAAATATCGTATTGCAAATAACGATATAAATATATCTTTCAAATTTCCATAACAATATCTGTATAATCACGAAATCCAATATCGAAATATTCCAAAGATAATTTCGATTCATATCCATTCCAACTCAATTATTGGAAATTCTGGTTATTTTCAAAACCATTTCAAATCCACTTTATTTATTTTTAAACATAAATAGAATTATAATTCTAGTTCAAAACTAGTTCATTTCGATAAAAATCTATTTTTATCATTTCAAATTTGGAGTTTTTCATCCCAATTCTTCACAAACCATTTTTTATGATTTTACACAAATTATTACTATTTTTAATAATTTTATCAAGGCCCGTACAGTCGATTTCCATCAACGGCCATCGAACTGCACTTACAGCGACCTTTTCCAAATTTGATTTGGACATAATTCTAAATCCACCCATTAGATTTCAAATTCCTAATATTCATCAGAAAGCTCTTTTCGACACAAACCCAACGGTTCCGGTTTTAGGAGAATCCGACGGTCGAATCTCCCGCAATGTCCAGTCGAAGTCAATGGTCGAAATTCGCGAACTACCGCGTCGCGGCGCATTCTATTCAGGCCATTATATATATATAATATATTATATATATAATATATTATATATATTTCGTTGATTTCCTTTTAAAACATATTTTATAAATCGTTTTAAATTCATTTTCAAAACGATTTCAACGTCCTTTTCAAATTCAAATCAAAATTGAATTTTTCCTTACAAATTCGTTTTAAATTCATTTCAAATTGATTTCAATTCAAATCGATTTTTAATTCAATTTCCGTTCGTTTTCAATTCAATTCAATTTCAATTCGAATTCATTTCTATTCAGTTTCAATCCGAATTCAATTTATATTCAATTTCAATTCGAATTCATTTCTATTCCATTTCAAAATTATTTCCATTCAATTTCAATTCGATTCGAATTCATTTTATTTTCAATTCAATTCGAATTCTAATTCATTTCAATTCTATTTGAATTCTAATTCGTTTCAATTCAATTCGAATTCCAATTCATTTCAATTCAATTTAATTCGAGTTTCATTTCAAAATATTTGATTTTGAAATCGCTTTCGATATTCATTATAAAATGAATAAAATCGATATAAATATCGTTCACGTCAAAATGGCGTCAATCTAATCAACATGGCTTCATATATTTCTATTTTCAAATATTCTATTTCAAATATTTCTATTAAAATATTTTATTCAAATAGTTCTCTTCAAATATTCTATTTCAAAACTGGAATAAGGCCCAATCAATTACCATATAATGTTAATTATATGGATTTTCTACAACACATGTATAAAATAACAACGACAATTAATCAACCATCATCCAAAGTGCACCATATAACTGCATAAGCATTAAATATAAATAATTAGCACTTACAAAGTCTGTCAATCCATCGATTGACATAGAACTAAACAATCAGGATTAGTGTACGTCAAATCTCATCCCAATACCCGTGTGGGGTTTCAAATTAACAAACACAGCAATTGGGCGACGTGTAAAATTTACCGTCCTAATCAATATCAGTCAAATCAGTGTATATAAACAAATCGTCTGATTTGTTTATAAATATTTATTTTATATACACGTTAAAAATTATTATTTTAACTATAAAATATTTTTAACTATATAAATATTTCATTTCATTTCACATCACACAATCAACTACACATCAAAATCAAACAAACAAGCATACAAGCCGTCCATGGTCCGTGGACGACGGGTGTCGGGTGCTACTAAACACCGTCTGCATCCTAGTATATATTTTTAACTAGAAATTTAAATTAAAGGTGAGGAGTACTCACCGGCTGGCTAAACCAAACGTCACGACTCTTCTTATGTAGAAATCTTCGCCCTGCTCGCCTTTCATTCCTTTCGTTGTCCTTATTCACTACATATATAAAAAGTATATTTTTATATCGCTACTTCTAAAATAAAAATCACATATTTTTCTTTCACTTTCAAGATGATAAAAATAGCATCTTTATAACGTTGTCTTCATTATAAAGATTATATTTTTATTATCCTCCCTATATAAAAATTGTATTTTTGTATTCTCTACCTTATAAAAATTATATTTTTATAATCCCTACTATATAAAAATCATATTTTGACCTTCACATTATATATATATAAATTATATTTTTAATCCTCACATACAATAAAAATCACGCCTTTATATTTTAAAAAAAATAATCCTTGCTAATATAAAGATTCAAACTTTATTCGCCTTCGAAAATATAGCTTTACATTTATTAAAAAATATATTTTTAAAATTTTAAAGTCATATAAAAATTGAAAATAACTAAATGTAAGTAAATTAACAAGAAAACTCACTGATTTTGTCTTCAGAGGGAGGGAGAAGATGGCCTGCGCTTCAGAGGGGGGTTAAGGTCCGTCGGAGGTCATCCGGGGAGGGGTGCGCTCGGCTGGAGGAGGTGCAGGTCGGAGGTGGGGTCTGGGTGAGGCGCATCAGGTCGGAGGTGGCCCAGTTGCGGTGGCGGGCCCCTCTACGGTGGCGGGTTCCTCGTGGTTTGGGGCAGGTTCAATTAGGGAAGAGGAGAGAGGGCACATGCGAGCAGAGGGGTCTGAGGGGAAGATCGGCGACGGTGGCCCACCCCCTGGCGGCGCGGCGACGAAGAGAAGGGGGGCGATTAGGTTTTTATTATTATTATTTTATTTTTGAATTGGGGTGGGGGGTTGCTGAGAAGGGAACGTAAGAGAGAGGGGTGAGGTTATTATATAATTATATATATTTTTTAATTAATTTTCAAAAAGCAACTTTTTTCTTGACCTCGAAATCGAACCCACCTACTGTCACCCCTAGCTAATTACCCTCATTCCGAATACAAAGGGGTATGTATCGTAGGCCGATTCAACTGTTTCGATCATTTTCCGTCAAAATAAAAATATAACTCTATATATTGAATTTGAACGCACATTTCAATTTACCGGATCCACATACAAACTCTATAAATTCCAGAAAAATATTTTCTAGCTTCGTATTGATGATACGGTCCTAATAAAACTAATTTCATTAAATTCTGAGACCGTTTGTAAAATGACCATTTTCCAGCCGATTAAAATCAACTTAAGCTGGTCAAACGTGTTTTCCTTTGCCACGCTCACATATTGATTCGAAAAATTATGAAATTTGAAAACTAGCAATAATTTGACATCGCGGATCCAACAAAAGTGGTTTTGTCGAAAACCGAGGTCGTTTGCAAAATGGCCATTTTTAAGGGCCTAAATTCCATAATGACTATTCTGAATTTTTAACTGGACATAACTTTTTACCCCCGCTATGAAATTTCAATTTTTCGGATTCGTTGGAAAGATATTCCTAATTAGATTCAAATATTTTTGGTTTCACTAAAATCCGGTCTATTTTGATTTCGGTACGTTCATTTGAATTTTGAAATCGAATTTTCAAACTACCACGCCATTTCAGGCTCGTTATATAATTAAAATAAATTATTTATATTCTAACGACGATCTATATAAATATATACGTTCGAATTCCATTCAAAATAAATTTCTCATCGTTATTATTTAAAATAATTCATTTTAAATATTCAAAATTCACCAAATTTGCAAAAATAAAAATTTTAAATTGGCTCAGAATTTCCGGGTCATTACAATTTTAGAAGGAACAAAAAGTAATGTGAGTAATCTAAATTCAAAAATAAGTGGATAAAATTATTTAGGTTGCAGATGGAGTTTAGTAGCTCCCAACACCGTCGTCCGCAGACCATGGATGACTTGTTTGTATTGTTGTGTGAAATTTATTGCGATTGTGAGTAATTGATTGTGGTTGAAATGAAGTTGATTGTGTTTGTGGTAAATTCATTGTGTTGTGAAAAGAAATTGTATTACGAAAATGAAACCCTTGTATCGCCGCGAGGCCTAGGATAGAAGAGGAGCCATACTAGGGACGGTGCTGGTTTTAATTACCCTGCCGTTATAATGCCAAAATTTTCTGAAATACTCATGTGTTGTAAAATATTCATATATGAAATGAAAATTATTTGAACAATAAAAGTTCACATTTTTATTGTATATAAGAAATATGAAAAATGATCATTGTTTGGAAATAGAAAAGTTTAAAAATAAAAATTCACATTTTTATTGTATATAAGAAATATGAAAAATGATTACTGTTTTTAAATAGAAAAGTTTAACAATATAAGTTCACATTTTGATTGTATATAAGAAATATGAAAAATGATCATTGTTTTGAAGTAGAAAAGTTTAATAATAAAAAAATTCACAATTTTATCGTATATAAGAAATGATTAAAAATGATCATTTGTTGAAATAAAAATATGTCAACGACAAAATTTACATTTATATTGTGCACGTAGAAATGATTAAAAATGATCATTTGTTAGAAATAAAAATATGTTAATGATAAAATGTTGCCGCTAACACTAATATGTTAGCAAGGCAAGAAATATAATAATATGTTTTGTTCATTAACAATAACATGTTAGCGATGATTCAATAGAAATTGCATTTTTAATGTAAGAATGATTCATTAGAAATATTAATAGTGTAACGACCCGCATTCTACGCATCATAGAATCGTAGAATATTTATTTCTGTCACATACGAAGTCGTATGGTCATGTAACTTTGGGGGACGACTATTGGGGTCATTTCCCATGTTCATGATTTTTCCCGATTTTTAAATGACCATTTTACCCCTAGTTGGCACTGTTTTGGCCATAACTTTTGACTGGAAAGGAATTTTGACCTGAAACCACTTCCATTGGCTCCGGATGATGGTTTCTCTTTCCGTAGAGTGGTCACATTAGCCAAACGGACTCAGCGTTTGGGAGATATGGCTGAAACAAGTTTCAGATGGTGAAAAACAGCTTAATTGGGCTTAAGCGGGTGATTAGCAGCTAGGCCCAAGGGGAATTTCGGGTTTAGGGGTATATAGGGGCTGATTAGGGTTAGGAAACATTTCTTTAGACATTTTCCAGCCGCCACTTTCATTCCTCTTGACCTAGCCATGGCCTCCACTCTCTAAATCTCTCTAAAACACCCAAAAATCACTTTCTAATTGAAGATTAGGCTTAGCAAACATCAAATTAAGAAGAAAAAGCACCAAAGCAAGGTTGGAGCTGCTGTATAAGATTGGGAACAGCGCCAAATCAGAGAATATTTCAGTTTTGGGGTTCTAGTTGTGGCAAAGGTGAGTGATAGCATCATTTTGACACTAATTACAGTTAATTAAGGGTAATTAGTGAAGATTAGCGAATTTATACACTAATAAATTCTAGAAAAATGTTTAGAAATTCTTAAATAATATTTCACGCCTCTGTTATAAAATTTAGACGATTTGGTTAAGTTTTACTAAGTATGTACTTAAACATGATTAAGAGGGACTATGGGAAAATATGAAGTTTTAGTCACTTTTGATCCCTTTTGATTCATTTGAATTGTTGTTTGCTGTTTGTGGTTGCTATTACATGTTGCTATGACTCTATGGTATGTTTTATGATTGATTAGAATAGTTAAATTGGTCGAAAACGTCGTCGAATGGCGTAGAAAGCTCGCTGGAAAGTTGCAGAAATGTGCAGGTCCCGAACCGGTTCGGATCGGAGCAGGGGTCGGATCGGACTAGTGAACTGACCAAGGGAATCCGAACTGGATTGGGACTTGTCACTGGAAGAAGTTTGGCAGGAAGGAAGGCCATTGCTTAGAGTTGGAGTTGGACAGAAGATCGGATCGGAGCAATAGAGCAGATCGGATCGGAGAAAGGGAACAGGACGGATCGGAGCAGGCAAACAAGTCAAACAGAAAGAATCGGATCGGATGAACTACCTCCGAACCGAACTCAAGCAGAGACACCCGAACCGAACCGATATCTGAAGGGGGAGAATCACTGAACTGACCCGACACGGAGGAGGACACCGACCCGACCCCGAAGTGGAGTATCCGACCCGAACCGATGAAGGTGATGACTACCGACCCAAACCGATGAAGGTGATGACTACCGACCCGAACCGATAAAGGTGGTGACTACCGAACCGAACAGAATTCTAGAACTATTAATGCGCGACGACTCTTTTGAAGACCAACTCCAATTCGATCAAAACCCGAGATGCAAAGGAAGTCCAAATGAGAAGCTAGAGCTCAAGATCCAGATGGGAATCAACGAGTTCGCTTCATGATTGGGCTTTGCTGCGGGACGAGTGTTAAGGGGTTATCGATGTCTATAGCTTTGGACCACTATGGTAGGAGGTACGAAGGCGGATTCAGGGCCACTATGGCATCGGTAGAACCAAGGGCTACGACCAATGAAGTGGGTCATTGAAATGTTTGGTCATGACTCCAAGTGTTTGGCTTGGTCACATCAGGGTTTCTACAAGTCGTGATTCGTCGTTACCTCATTTTGTCTAGTGTTCCAAGGTGGTAGATATCGTACGCTTTACGCACTAAGTGAGAGACGTGAGGATGGTTGCTATGCTTGATTGTTTGACATACACACCCCACCACCGTATTCTTACACTATTCATTATGGCACCTTAGAGCATTGTACGGTATGTGGTACTAACTCTTTGGTCGCAGGTCCATGTTCAGGTATGGTTTAGTATACCTGTTATTATTCTGTTTAGATGCTTATCGCTCATACCAGGCTTTATGTCTGACCCAGAGTTTTATGTCTCTTCTTATTACTCTGGGTGCTCACACGAGCAGACTAGAGACAGGTTAGCTGGTGATGCACGGGTAGATGATCCGGAGACGAGCAGGAGGCTTCCACGTACTATATACATAATATTCTCCCTGTGTTGTTGAAGATCACTGCTTGGGCATTGTTGGTGTATCTTCTACTTTAGCTTTCTTTTGTTTAGAGACAGTAAATTTGGAAAATTGTAATAAGCTGTATATGGATTTCCGCTGCTCTGATGATTGGTGTTGATTTTAGTTATCAGCTTATGCACTGTCTCGCCTGTTTTATGTCAAGTATGTTATTATTATATTTTATTCCATGCGCTGTGAGACATTCTACAGGTCCCTTGATTAGTTCATTCTCTTCTTTCTTTTCTTCTGACGACCGTTCTGTGCTAGCTGGGCATGTGTACAGCGCACTTTCGGAGGAAATGCAGGCTGGTGCGGGACGGGCCGTCACACTTGGTATCAGAGCTCTAGGTTGCGCAGTTAACCTAGGGAAGTTATCAGGGAGAGATAATATACGTATACGAGAGAGCGTATTTGTGATTATTTTGGTTTTCAAAAGCTATATACATATATACTATTAGAAGTATAAGGATGAAGTCGTACTGCACTAGCACCACTATGGAGTCGTTAATCGTTTCCTTTTTCAGATTGACGATGAGCCGATATACTAGAGGTACCGGTAGGGGAGCCAATAATGGGAATGCTGCTGACATGAGGACGATGTTTACTGACCTCATGAGAGAGATGCTTAGAGATGTGCAGAGGGCAGCTCCCAATGGTGGAAATGATGGTGGTCCAATAGTGTAGGCGCCAAGAGTCGACTTCGCCAAGCTGAATAAGGATTATACTAGCCTTGGTGGGAAGCCGTTCCACGGAACGGAGTCGGCTACGGATGTTCAGGATTGGTTGGATAGTTGCGAACGTATCTTCGAGGATTTGGGTATCGAGGATGCGATGAAGAGAAAGCTAGCGTCCCGTCAGCTGCAAGGGCGGGCAATGAATTGGTGGAATGCTATAAAGGCAGCTACTCCCGAAGATCAGATTACTTGGGAACAGTTTAAAGCTCGTTTTAGCGAGAAGTTCATTCCAGCTGCTCAGAAGTCAATGCTGTTTAAGAAATTCTTGGAGCTCAAGCAGAATGGCAGAGCTGTCTCGGAGTATATTGCTGAATTTGACACTTTGTCAAAATATGGATTATCTCTTATTGATACTGTCGAGAAAAAGAATGAGAAATTCATAACTGGTTTGGATCAGTACTTGGGGGAAAAACTTATTAACCACATCGATGAGACGTTTGAATCGATTGCGGGGAAAGCATTAAGATCGGAAAGTCTCTACCCTAAGTCGAAGACTGAGGTTGCATCCGCAGATGAGCCAAAGCCACAAGCTAGTGGTGGAGGCAAAGGTGGTTCTCAGAATAAGAGAAAGCAGAATCAGGCTAAGGATGGCCAGAAGAAAAAGAATAAGCAAGATGTTGAGTGCTTCAGCTGTGGTAAGAAGGGCCATTATGCTAGTAATTGTCGGGCCAAGCCAGCAGATAGGAAGTGCTTCAACTGTGGCCAGATGGGACATCACAAGGACAAGTGTCCACAGCCCCCTAAGGAAAAGCAAATGGTGAAAGCATACGCCCTTAATGCTATTCCTTCTTCGTCAAATGCCCCAACAGCGGCGGAGAAGGGAAAGAATGTCGTCATTCAAGGTATGCTTTCTGTTTATGATGTTCCTGTTAGAGTTTTGTTTGATACCGGAGCTTCCAGTTCTTTCATATCTAGTGACCTGGTAGATAGGTTGGGATTGGAGCCCGAGATTGTCGATAGACCTTTAGTAGTGACGAACCCGATTGGTGGTTCTACTAGCCTTAGCATGATTTGTCGTAATGTGGTCTTATCGAGTCATGGATGCATGTTTGTTTATGATTGCTTTGTTTTGGGCTTTACTGGGTTTGGCATTATTTTGGGAGTAGATTGGCTCCAAAGATATGGGGTGGTGGTAGACTGTGAGGGCTTGTTGGTGACAGCTAGAGCGGATGATGGGCGGAGGATAGTGTTTGGTGATCTACCCAGTAAGGGGGTATTGGCTAGTTTTCTAAACTCCCTCGACATTCCGCATAGTGAGTTGTCAGGTTTGCCCGTGGTTGGCCAGTATCCGGATGTTTTCGAAGAAGTGACCGGACTTCCACCACACCGAGAGATTGAGTTTCGTATTGATTTGGTAAAGGATGCCAGGCCTATAGTGATGCCACTTCGTCGTATGGCACCAAGAGAGCAGCGAGAGCTCGAGGTGCAAGTCAGCGATCTTTTGAAGAAGGGATTTATCAAAAGGAGTGTTTCTGAATGGGGAGCACCAGTTGTGTTTGCTACCAAGGCGGATGGTTCCCTTCGTTTGTGTGTAGACTACCGCGAGTTGAATAAAGTGACGAGGAAGAACAAGTATCCTCTACCGCGGATAGATGATTTGTTTGATCAGTTGAGTGGCGCGAGAGTATTTTCTCAGTTGGATCTCGCGACAGGTTTTCATCAGCTTAGAGTGGAAACTGAGAGTATAGCTAAAACGGCATTTCGGACGCCGTCTGGGTTTTATGAGTGGTTGGTCATGCCATTCGGGCTGACCAATGCCCCAACATATTTTGTGGATCTTATGAATAGGGTATTCAGAGATCAGTTGAATAAGTTTGTCCTTGTGTTCGTTGATGATATTTTGGTCTACTCAAGGACAGAGGAAGAACACAAGGGACATTTAAGAATAGTGATGGTGGTGTTGAGAAAACACCAATTGAAAGCAAAGTTTTCTAAGTGTCACTTCTGGAAGAGGGAAGTGAGATTCTTGGGCCATGTTGTATCAGAGAATGGTATTGCCGTGGACCCAGCAAAGGTGGCTACGGTACAGGATTGGCCTACGCCCAAGAATGCAACAGATGTAAGAAGTTTCTTGGGGTTAGCGGGATATTATCGTAAGTTCATCCAAAGTTTCTCCAAGATAGCAGCACCATTGACCCAGTTGACTAAGAAGAATCAAGCTTTTGTCTGGGATGAAAGGTGCGAGAATGCATTCAAAAGTCTAAAGGACAAATTGACAAGCGCACCAGTGTTAGTCACTCCTAAGGGGGATGAAGAGATGATGGTATACACGGATGCCTGTGGTACCGGACTGGGTGCTGTATTGATGCAAGGCGGTAGGGTTGTAGCTTACGCAAGTCGGCAATTGAAACCGCACGAGAGAAGATACCCTACCCATGATTTAGAGTTGGCAGCAATCGTGTTCGCGTTAAAGATGTGGAGACACTATCTCTTGGGAGAAAGATTTGAGCTGTTTACAGATCATAAGTCGTTAAAGTATCTCTTCTCTCAGAAAGATCTGAATCTCCGTCAGCAGAGATGGTTAGAGTTCTTAGCTTCCTATGATTTTGACATCGCATACACACCAGGAAAGGGCAATGCGGTGGCTGATGCATTGAGTAGAAGACATGCCAGCTTAGGGGCTATGTACCTTGAATGGAAGCAACTGGAGTTTATCGCGGGGTTTGATTTCAGACCAAAGTGCGAATTGGATCCAGAAATGTTAGCAAGTTTGACGATCAGATCCACTTTGATTGAGCGGATCGGCTCTAGTCAGAGGGACGATCCTAACCTATTGGAAATCATCTCCAAGTTAGAGATGGGTATCGATGAGGAGATGAACAAGTATGGGCTTGATCGAGATAGATGGCTTAGAAAGAATGGAAAGCTTGTTGTACCCAATGTCAATAGATTGAGGGATGAAGTGCTTAGAGAATGTCATCACTCAAAGCTGACTATACACCCCGGTGGTAACAAGATGTATCGAGATATGAAGCAGACTTACTACTGGGAAGGGATGAAAAGAGACGTTGGGAAGTTTATATCCAAGTGCATGAATTGCCAGCTAGTTAAAGCCGAGCAAAAGAAGCCTAGTGGGTTGTTACAACCATTAGAAATTCCCGAATGGAAATGGGAGCAAGTGTCGATGGATTTCATTGATGGTTTACCAAGGACTAGATCGGGACATGATAGCATTTGGGTAATTGTGGATCGGTTGACTAAGAGTGCAAGATTCATACCAGTCAAATCGACCAGAACGGCAGCTAAGTTAGCAGAATTATATATGAAGTGGGTAGTGAGATTCCATGGAGTACCCAAAAGCATTGTGAGCGACCGAGACCCGTTGTTCACTAGTGGGTTTTGGAGGAGCTTACAAGAGGCTCTAGGGTCAGAGTTACATCTCAGTACAGCATATCATCCTCAGACCGACGGTCAGACGGAGAGGGTGAACCGTATCTTGGAAGACCTCTTGAGAGCATGTATATTGGATTTTGGTGGATCATGGGATGACCATTTGCATCTAGTAGAGTTTGCATATAATAATAGCTACCAATCCAGTATCGGTATGGCTCCGTTTGAAGCTTTGTATGGAAGACCATGCAGCTCACCATCATGTTGGATAGAGACTGGCGAGAAGTTTATGCTTGGACCAGATGTGGTGAGGGAAACTTCAGATAAAATCAAGACCATTCAACAACGAATGAAGGCTGCCCAAGATAGGCAGAAGAGTTATGCTGATAAGAGGAGAAGAGACTTAAAATTCTCCGTTGGTGACTTGGTGTTTGTCAAGATCTCTCCATTGAAGAGCGTAATACTATTTGGCAAGAGAGGCAAGTTGGCACCAAGATTCGTTGGCCCATTCCCTGTTCTTGAACTAGTCAGGAATTTGGCATATAGAATTGACTTACCAGAGAAGATGGCGGGAGTTCACAACGTATTTCATGTTTCCCAACTAAGGAAGTTCGTTCACGACTCAGATATGACTATTTCACCTGATCAGTTAGAGGACTTCGAAGTAGAACCCGAGGCGGTTGGGAACCGTAAGCCGGCCCGTATTATCGAGCACGACATGAAGCAACTTCGAAGGAAGGCGGTGAAGCTAGTCAAGGTACAGTGGAGCGAGGACGAGAATGATTGTACTTGGGGGACAGAGGAGGACATTAGGAAGACACACCCAGAACTCTTTGTCTGGTAAGATTTTGACTTCGATTTAGTTTTCTGCATGCTAGGATAGGCTTGTTTGCTTGTTTTGCATGTTTGATTGTTGTATGTGGTTGTTAGGCATGCGGGATCCTTTGTATGTTTTGGGTTAAGGAATTTCGGGGGCGAAATTTCTTAAGGGGGGGAGAGTGTAACGACCCGCATTCTACGCATCATAGAATCGTAGAATATTTATTTCTGTCACATACGAAGTCGTATGGTCATGTAACTTTGGGGGACGACTATTGGGGTCATTTCCCATGTTCATGATTTTTCCCGATTTTTAAATGACCATTTTACCCCTAGTTGGCACTGTTTTGGCCATAACTTTTGACTGAAAAGGAATTTTGACCTGAAACCACTTCCATTGGCTCCGGATGATGGTTTCTCTTTCCGTAGAGTGGTCATATTAGCCAAACGGACTCACCGTTTGGGAGATATGGCTGAAACAAGTTTCAGATGGTGAAAAACAGCTTAATTGGGCTTAAGCGGGTGATTAGCAGCTAGGCCCAAGGGGAATTTCGGGTTTAGGGGTATATAGGGGCTGATTAGGGTTATGAAACATTTCTTTAGACATTTTCCAGCCGCCACTTTCATTCCTCTTGACCTAGCCATGGCCTCCACTCTCTAAATCTCTCTAAAACACCCAAAAATCACTTTCTAATTGAAGATTAGGCTTAGCAAACATCAAATTAAGAAGAAAAAGCACCAAAGCAAGGTTGGAGCTGCTGTATAAGATTGGGAACAGCGCCAAATCAGAGAATATTTCAGTTTTGGGGTTCTAGTTGTGGCAAAGGTGAGTGATAGCATCATTTTGACACTAATTACAGTTAATTAAGGGTAATTAGTGAAGATTAGCGAATTTATACACTAATAAATTCTGGAAAAATGTTTAGAAATTCTTAAATAATATTTCACGCCTCTGTTATAAAATTTAGGCGATTTGGTTAAGTTTTACTAAGTATGTACTTAAACATGATTAAGAGGGACTATGGGAAAATATGAAGTTTTAGTCACTTTTGATCCCTTTTGATTCATTTGAATTGTTGTTTGCTGTTTGTGGTTGCTATTACATGTTGCTATGACTCTATGGTATGTTTTATGATTGATTAGAATAGTTAAATTGGTCGAAAACGTCGTCGAATGGCGTAGAAAGCTCGCTGGAAAGTTGCTGAAATGTGCAGGTCCCGAACCGGTTCGGATCGGAGCAGGGGTCGGATCGGACTAGTGAACTGACCAAGGGAATCCGAACTGGATTGGGACTTGTCACTGGAAGAAGTTTGGCAGGAAGGAAGGCCATTGCTTAGAGTTGGAGTTGGACAGAAGATCGGATCGGAGCAATAGAGCAGATCGGATCGGAGAAAGGGAACAGGACGGATCGGAGCAGGCAAACAAGTCAAACAGAAAGAATCGGATCGGATGAACTACCTCCGAATCGAACTCAAGCAGAGACACCCGAACCGAACCGATATCTGAAGGGGGAGAATCACTGAACTGACCCGACCCGGAGGAGGACACCGACTCGACCCCGAAGTGGAGTATCCGACCCGAACCGATGAAGGTGATGACTACCGACCCGAACCGATGAAGGTGATGACTACCGACCCGAACCGATAAAGGTGGTGACTACCGAACCGAACAGAATTCTAGAACTATTAATGCGCGACGACTCTTTTGAAGACCAACTCCAATTCGATCAAAACCCGAGATGCAAAGGAAGTCCAAATAAGAAGCTAGAGCTCAAGATCCAGATGGGAATCAACGAGTTCGCTTCATGATTGGGCTTTGCTGCGGGACGAGTGTTAAGGGGTTATCGATGTTTATAGCTTTGGACCACTATGGTAGGAGGTACGAAGGCGGATTCAGGGCCACTATGGCATCGGTAGAACCAAGGGCTACAACCAATGAAGTGGGTCATTGAAATGTTTGGTCATGACTCCAAGTGTTTGGCTTGGTCACAGCAGGGTTTCTACAAGTCGGGATTCGTCGTTACCTCATTTTGTCTAGTGTTCCAAAGTGGTAGATATCGTACGCTTTACACACTGAGTGAGAGATGTGAGGATGGTTGCTATGCTTGATTGTTTGACATACACACCCCACCCCCGTATTCTTACACTATTCATTATGGCACCTTAGAGCATTGTACGGTATGTGGTACTAACTCTTTGGTCGCAGGTCCAGGTTCAGGTATGGTTTAGTATACCTGTTATTATTCTGTTTAGATGCTTATCGCTCATACCAGGCTTTATGTCTGACCCAGAGTTTTATGTCTCTTCTTATTACTCTGGGTGCTCACACGAGCAGACTAGAGACAGGTTAGCTGGTGATGCACGGGTAGATGATCCGGAGACGAGCAGGAGGCTTCCACGTACTATATACATAATATTCTCCCTGTGTTGTTGAAGATCACTGCTTGGGCATTGTTGGTGTATCTTCTACTTTAGCTTTCTTTTGTTTAGAGACAGTAAATTTGGAAAATTGTAATAAGCTGTATATGGATTTCCGCTGCTCTGGTGATTGGTGTTGATTTTAGTTATCAGCTTATGCACTGTCTCGCCTGTTTTATGTCAAGTATGTTATTATTATATTTTATCCCATGCGCTGTGAGACATTCTACAGGTCCCTTGATTAGTTCATTCTCTTCTTTCTTTTCTTCTGACGACCGTTCTGTGCTAGCTGGGCATGTGTACAGCGCACTTTCGGAGGAAATGCAGGCTGGTGCGGGACGGGCCGTCACAAATAGTTTGACAAAAAGGTTGTCATATTAAAAATTGCATTTTTAATGTAAGAATGATTCATTAAAAAATATGAGATTCTAGTGGATAAAAATATGTTAACACTAAAATTTACATTTTTAATGTAAGAATGAATCATTAAAAAGATTCAAGTGTAATAAAAAATGTTTTGACATTAAAGATTACATTTTTAATGTAAGATTAAATCATTAAAAAGTTTCAAGTGTAATAAAAAATGTTTTAACATTAAAGATTACATTTTTAATGTAAGATTGAATCATTAAAAAGACTCAAGTTTAATAAAAATGTTTTGACATTAAAGACTACATTTTTAATGTAAAATTGAATCATTAAAAAGATTCAAGTGTAATAAAAAATGTTTTGACATTAAAGATTACATTTTTAATGTAATATTGAATCATTAAAAAGATTCAAGTGTAATAAAAAATGTTTTAACATTAAAGATTACATTTTTAATGTAAGATTGAATCATTAAAAAGATTTAAGTGTAATAAAAAATGTTTTAACATTAGAGATTACATTTTTAATGAAATATTGAATCATTAAAAAGATTCAAGTGTAATAAAAAAAAATATTAACATTGAAGATTACATTTTTAATGTATGAATGAATCAATAAAAAATTCAAGTGTGATAAAAAAAATTTAACATTAAAAATTACATTTTTTGTTGAATAAATGAATCATTAAAAAAATTCAAGTTTGATAAAATGTTTTAACATAATAAAAGAGATTTAACAATAAAAACTACATTTTTAGTGTATGTAGAATCACAAAATATCATTTTTAACATGTGTAGGAAGAGTATAGAATTTCCATGCGTTGAAATATATTTTTTCATTAAAAATATAATTTTTAACATGTGTATGATGTGTACAAAATTATTTAAAGAATAAAGAATTTGAAATAGTCAAACGAATTATATTTATATTTATATCTTAGGCTTCAATATTACCAGACCGGAGGAATTGACTTCCAAAGAATAGTTTGGATTGCTCCCAGTTATAATACCTGCCACTCCAGCATATATATAAATATAAAATAAAATAAATCGCGCGTGCTAGTTCACGATTTGGATTCGTAACTTTAATTGATTATACCAAGAGATCTGACCATCAAATTTTCCCAAAACTGGAACCATTGGGTTCGCTTTGGAAAGATCTTTCCAAAGATATATAATTTGCTAAGATCCAACAGTCAGATGTCGTGAAATGTGTATTTCAAATTTTAATAAAAACAGCGCCAGGGCCGCGTATTGACCTGAAGCGTCGTTCAATTAAAAGGGGCTATTTTTATATAAATAAAAATAGCGATAAATCATTATAAATATTATAAACGATATGAAATGAAAAGAATTGATTTGATTTATATTTATTCGCGAATTATTTGAAAAGGCCAAGTTCATTCTCATTTCAAATAATTATACGATGACTGAAAGTCGAAGATATCAAAGACGATGGTTGGAGACTGGTGATCTTCACATTGAATGGACGACTACTAATGCCTTTGATTGGAGTTGCTTCCTTCAGTGGGTTACAGTGGTAGTTGTCCGGACGTACTTGATGATTGTTTGGATATGTGAGAGTCTCTCTGCTGTATTGGACATATGGAATGAGGAGTAAGGTGTCTCCGATTTCGTTCAAACCCAGAACGCACTTGTAAATGGTTGTATGTCCGACATTGGATTTTATTCTGTGTTGATTGATTTCTATTAAATATATATCTGTTTGGTGGAGGAGAATTTATTCTCTTGCTTAACACCCTTCTCTGAGACGTACGAGCTCAGATGTTATATATTGGTAGCCATCAGTCGCATGGCGTGAATTGGCAGTGTGGCATGCCAAGATGCAAATGATCAAGGCTTTTGTTGAAAGGCAGAGCCTTGTGGTTGATGATCAAAGCACAGCTTGAATTAGCATAGCTTTGTGTATAGCGTTTATTCGCGAGTCTCACACACCGGTATGAACTAGAAACGGGAGAGGACCACAGGGAGGACATGCTTTTTTTCTAGCTAGGAGTGGTGTCATGGTACGGAGCCTAGACATTTTTACTTATGTGGGTGATGGAATGTGGCACCTCAGATTTGAGTCCCTAGTGGCTCTAAATTTATGCCTCATAGGGTGGGTAAACTTATTGTTCAGGAATTACTAATCCACTAAAGTAATTGTGGACCGGCCCTGAAGATCCATGGCTCACTCGAGCTCTAAGCCTGAGACATGGTAGGCTAGATTGTCTCAAATTCGGTAAGGGCAATTCCTTGCTTGGTTCATGATGGAAACCCAACTTCCAATACAACACCGTGCGGTTTTGATTGTAAAACTAGTATGGTGACATAGTATATGGTAGCTATGTCGCCTATGATTGATACATTATGATTGAAAACGTTTTTGAATCATATAGACACTAATAATAATATCAAATTTTCTTTATATGTATCAAGCATATTTTGGCCATTATAAGGTAAAACTCTATCCTTCGGTTTGCGTTGCATTGGTTGATGGGACGTGAGTCTTATAATGGTTTCATTTTTCTAAAAAAACATTGCGTTGTTTAATGATTTAATTATTTCATGCACTGGCAATCCAATGGAGTAGCAGCGTGGTCCTGTGATTAGCCTTATTATTAAATAGATTAAGTAAGATTTCTCATACTAGTCCCGTGACTGACTCATAGTTTGTTTCACTTTGCAAACTCAGGTGCCCTCTTTTCCACACGGGCATCCTTGTATTCTGGTTTTAGCAAACTCATTCTGGATAGCTATAGAGCTTAAGATGGATTCTATCATTTCTATTATGCTACTAAGACTTCATTTAGTATATTATGTTTGATTCCGCTATAGGCATTTTATATTAAGCTAAAACTGTATTATGTACTAAGTAAGATCCTTTTATACTGTGTATCTCTGATGATGATATATTATTTCCAGTGTAACTTTGATGTACTTTATCTGGTGTAATTCTATGATTTTGTTCTGCTGTTATTCTTTATTTGTTAAATTCCAATGATTATCCTTGATTCCGTGGCACGGGAGTTTGGGGTTATCACATGATCTAAAAAGCGAATTTGAAGCTCATGTGATGCATCTCTACTGACCTATCATTCGTTAAATTTTTTTTAATGCTAGTGTTTGAAATGCGGTCCTTTAAATCTGAAAAGCGTAGCGCCGACCGTTGAAAATTGAAACTTGGATGATGGAGCGACAATAGTCGAAGCCATTGTTTTCTGGTAATGTCTTCAAATTTTTGAAAATAATTGTTCGGCTGAGTCGTGGACTAGGTCACTTTCTTTAGACATTTCAGCTATCTACTCAAAGTGCAAAGTAGGCATACTGTTCATTGCCGCCTCTGGGATAAAATAGCTTCTTCCTTTTTTCGTTCTATATTGGATCATTTGCACATATGAAGCCGATTCTATTTGCACTCAAAAATTATATTTCTCAAGTTTTTTTCTCTATTTTGTAAAAGAATGGTGTAGGAGAATATAGAAAAAATTATATGTTTTTTTTCTTTTTGAGGAAGAAGAAGAGAGAGGGTTTTTCTTTTTTATTCTGTGTATCTTTCCTTGTCTAAGACCAATTTCTTATATAGAAGAAATGGTAGCTATGTTAGTGGGAGGAAAACTGGACTGGAATTAATGTCATATTAAATAAAAGAAACATTCAAAAAAATTACAATTTTTAACATATAAATTGCATACGTTTCAAAAGAGATGAATGTTAATAATTGTTAATTTATTATCATTCATAGCAATAATATGATACATGTTGTAATATATAAGAGCGAATATGCTTTTGTAATATTCTATTTAGTCCCACATCATGGGAATAAGTTTAACATCAACTCCATAGCCTATATATAAAGGAGCCAACATGATAGAAATTAAACACATTTGAATCAATAGAAATAAAAGTCTCTCCTTATATCTTATGTTCTCACTAATGGCTTCTCTTTTATTATATTTTCTCTTTTATTTTACAACACATTATCAGCACGATTTGATTATTAATCTAATTATAGATCTCAAAATGGTAGGTTATTTTTCTGATCTGATTGATTTGATTTTTCAAATCTTCATTTTTTTTAGATCTTATCTCATTCTAGACTTAAATCTGTTGTGTTATCTTCTAGATTTTTTTTAGTCTTATAATTTTAGAACTCATATAGATCTGAACATTGGGAACTGATTCTTATTTTGTTAATCATATTTCAGATCTCACTCTATTACAGATCTGATTTTTTTAATGTAATCGTACTGTTGATCTCAATATTATAATAAAATTATATATATTTGAGATCTCTACTTGATTTAAAAATGAGATTTTTATTTTAGTGATTTTTTTTGATTCGAAATTTTTTTGTTCTTATCCATTAAAATAAATTCATTGAATTTAATTTTATTTTGTTACATAATTCATATTTTCAAAAAAATGTTGTATTATTTCTTAGAGAAACAAATGTAAATATAATATATATCTAAAAGATCGTATTAAGTTCAGATCCAATATTAATCTATCACCAAATGTGAATTATGAAAAAATAAACAAATGAAAAATCATAAATTATATTAATTCTTTGGAATCTGAAATAATATGAACCTGAAGTTCATATGTTGAAGAAGCAGAAGAAAATCTTTCATTTATTGATTTTTTTTTTTGATTTAGCACCTCAAGTGAATGAAAATATTAATGAAAGCATACACGACAAACTTAATTTTTTGTAATTGAAATGAAAGTTGAGAACTTGTAATTCCTTTATCGTCAATAGTTTGAGTTTCCATGAATTATTGAGTGCAGCTGTTATTTGAGATAAAAATCTTTTATGCAATATATCTCATTTGCTAAAATTACAGATGTAAGATTTGTTGCATCTTGGAGATCCTATTATATTTGTATGAAGATTACATATATATATATATATATATATATATATATATGTATGTATGTATGAAGAAGATATATTTATTTTAGGAAATCTGGTTATTGAGAAACAAATTTCCTTATTAAGATATTCATTTTAATTTTATCATTGAGTAGTAATGACCTTAAACCTGAGATGAAATTGTTTTACTATAAGTACCATTTCTCAGTTGATTCATATATTTGTAATGAAATCATTTTACTATGACAATAGTTATATCCAAGGCCATATAAATGTTAATTGCAGTTATTATAATCATAAGTGCATTGGTTATTGTACATTAAATGTTATATTTTCATGCTTAGAATATGGATATAGGTGTGATTATTTTAGTGTATTTATTTGTCAAGTAATATATGATATAATGGAAGAAATAGGTTCAACAATAACCTGAAGTTGTGTAAAGAAATTGTTTTAACAAGGAGTTATATAACTCAAAACCCAAGACCTGAAATCTTTGATTATGGAAAAAAAACGAAGCTTTCTTAAAAGTTGTGACATAAAAAGATTGTACTTCCAGAAGAAGTTAAAGGAGACACACACATCATAATATGTGATAACAACATTGGATTCAATAGAAAATCTCTAAACAGGTTTCATCTAACTGACATCTTTCACGTACAATTTATAGTAATTGAATATCCTAAAGATTTAATATGCATATTAATCTCTTGTAGAGATGTTTTAGAGATTTAATTTTATATAGCAAATCCAACATCCTATAAGAGATGTTAGAGATTTTTTGTTGCATTGCAATTACATAAATAAAAGATATGTTTCCTGAAAGAATATCATACACTGCAGAAGTAGTGATTTCTTTTCTTTCTTGAATATTATTTTTATTTAATGCTTCTAATTTGATTATTGCATTTAAGGTTTGATATGTATTTTTGTATGTTGATATGACATTTTAGTAGTTTGTATATATTTATCTCTGGAAGAGATAAGTTCGTCCCAGAAGCGGTGTGAAATAATAACATTATACTTCTTAAAGAAGTTACATAATATGCGAAAATGATAATGCATCCAAAGATTGTACAATTTTCAAAATGAGTTATATCTTGCTTATATATTTATATTGACATATTGTATTGAAGAATAAATTTTAACAACTTGAAGTTTTATATATATAAGTTATTTGAATCAGAAGTTCAATACAGTTAACCAAGTTGAAGTTGTTTATATGTTTATTTGAACCAGAAGTTCAATATAGATTAACGATTTGAAGTTGTTTATATATTTTATTTGAACCAGAAGTTCAATGCATTTCCAAATCAAATGTTTTGGATATTATGACACAATATTTAAGATTCGCATTGACATTGCTTGATAGGCGAAAACTAATGATTGGAACCTTATAAACAATTTGTTCTAAAATAAATAACTCGAATGAGAAAGAATATGCAAATCAATTACATATGGAATATGTGGATGCATGTATATACATATATACAACCTGAAGTTTTCATGAGCTCATATTATAAATTATGCATATGTTATTTAGTAATTTAAAAAGTTGATTGATATCAATATTGAATGAACTGAAGTCATGTGCATATTCAAATGATAGAAAATTCCTCCAAGTTATCAGACCAATGAAAGGGAACAAGCAATGCAATATGAATGCATCTTATTAACTAATAAGAGGATTATCCTCATACAACTAATATACATCTAATGTATATGCTAGCTATAATTCATTAATGGATCAAAAATGAGAATCCAAAGAAGACTTATTATTTAATGTGACAATGTTTGTCAACGTTGAGGGGGAGGATAAAGGTATCATTAATGTTAAATATTTGTTAACATATAGAATTATGCAAAGTATTAATTAACTTGCATAAATTATCAATTATATCCCTAATATACTTTCTCCAGTATAGATTTGAATCCTTGAAGGATCAAAAGGTGTAAACCACAGCGGAAAATGAGATATAAAAGTCAGTTCAAAATATTTGGGAGTAAGTCATAACGATGTCAAAATAAAGGAGGTTAGTGTTCCTAAAGAAATAATTAAGGGTGCTCTGAAAGAAACCCATGACACGTTTGTCAAAATACCCCCAGAAGTGGTTTAGGTACCTAAAGCATGATAATTTTTGAGATCTCAATAAATCATGTATAGAACTGACAAGAAATAATGATCGATGATAAATTAATAAATAATAAAGCGCTTGTTTATAAATGGATTAAAAATCCCGTATTAGAGAGAAACATGATTGGCCATCATGAAATTCTCCTAAATAAGAAATATGGACCTGTAGTCCATAAGATAGAGTTAGAAATATATAAAATTACAAGAACACACTAAAGTTGCTAAAGCACCACACAGTTTAAACAACATGTTCTGAGCATTGAACTTTTAGAGATAATTGAATTGATTAAAATAGTGAAAGGGTTTAAAATGCTTGCAATACCCTGAAGGTAGAAACGATGAAAGTATACAAATTCTGGAAGAATTTAAATAAGTTTGGTAGTGTTAAATAAGAGCAAGAAATGTAGACTACAACATTCTTTTAAGTATTGTTATGATGAAAATCTTGACATAATTCATGATGAGTAGATCACTACCTGCTTTCAAGAATTGTTGTAATGAAACTCTTAATATTCATTGAAGTGGTAGTGGCGATGTGCCAAACTTATTATAATATATAAGTTCCTGAAGAACATAAATAACATTTGTTATTATAAAGAGTACCTAGAACAATGACGATAGACAACAACATTCTTCTAAGTATTGTTGTAATGAAAATCTTGATATACTTCAAGATGAGTAGATTACTTCCTACTTAGTGTTGTTGTTATGAAAGTTGTCTTATTCATCAAATGTGTACTGCAATATGCAAGCCCGGTTGAAACACAAAATTCTAAGCCCATGAGTAGCATACAAATCACAAAAAGAAGGCGTTATAAATAAGAAAACATGCCTAAAGCATGGGAATACACATGAAGTTTGAAAGAAAAACTTTATAAAGAAGTATCTATAAGCAAATTGAGAATACAAATTTGGAGGAATTTATTAAATCAGAGGGAGCATCCATAAGTATCATACTCTTTTGATCTAGTAAGTATGACATTTTATATTGTACTCTTTTTCCTTCACTAAGAATTTTCCCAATCGGGTTTTTCTTAGTAAGGTTTTGACGAGGCAACACTTTGATCTAGAAGTGTCAAACATCTTTTGATGCACTAAACTATTATTTATGAAGACAAGGCAGTTTGCATGGCTCAGATTCAAGTGAACTATATCAAGGGTGATAGGATGGAGGGCATTTTTTAAAAATTTCTCTTCACACATGAATGAACGGATAACAAGAAAAAGGAGAAACAAATTCAGTTTCAAGAAAAGCGGGTAGATCTGTTCTTAAAGGAAATTTCCAAATCAACATTCCAAAAGATGATGTAGAAAATTTGCATACATTGACTACATCAATAGACTAATTGAATAATGAGTTATAAATAAGGGGGAGCGTATAAAATTATACTATAATGTACTCTTTTTCTTCAAAAAAAATTTTCCCTTGGGTTTTTATTAGTAAGGTTTTAATGAGGCATTATCTTGATCCTGAAGTATCAACCCTTACTGTAACATTGTAAAACATGTTATCTTAAGATGAAATAAATTGCACTCTTTTCCTTGTTTATGATTTTTCCCATAGGGTTTTTCATAAAAAGGCTTTTAATGAGGCATTGTTTTGATCCTGAAGCATCAAACTCTTTTAAGGAATATCATTTTAATATGGTACCAATAATGTGAAACATTGTGTACTCTTTTTCTCGTTCAAGATTTTCCCCATTGGGTTTTCTTGACAGAGTTTTGAAGGCAAGATACAATAGTTGTATTATCTGAAGGGATATATGCAAGCAAGATAATAATAAGGAGGAGCAATAATCATATATGTTTTAAAACGGACAACTTCAAGTTAGCAGAGCATTCAAGACTTTGAAGACGCATATTCAAGGGGGAGTGTTGTTATATATAAGATTGAATATGCTTTTTTAATATTCTATTTAGTCCCACATCATGAGAATAAGTTTAATATCAGCTCCAAAGCCTCTATATAAAGGAGCCAATGTAATAGAAATTAGACACACTTGAATCGATAGAAATAAAAGTCTCTCTTTACATCTTATGTTCACTCTTATGGCTTCTCTTTTATTATATGTTCTGTTTTATTTTACAATAATACCATGTATTAAAATAAAGAAAACAGACAAAAGGTTATAACTTGTACAATGTAAATTGTATATATTTCAAAAATAACAAAAGATAGTAAATTCATTAAATTTGATATCATTCGTGGTAATATGTCAATGCCATTTATATTTTGTAACAGCTCAATCTTATACAAGCATGTGTGTGTATATGTATATATAACTGTTACGCAAATGTAATGGCTCCCAAAAGAAAATTATTGATACAAAATATAATACCGTTTATTACTTCCAATGGCTTTATGCATTAATGACTCATAAATATTTTGTTAGTAATTAAATTGCAACATCTCAAAATAATAATGGCACAAAATATGTTACCGTCATTAACTTACAATTTCTCTATTTGTATTTATTCTTATTCTTTAATTAATTCACAAAATATTCCAACAAAAATAAGTAAGAAGAAGAAAATGTTGAAGATAAATTTGATATTTATCAGATAAAGAAGTAAATTTTTTATAAAACATATTCTTAAACATAAAACAAGAAAACATGAAGAATAATTATGAGATTAATAAAATTAACTATAAAAACTACCGTAGCATTTCATGTAGTAAACCTTATTACTCGAGGCCGTCACCAATGGACCTCTTGTACGAGGAACATTATGAACTAGCACAATTTGATGGAATTACCATTGTAAAATGGAATATATACAGTTATATCAAATGTCAAATAAAAACTACACTTTCACGTGACAATGTATGCAACCGCAAGTGTAATAAAAGGTAATTCTATGATAGAATAGCTAAAGCTATAATGCAAGGTTTTACTGGCCAACTAAAAGGTTGGTTGGATTTTCATTTATCAAATGAAACCAAAATGCATATACATATACAACTACCAAAATGGAAGATGGAACTTTCAAAACTGATTGTGTAAGTACCTTAATATTTACATTAGCTAAACATTTTGTTGGAGCTATATCGCATCAAATTGATAAAACTAAAGAAAGATTAATGAATTTAAGATGTCGGAATTTATCACAATTCAGATGGTATAAAGTCGTATATTTCTAAAAAATTGTTTAGTTGAAATAATAGTAGTCATGACTTCCAAAAAGAAAAATTCATATAAGGATGGCCACATTTCTTTGCCAAAAGGGTAAAAAAAATCTAATAAAACAAAGGAATAATGGAACTACTCGTTATAGCATATATACATATGGAAATTTGGCAATAGAAGTGGTTTCTCAAGGAATTCATTTATGCAATGAAATAAAATTTTGAAACCATATTCAAAACGATAAAATTCAAAGAAAAAGAAGTTTAGGAGATTTTTGCAATCGCCTTGATTTACAACCTATGAAACCAATAAAAGAAAATAGAAGAAAAACTAGAATATCAACTAAGCGAAAATTCTATAAAAATAGAAATTTTAAAAAGGAAAATTATGTAGAATGCAGTAAAATTTCTAAATGGAAATAATATAAATCTAATAAGACAAAAGAACAAAGTAAGTTTAAACAAAAAAAGCATGTTGGAAATGATAAACACCAGGACATTATGCTAATAAATGTAAAATGAAGAATAATATTAACAATCTCAATATCGACAAAGATGTAAAAAAATTCACTTCAAAAATTATTAATAACAAGCTTTGATTTAGAACAAGAAAAATTAAAATGATCTATTATGTAAAACATAATTTAGAAACTAAATGAGAAGTAGAAAGTGGTTTAGATAATGATTTAGGATCTGAACATTAAGATGGCAACTATAACTATTACAAAGCCTTATATAAGGCTAATGGATTATTTCTGTTAACAAAAGACAAAAAAAATTCCTAGAAATCATAGAAAAAATTACAGATCCAGAACAAAAGAAAGATATGTTAATAAAATATTTAAAATCTTATAAAGAGAAAAATAAAGTAAAAGGATTAGAATTAAAAGACACCGAACATATAATTTGAAAGATATATGAAACAAAGTTAAAACTTAAAACAAATTTAATTTAGTAAGTAGTGAAATACTATTAAAGAATTACAATATGAAGTTAAAGCACTTAAACAAAAATGAAAAGAATTAATAGAAAGAGTAAGATTACTGGAAATAAAACCACCAATTGATAATACTCAAAATAAAAACAATATATTAGAAGAAAAAGAATTGGATTCTTTTAACGTTTATAAACGTGGCTAATAGAGTAATTACTCATAAATAACATACTAAAGTAACTATTGTAGTTCATAAAGTATATTATTTTACTACAATAACTACGATAGACTCGGTAGCAGATATAAACTGCATTAATGAAAGATGTGTACCTTTGAAATACTTCGTTAAAACTACATAAATATTAAATGTTGTAGATGACATAAATTTTTGGTCAATTATAAAAATACAAAAATCTCCATTTGTTACAAAGGCATTTTGCTAAAAATGTCATTTATAATTGTAATTTTTTTTATCTTATGACATAATTTTAAGAAATCCCTTCTTACATTTGTTATACATGATAATAAAAATTTCAATAGATGGTATTACGAGTATGATTAATAATCTAGAATTAACAGTTAATTTGTTTCACAGCCTAAGCATCATAAAAATGATTCTATATAGAAAAGTATTAAGACGAAAAGAGAAAATTTTAATTTCCTTATCTCAAGAAATAAATAACAAAAAGGTAAAAGAAATTTTTTTCACCTCAACTACAACAAAACATAAAATCCCAAAATAAAATTTCTATGGACACTCCTAATGCCTTTTGGCAAAGGAAAAATCATGAAATAAATTTACCTTATGAACCTCACATTAATGAAAGTCAAATCCAAACCAAAGCAAGACCAATTTCAATATCTCAAAGACATCTAGAAATTTGTAAAAAAGAAATAGAAGAATTAAATAAAAAAGGTTTAGTTAGACCATCTTAAAATTCTTGGAGTTGTTCGACATTTCATGTTGAAAAATGATACGGAGTTGGTGTTAACCGGGTTTTTGGTCTGGTTCCTAGGAGATCATTAGATACGCTTAACTCAACGTACCTCGTGAAGCTGAGTCCGAAAGGGGACGCTCAGGAGTGCAGGAAATAGGATCAAGAAGGGACTACACTGCTTGTAACCTCACAGCATCCAGAAGACATCCGCAAACCAAGGCATCGGACCCCGAAGGAGCCATGAGCCCCAATCACCCGGTCCCGGAATCCTCGCTCCCCTCGGAGGGACTTCACGCGAGGTATGACGCAGAATCCACACCCAGCCAGATGAAAAATCTCGCACCCCTGCCTGGGTTCGAAACGGGTTCAAAATTTCGAACCCGGTAGATGCGAAATTTCGAACTCAGCGGGTGCAAAATCTCACACCCATGGCTGTGTTCGAGATTCTGAAACCAGCGGGAGTGAGATTTCTCGCCCATGCCTGGGTTCGAAATTTCGAACCTAGTGGGTGCAAAATTTCGAACCTAGCGGGTGCGAAATATTGCACCTATATCTAGGTGTGAGATTCCGAATCCAACAGGAGCGAGATTTCTCACCCTCGAAGTATCGAACCCCGCAGGTTCAAAATTTCAAACCCAGCAGGCTCGAAATTTCGAACCCGTGCCCGAGTTCGAAATTCTGAGGCACGCAGGTGGTGGGTTCGAAATTCTGCTAGTGGTCACCTATTTCTGCCTACTCCTACCTAATCCTACCTACCCCCACTCCTATAAATAGCCCATGGCCTCACACTTCAAAGGGGTTGGATTTTCTTCACTTGAGACCTTCCTAGAGCTTCCTAGACCTCATTAATGGCATCTTCTATTTGAAGAAGAAGGAGAATTAAATATTCTTTTTCCCAAATACCTAGCATGCGGAAATTATAAAAGTGAATGTAATGAGCATGGCTCTACCTTCTAATTCTAGAGTGATTAATAAGAAGAAGGAGAATTAAATATTCTTTTTCCCAAATACCTAGCATACGGAAATTATAAAAGTGAATGTAATGAGCATGGCTCTACCTTCTAATTCTTGAGTGATTAATAAAAGTTCAACATCCTTCCAAACTGGACAAAGGCCTAATCCACGGCCGAACCACTATAAATTCTCATGTCATTTACCGCTTTCTCTTACTTAGTCTTGCATCCAAATCAAATATTCCTAGTAATAGGAATCTTTGGTGTTTACGACATTTTTTGCCGTCAAAATTTGGTGCTCTCACCGAGAATTGAACTCAAGATATGCGTCTTTCTTCTACATTATCATCTCGATTTCGACAAGCTTAAGGTTCCTTGCTCAACCTGCTGTCGAGTCTGCTTACGATGGTAAATAATTCAAAGAAAGTAATGGTCGGTTCTTCAGCCGCAACCGAGGCCGGTACCTCCCAACAACCTCAACCGGTAGATGTCCTGGCCCCTAATGAAACCGTCCCTGCTATGGTGGACCCCGAAGCGCCCGTTACCCAAGCTCAAATCTTCACGCTTAATGAAAGATATGAAAACACCACGGCCGAGCTCAATCAAGCATTAAGGGATAACATCGGCCTTATACAGCAACTTCAAGAAAGTCAACGCTTCGTCGCCCGACTTCAGTTAGCTCGGAACAATGCTCGACCCTGACTAACTGTATCGGAAACTTCCTCTTTCGAGTCAAGGGGCACACATCAAAGGAGGAGGTTCACCCTCATCAACAATGTCGCCTCTCGTACCAATGCACTCGATAACAGTAATGGTCATGCCAACGGGAATAGGAACGGCAACGGCGACCGAACTACAGTTACATACAGCGAGGGGGCATAGTACCGAGACCCCTCACACTTGATTATCAATGACGGACCCGATCCTACAAACCAACCTCTTCTTCGACACAACCTAATGGTCGCTAATCAGGGTGAAGGGCCCACTATTCCAACGGCCCCCGCTCCTTTAGAACAGGATCCGCATCACCCCGCTCAACCTCAATGTCCACACATAGACCCAATCATAGATGTCGAGGACATGGAGGAAGACGATCCAGACATCCATCATAGAAGACGACCTCGCAACAGGACTCCGAAACCGCATCAAAACCCATGGATCACGATGGAGGATCAATAACCGACCTATCATCCCGACATGATACGAAGGGTCATGAGCGAAATGCGAGGGTGTGCACACGACACATGGGAAGCTCACATTAGGCGTAACCCCTTCACAAGAAGAGTAAATGAAGCCGAGTGGCCAAGGCGCTTTAGCATGCTACAAATGCCACTCTACGATGGTACCACTGATCCTTGTGCCTTCTTGAATCGCTATGAATGACAAATGGACTCGAGCCGGGGCGACGATCCAACCAAATGCAAATGCTTCCCAGTCTTCCTGTCTGGTACCACTCTTCTTTGGTTCTCTCGCCTCCCTCTCGATTCCATTAACAACTTTGGGCAACTAGCAACGGAGCTGGTCAAGCAATTCAGGGTGCATATCCTAACTCCGAATAATACCCTTACCTTACCTAACCTGTACCAGGGGCCGGCTGAGTCGCTTAGGAGATATCTTTCCCAGTTTAACACAGCTCTCTCTGAGGTCGAAGATCCAGATCCTCGCACCATGCCCTTTCAGCTAGCAAAAGGCGTCCTCCCTACTTCAGAGTTCGGAGCCTGGATCGATCAAAAGCAGCCAAAGAGCCTCGACGCCTTCTATGAGAAGGCAGATCAATACTTGTGCCAAGAAGAAGCAAGGGGGAACCGACTTTCTGCCATGAGTCGTCCAAATGATCCCCAAGCAGATACCACCAACAACCACTTCAGAAGTAGGCGAGGTAGGCGAGGCAGGGAGTCCTTCGACCAAAACAGGGGGGCAGGTCCCCAAAGGCAAAAACCGAAAATTTGGCAGGCCGGATGGACGAAACAACGGGCAAGACCCAGCAGAATTAAGAAAGCCCGACCCTCGCCAAGCTTTCGAGACCTACACCCCACTGAATGAAGACATAGAGACAATCTACTTGGAAACGTGTAACACCCTGGTATATAAGAAGCAGCGCGTCAGAGAATCAACTGACCACGAGAAGAACACCGGGAGGTACTGTCGGTACCACGACGTGTACGAGAATGACACCAACGTATGCCGCCAACTTAGGGACGCAATCAAGAAACTTATTCATGAGAAACGGCTCGAGTAATAAGTCCAAGATCCCTTTCCCCTGAAGCAAACTCGCAGCCTCCGGTGCCAGCTCCACAAGTAGGACTTACCCCACACATGACAGCTTTCGAAAAATAGAGGAATCGTGATCAACGCCATATGTGGAGGACCTTACCCCACACATGACAGCTTTCGAAAAATAGAGGAATATGTGAGTTCCATAAAATATGCTACTTACGAAGCCTACTCCGCTCTCCCTGAGTCCATCCCATCCAAGCTACAAAAAACCATACGGGACAACATTGTCTTCCGAGAAAGGGAATCGACAGGGGTGGAAATCCCAACTACCGATCCATTATCATCACTGCCCAAATCGGTGCTGCTTCCGTTCGAAAGGTTTTAATCGACTTAGGGAGCTCGGTCAATATCATCTTTAAGGCCGCAGCTACGACCATATGAAATTGGAAACGAATGACTTGAAGCCATGTCACGTCGCAATTCACTTCTTCAATGGGGCCTCAAGTTCCCCCATAGGGATGATCGATCTACTTGTAGAACTGGGCGAGGGGGACCGAAGCCGAGTCCGAATTCTCACTTTCATGGTCATCGACATCGACTCCCCCTACAACGCTTTCGTATGGCGCCCCTTTCTCACCGAATTCCGAGTTTACATGGCACCATGGTCTCTCCTAATGAAATTCCCGACGAAAAATGGGATTGGAACTGTTAAGGGCGACCAAGTAAGTGCCAGGGAATGTTACGCAATAAAGTGGAAGAACGCGTGCAAGAAGGACAAGGGCAAAGCCGTGCCCATGCCTTTTTGTGCAAAGAACGTCTCAACATAGCAATTAGCGGCGTCTGGGCCCTGGCTCAGGCACCACTCCTGTCTTTCCGATGACCTCGACCCGTGGAAGGATGAAGAGCCCTAATACGAGAGGGCTACCCCGGTCGAATCCATAGTGGACATTCCCGTCAACCTCGACGACCCAACAAGGGTGTTAAAGGTATGGCAAACTCCACCTAGCAATTAAAGAAGATCTCTTATGCTTCCTAAAAGCCAATTTAGATGTGTTTGCATGGACTCACTCTGACATGAAGGGCATTGACCCCGCAATTGCTTGCCATTCCCTTTACTTAGATCCTAGAATGCCTCCAGTTAAACAGAAGCGCCACTTTTTAGGGCCCGAGAGGTCCAACGCTCGAAGAAGAGGTGGACCGTCTGCTCAATAATAACTTCATCCGTGGAGCTATCTATCCTGAAAGGGTTTCTAATCCAGTTCTGGTTAAGAAAGCCAATGGTAAATAGTGAATATGCATCGACTTCTCCGATCTGAACAAGGCATGCCCCAAGGACAGCTTCCCGCACCTGAAGATCGACCGGTTAGTCGACTTGACCGCCAGATACCAGTTACATTCTTTCATGGACGCCTACTCAGGCTCCAACCAGATCCTGATGAGCCTCCGCGACCAAGGCCATACTTCTTTCATAACCGACCTCGGGCTCTACTGCTACCGAGTTATGCCCTTCGGCCTCAAAAATGCCGGCGCCACTTACCAACGAATGGTTAATCGACTCTTGAAAACTCATATTGGAAAGTCCACGGAGGTATACATGGACGATATGCTGGTAAAATATAAAATATCAAGCGATCACATCCACGACCTCTCCGAAATGTTCGATGTCCTTCGCCAGTACGAAATGAAACTAACCCCCCTGAAATGCTCCTTCGGAGTCGCCTCGGAAAATTTTTTGGGTTTCATTGTCAATTTCCAGAGCATCGAAGCTAACCTAGAGAAAATCCAAGCTATTCAGAACATACGAGTCCTCGAGAACATCAGAGATGTCCAGAGTCTGAACGGAAAGGTCACCTCTTTAAGTCGGTCCATCTCTAAGGCCACCAACAAGTGCATCTCCTTCTTCGATTTAATCCGAAAACGGAAATGTAACTTCGAGTGGATGCCCGAATGCGTCTCCGCATTCAAGGAACTTCTGGATCACTTAGAGCGACAACCCATCCTCTCTAAGCCTATAGACCATGAGGACTTATATATTTACGTGGCTTTTTCTGTACAGGCAATCAACTCTGCACTAATACGCCTCGAAGACCGCACTCAACGGCCCGTCTACTATATCAGCAAGAAGTTGACGGGGGCAGAGAAGAACTACCCAAAGCTAGAGAAGCAGGCATTCTACTTATTGATTTCCTCTAGAAAGCCCTGACCGTAATTCCAGTCGCATCCCATAAAAGTTTTTACTAACCAGCCACTGCGTCCGGTACTACAGCAACCCGAGGTGTCAGGACCATAATTAAAATGGAGCATAGAGTTAAGCCTGTTCGAGATAACCTTCATCCCCCGATGAGCCATCCTCGGCCAAGCTCTCGTAGATTTCATCATGGAGTTCACATCCCCCGAGGAGGATCCCACAGTGAACGCTGGAACTCCCGACGCCCAATGGAAATTGTTTGTAGACGGCTCCTCTAGTAGAAAGTGCTCCGGGGCCGGAGTCGTGCTCATCACCCCTGAAGAACGCCCGATGTATTATGCATTGAGGCTAAATTTCCCTGCTACTAACAACAACGCGGATTACAAGGCCTTAATTGTTGGGCATATAATTGCGATTGAACTCAAGCTAGAGATTGTCCACATCTTCTCCAATTCACAGCTTATCGTCCGACAAGTAGTGGGAGAGTATCAAGCGAAAGAGGGACGGCTTGCCTAGTACCAGGCCTGGGTTTAGGGGCTACTCATCTACCTGGAGCATTTCACCATCATCCATATCCCACGCAAGAAAAATGAAAAAGCAGATTCCCTCTCCATAATGGCAAGCTCCGAAGACCTGCAACTTAATGGATTCTCCCCAATTGAAGTCCTCAACTCTCCTAGCATCAAGCATGGGAAAGATGAGATGATCACGAGCACCGAACCCGAGCTCAAGTCCTGAATGACACCGATCAGAAATTACCTGCAGCACAGGATCCTACCAAATCACTATAAGGAAAGGCGCATGCTCACTCGCCAGTCAGCCCATTACCTTCTTATGGACGGGGTACTCTACCGCAGAGGTTTCTCTGTTCCCTTGCTCCGGTGCGTAGCTCACGGCGACGCCCTCCAAGAGCTAAGCAGTGTGCATGAAGGCGAATGTGGCGATCACACTAGGGGAGGAGGGCAGACCCTGGCCAAAAAGATTCTCGGACATGGTTATTACTGGTCCACGCTTGATCGAGACGCCACAGACTATGCTCGCAAGCGCGATAAGTGCCAGCGCTTCTCCAAGATTCCAAGAGCCCCGCCTACCGAACTGTCTGAAATGGTCAGCCCATGGCCATTCACCATGTGGGGAATCGACATCATCAGAACTCTCCCAATGGCCAGAGGTGGGGCACGATACGCCGTCGTCGCAGTGGACTATTTCACCAAGTGCCCAGAAGCTGAAGCTCTCACCGCCATTACCATGAAGAAGATAATCAACTTTGTTGTCCGCAACATCATTACCCGCTATGGAGTGCCTCAAGCTATCATCTCTGACAACGACACTTAATTCGAGAGCACCAAGTTTAAAGCCTTCTGCCAGGGCCACAACATCGATAAAAGATTCTCAATGGTGGCTCATCCTCATGCCAATGGGCAAGTTGAGGCAGTTAACAAGGTCATCAAGTCCGTCATCAAGAAGCATCTAGAAAAGTACGGGGGCATATGGGCCGATGAACTTCCTCTAGCTCAATGGGCTTACCGCACCACCCACAAAACAAAAACCGATCATACACCTTTCGTCCTCGCATACGGATCAGAAGCCGTCATTCCCATTGAGCTCAAGCTTCAGTCGCATTGAGTCACGTACTTCGATCCAAAGACAAACCGAGATTTCTTCTGGGATCACTCGACTTGCTGAAGAAAAAAGGAACGAGGCCGATATCAGAGCTGCCGCCCAACGACATTGAGTAGCACGATACTTCAATTCCAGGGTCCTCCACAAGGACCTCAATATCGGCGACCTCGTTCTAAAGCGGATTTTTTCCCCTACCAACAGGCCTTTCTCCTCCCTGGGAAGGCCCGTACTCCATACAACGAAAGCTTAGTGACGGAAATTTCAGACTTGCCACCATCGACGGAGCTGAACTCCCGAGGGCATGGAACAACGAACATCTCCATCGTTGCTTTACATAACTCAATCTATGGTTGTTTATGCTTCTCAAACAATGTTCTATTTTTTGTCAGAAATCCAAGGCATTGTAGAGGCTATTACTGCCAAAGTTATTAGTAGAAATGATGTTCAATTTCCTATCTTCTTGTTGTTTACTTCTCACATAATGTGTCTCGTTAGTTCCAAAAACCAGCTCGATTCATGCCTACGAACGCCTCATCGACACCCCGAGCAAGGGAGCCAGCACGGCCATTTCAATTACTAGGCAACATCGAGTCCAAGACACTTGGCTAAGCCCGGCACCTCGAGCACGGGAGCCGACAACGGTACTCGAATCGCCAGCCTATGGCTCGATCGAGTCTAAACAACCTCTAACTCGAACCTCGGCCCAGTGCCGAGGTCGAGGATAAATCGTTCTTTGTCCTAGTCCAGGGGCTTGGTGCCACTCAGCGACTATCTAAGATCGATGTAAATCTCTCTTCGCTGATTGCGTGTGCCTGTCGAATCTTGGCGCAGCACCAATACCGACCTTAAATTGTTTCTTCCCCTAAACTCTCATGGCTTGGGGGTAGCCCGTGGCCAAGATCGGACCTTATGAGCTGATGATCGGGGCTTGAAACTACACCGACGAATGAACGACGTCTGGCAGCTCGCCTCAACCCGATGAACGACAGGAGAGCCACCCACCTAGTAGACCACACAACGCAATGCCCAATGCCTTCGCTATACTTGGGATTAACCCCAGGCCACCCAAAACAGCAGGCGCATAGCCTGTTTTTGCAAACAACGGGTTCCTTGAGCTGAGGGGAACTTATTGAAACCAGCGCTCTACCTCACCTCTTAGGAATAATTCACCCAGAGACGGCCCCTAATCTCCTTTGTGACAAGTTTAATGATAAGTAAGTTTATGCAAGCATAGGATGCTGGAAAACATAAAAAGGACATCCGAACACTTGACATAAACATCGATCTTTGCTAATTCATATTTCCTTTTCATACATACACACTAAACAAACTACGTGTCTAACACTTTTACTTTCTAATGACAGGGTGTACATGGGAACCACACCATATCTTGAAAAACCAAAAGTGAGGGTCATACTCGCGTAAACTATCGGCCTACACAACCAGAATAATAGTAACTCCTACTAAGGCTATTAACACTAACCATGTTTCCTTTTCTTGTGCTTGTGATTCCCCTTTTTTTGCAGATTCCACGCTTGATGGTTCATCCTTGGCTCTGGGCCTCTTCTGACCAGACTCGCTCTTTCCCTCTCGGCTCCTCCGATAAGTGGTCGATGATTCATGAGAAGCCGAGATGCATCTCCCGCCCGTCCCGTCGCCACTAAAAACCTCGGTAATATCAATAAGGGTGGCTTAGTTTCTCTAGCATCCCTCCCGCTCAGTTTTCTCCTTAGTTTCTCTAGCATCCCTCCTAGCAGCGAGCTTTTGGGACTTATGAGGGATGAGGGCGCCTGCTTTGGCTTTCACAAGGGACTCGGCGTTCCTCTGATGTGCTTCCTAATCCTCCCTCTTCTTCCAGGCCTCATCGTTAGCTCTCTTCTTCTCAGCCTCCTCATCGGCTCTCTTCTTCGCGACAGTGTCAGCAGCCCTCACCCCGTCATCCTGCCGAGTCTTCGTTAGGATCTCCTTCCTAGCAGCCTTGTCGTGCTCTCGCTTCTCCTCTACATCTTCACACTTGGTAACCATCTTGGCCTGTTGACTTGCTATCAGGGCCGCCATCGAAGCCACATCAGCTTCTTCTGGGCTTTTGGCAGGGGCACTCTGCCCATCGACCACCTCTCCTTCTTCGTTCAGAATGTCGACCATGCTAGAAGTTACTACTATGTCAGAAAAGGTGTTAGTTGATCGCCGCGCTCTCTAGCCTATGTCCCTATGGGGCCCGGCCCAGTTGCAACCAGTTGGGGGATCACAGGGGCGGCGTCCGCTGCCACCGTAGACTCGGGAGGAATTACATAGCAAAGACACAACCTTTTTAGTCCATAAATTCGGTAATCACTTCATCCTCAGGGATGCAGGGTAAAAGGAGTTTACCTATGGTCAAGGGTAGCATAGGAATAATAGGAAGGGTGCTTACGACGCTAGGTAAGGTGAATCTGGTATCACCCAGTGCCAGGAAGTCAGGGTTATACTCAGAAGCAGTTTGGGCCAAATCCCTAGGACCACCCACCCTGATAGATCCGGGGTCCAGGGGCTGATGAGAACTCCCCTCTGCATATGTTTCCTCCACAACCATGCCTCTGATCGTCGCAAATACCCTTTCTCTTTAGCAAGCTTCGCCAACCTTGCATTCTAAGCATCCTCCTGCAACAGCCTCCTTCCCTTCTCCAGCCTCTCACGTTCGTCATTATTCAAAAGGACATTCGCAAGTTGGAGCTCGTCTAGAGTCCTTACGTCCACTTGATGCAAGAAGGACTCGTAAGGGATTAACATCTCCCAGGTTCTGGCTAGCTCGCGAGGGTAGTCTTCGACCCATGAAATCCCTCGAAATCTCAAAGCTTTCATGTACATATCGTGGATACTCTCTTCAAAGGAGGACCCAACACGGAACTCTGCATCATTCAACTATCCCCTCAGCTGTTCTACCTCCTTTTCATGTTCGGCTTTTATACCCTCAGCCGTACTCAATACATCCCTGTTACTAGCCTCAGTGTCCTCCTTCGCTTTCCTCATTGCCTTAAGCTGCTCTTTAACTCAGCAACCTCGACATTCTCGGCCCGCAACCTCTCGTTTTCCTCCCTTAAAGCGGTATTTTCATTCTAGAGCTGAGCAACCTTCTTAATTTCCATTTCCATGTCAGCACATACTTTGGGCCACTCATCCTTATCATTCTTAAGGGCTGTGTTTTCAAGGGTCAAGTGACTTACTGTATCGCTAAAAGTCTCACGGTCACGCGCAGCCCTTGTCTTTAAAGTCCAGTATGCTCGCTTCAGCTCCGCTGCAATAGCATAGTCAAAAGTTAAAACTGGGAAACACACGGGGTAGTGGTAAGTTAACCACGACACAACAAAGAAACCCACCAATCTCGGATTCCAAGTGGGTAACCGAGGTCTTTTCACCATCAATAGTCAGTTGATGGTTGATGAGATCTAGGCTTTTCCTCTTGATCAACTCAGAGATATGGAAGGAATAATTGGTAAGTTCATTGGCCTGGTGTACACAACCTGTACGTGCATCCATATAACTATCTCCAGATTCCTTACTGGGAGCAGGACGGAGATCAGGGAGAGACAACAGCTCGTCAAAATGATATTGCGGGAAGTATAGCTTCAAAAACATCCTTCTCTCCACTACAAAAATCGCTTGAATTTAGGACTCTGTCAGATTTTGCATTCCCATCACGACCTCCATGCTCTACCTTGGTTGACCAAACAACAACTCCCTCCCCTTGGCAGGTTGAACGGGAGCCGGAGGAGCGGCCGACGGGGGAGTTGTCAAAGGCAAAGATCGAGACCCACCTATGTTGAGCTGAGTATCTCATATGGATATGTGAATAGGAGGAGGAGGAGTTGTCGGAGAATGCCTAGATCGATCCTGGTCTCGATGGTCGCTACCTTCTTCTAACAGAGGTGGAGCGCCGTACAAGCTAGCGGATCTTCGGAATCTCTCGAAAGAAGAACTCTGGGGAGGCTGGCGATCCCCGCGCCTATAACTTCGTCCTCCACGTCCTCCTTCCATGACACTTACCAATGGAACGAGCCGAAGTTGTTCAAGTAATTCACATAGGCAAACATCTATGCTATGTAATGTTGTGGATGTTTACCCTAAGTGTTCTCTCAACAAACCAGATTGTGGTCCGGTTGAGGGAGTTAACCCCTCACCAGCACAGGAAAGTTCTTCTAGGCTCGTCATATTCAGCCTTGGAGTCACTACTAAAGCAAGTCCCTTTAAGCCATTAAACTGGCCCGCGAGCTCAAGCGAGGCCGTGGCCCTTGAGTGAGTCGCAGGAGATTGCGGCCTAGCCAATACTCCTTCCCCCTCCCCTGTCGGAGGCGGGACGGGAGTGCTCGGCAACCTCTCCTCTCCGGAAACCTCCTCTTGACCATGTACCTCGCTTCCATGCACGTCTCCTTGAGGCGGAGCAGTCCTTTTCAATTCTCCTCCCGCTGGGGGCATTTTCCTCTTCCGCCCAATAGGGGTAGAGCCTGCCGCAACTCCCTCCTTTGGCACACTAATAGCAACTGCGGGCCTAATCACAGCCTGGTTATCTGGTAGCAACCGAGCACGGGGGAGGCGATCCTGACTTGTCACGGTACTGGTATCGCTGGGATTCTCTGGTAGTGTTGCCGATATTCATCCCCCGTGGGCGCCTTTGGATTTCCTATCATATTCCATTTAAAACCATGAATAAAGGAAGGAATCCTAAAATTACGGCATAGAACGGACTTAGAGAAACACTTACTTCACTCAATCCACCTTTTGGAAAATCCGAGAGGGCAGCTAACGAAGAAGCCCTCGCGCTTAAACACAGACAACGTAGGCTACGTCCTGAGAAAGTATTTTGTAACTGCCGTCATTCCAGATAACATTGAGAGGGAGAGGCCGCGCTCGTTTTCCTTAAGTGGAAGAAGTATTGATTATCTTCCCCAGTGTGTTCCCTGTTTTAAAACTCGTGGAAGAGAACGTAAGTACCCAGGAGAGAAGCGTAAGCATTAGGGTGTAGCTGTGATGGCACGAGACAAAAATAAAATAGCATATCCCGAATGAAGTCGTTAGCCAGGGGTATGCACCCAGCAAGGCAAGCTTGTCGGTTCTAGGCAGTGAGACCCTCGGGCGGAACATGGGCTCTGTCATCTCTCTTGGGGCATGGACATCATCCACCGGTATGTTAAATCATGCCGCCATTTTTCTGATCGCTGTAGCATCCACGCATGACTGCACTGAGTTGGTAGGATTCTCCAAGATCACTGCATCAGCAACATGTCCGGAGCCACCGGAGGTGCGGGCGCATCCTCACCCATGATGTCTACATTCCTGGCCTCTTCAGTCACGACTGGGGAATATTGTCACTCAGGTTGCTCCCCGTGCTCAGACGCTTCAGGCGAGCTGGACGAATGAGAAGGAGTCGATCCTTCGATGGTCTCAAGCTCACTACCAGACGAGCTACCTCCAGAGGTAGGGTCGGATGTGTGGGATGCGGGCTGGGAAGCCTCAGATTCCATAGTCTTTCCGGTCCTTGATCTGGTATGCATCTCTAGCTAAACTTTAACGCATCAGTATTAGAACGGGCAGTATAGTGACCTGTACCCCTCGTGTTGGTGACAACTAATATGTACAAGAAATGCTATGAAAAAATAAGCTACATAAAGAAAGTCCAGAACAATTCGAAACAATCCAAGTCCCAGTCCAGTTGTATGCTCTATCCAATATGAACAATCCTAAAACCCCGCTCGTGCGGTTAACACCTTATGCATTAACACTAAGTATGAAAATCCAGAGACGAGTATTTGGAAGTCAAAATCCATCGGCGTGACAAATTAGAAACCCGACACATAAAAGGTCATGCCCTGAACCACGACGGGCTTGAAATTTCGAGCTCCAAGTTCGAAAGTTCGAATCCAGAAGGGTTCGAAATTTCGAATCCAGAAGGTTTCAAAATTTTCAACCAAACTGGGTTCGAAAATTCGATGTAACAACCCGGAATTTTAAGCGTATTTATATTTGTTTATTTAATTTAAATTTTTATTTTTATTTTATTTTATTCGTTTAGAACTCAGTTTGTTTGTATAACTATTTTGATTTTGAATTAAAAACTAAATTTATTTTGGTTTTTATACAACGAATGAATTGATTTGATACGAATATATTTTAATAATATTTTCAATTTCAATCTTATTTAGTTTATAAATTAAATCAAGTTTATTTAGATAAATTTGAATTTTATTTGGAAATTAAAACATGAAATTGCTTTATAATGAAATGTTAATCTTTAATATTTTGTTATTTTATTTTGGAAGTGATTTAAATAATTTTATATTGAAAACATCAAATTTTAGTCACTTCGTTTGGATCAATTTTGACGATGATTTGCGGTAGCGGCAACCGATATATCTCAAATAAAAATGAAAATGTAAAATAAAAATAAAAATCTGAAAAAATTATATTTGAGATGCGTCTAACCAGGCATAGCATAGAAATTAATTTCGTTGAAAAATTTGAATGTTTGCCGTTCGTGCATTTTTAGTGCAAAGCTGCACCTAACAGTTCAAATTTTAGCAACCGTAAAATATCTCCGAAATCAGTTCAGATAAATATGAAAAATATTCTATTCTTTGTCACGAATACGACGATGAAATTCGTTTTGCAAAAATTTGGATGTTTTGATCCTTGTTTAATTGTTTTCACGTGCCCTTTTTCCTTTTAAAAGGGTGCGTATTGCCTTTTTGAATGGAGCATCCTGACACCGCAAATTATATACCGTTGTATCCGTCTCGTCGCGCTTATTAGCGCAATATATTCATTTGTCAGTTTCGGTTCTTGGTTTGCGCTGAAATTACAAAAAGGCTTGCGCAGTTCATTTTTGAAACATAGTCATTTGAGTTCGAAGTGTCTATATTTGGATCCATCATATTTTTCTTGACATTTTGGTTCTGCAAACCCACTCTATAAAGTTTGTATGACGCTTGAAAAAACTATAATACTCTGAAATCAGTTCGGACAAACATGAAAAATATTCTATTCGTTGTCACGAATACGACGGTGAAATTCAATTTGCAAAAATTCGGACATTTTGATCTTCGTTTAATTGTTTTCTCGTGCTCTTTTTTTTTTTAAAAGGGTCTGTAATGCCTTTTTGAAGGGAGCATCCTGACTCTACAAATTTTATACCGTTGTGTCCGTCTCGTCGCGCTGGTAAGTGCAATGTATTCATTTGTCAGTTTCGGTGCTCGGTTCGCGCTGAAATTGCAAAAAGGCTTGCGCGGTTCATTTTTGAAACATAGTCATTTGAGTTCGAAGTGTCCATATTTGGATCCCTCATATTTTTCTTGACATTTTTGGTCTGCAAACCCACTCTGTAAAGTTTGTATGATGCTTGAAAAGACTATAATACTATGTGACACACATATTTTCAAGACTATACACTATGTAATGTAGTGAAATTTATGCATGCGTTCACTTGTTTTTTTCCAAAGCCATTCACCACATTTTCATTTTCATGCCATTTGTTCATATGTGCATGTCCATTCTTCACTCACTATTCATCCTAATCTTTCCCATTCTTAAACATATAGGCTGCATAATTGGTTTCTATTACTATTCCCGTTACAATTGCTTTAGTAGAAAGAAGCTTAAGTTAAAGCATCTCCGCACCACATGTTGCAGTAAACATTTAAATAGTCTAATGATTTCGCTTAAAACATGCTATTGTAAACTGACCTATTCAATTTTTGCTTTGCCATTCAAATGAAACTACCGCTTCTCTCTCCTATATAATTTTCTAGTGAACACGTTCATGTCCCATAAAATACACTTCACGTTTAAAAAAAAGAACATGCCATGTAATAAGAAGGCACGTTATGTTAATCCCATGTTCCTAAAGTAACTTCCTAATCTATACATGTAAACGTAACTTTGAAATGGTAAATTTGAATACCTAGTCTTTGGCCTTGATGCGAAACGGCAGGGTTACATGTTAGTTAATTAATTAAAATATCCACATCAATCTATAATTCAAAATGCACCCAGTTGAATTATTAAACTGAAACTTTACTTGGTTAAACTTCAAACGGATATTTTAAGGTATGGTGTACACGGCAACGCCGACTGGCTCTCAACCCAAGGCTAATAAATTTTAATTTTAAACTAATTAAACGTTGAATGTTTAATCGGTAGGCAATAGGAAATATTCTCCATCGTTTTTCATGCTTGTGGATATATTAGGCGATGGAATCAAGTTGTTTTATTTATTACCATTTTTCCCTGTATGCTCTACTACTTCCCTCTCCCTCATATTCCTCTTCAATCTCCTGTTTTACCTCTCCTCTTCCAAACTGCTTCCGTTCTCCACTTACCCGTTATCTTCTTCAAAATATAATATAATATAAATAAAAAGGGAACGAAGCCCCACAAACCCGAAGCACCGCCTGCCACGTTGTCAACAATTTGTGTTTGCCAGTCCCCATGCGACAACAACCTTCTCCTCCTGCTGCAGTCAAACTGTAGTCGCTCCATCCTCCTTCGCTCCAGTCAAGACTGAACCATCTCGAGCCAATCGATCTGTCTATGCAACCAACGCGAGCTACCCGTGTCCTGCTCCTCCTTCGCGATAAATGTAAGTTTCAACTTACGATTAAACTTATTTTAGTCATTTTAAATTTCAGTAGAAAACTAAATTAAAGTAGTTAGCTTTGGATTTGGTTTGTTTTTGTTGTTGGCCGCTGAATTTGTATGTTGAACACGGGTGCTGATTTTCCGTATATTCACCTTAATTAGTTTATGTCGCAACACTTGATCTTGCTTCCCATATATTTATATATACACTACTGGTGTAAAATTCACCTTGAAGTTGGACAATGTATTTGTGATTGGACACTACAATATTCAGCACACATACATATATATTTAGTACAAGTCATGAATTACATTTAAAGACACTTATATATGATCATATATTTTTGTGGCTTGTAGTTCTTGTTGTTTTTGGTGCAGATTTTAGTACATAGAACAGATAAGCACTCTATGTATATTTTGGGGTAGTATACTGGCCATGCGTTTTGTTTTATTTTATTATTTTTCTTTTCTGCATAAAAATGGTTTCCTTGATGTAACCATATTACATAGAAAGGAAATGAGTTTTAGTGAGCCTGTTATGTGTAGAAACATGAATATTTGCATTGGGGTGAAACAGGACACATACACATCCTTGTTCTCTGGCTTTGGGTTTATGATTAGATGGTTTACCCATTTGTTGTCCTTGTTCTAGTTTCACTTCCTTGTTCTTATGTACTTGCTCTCCCATTCATTTGGAAATAAAGTTCATGTCATACTAAATGTGTGGGATACTTTAACTACTTTGAGACATGAATCGGTCCACATATTATACCATGCATTATGCTAAACTGAATTTAGAATATATTTGGCTACTCTCATATGTCTATTTTGTGTATTCACGCATGGATTGGCTCTGTTCTATAAAGCTCGAACTTTCCCTTCATTTAGACCATGCTGGAATGGAAGATTTATACTTTTGAACTTTGTAGTTTTACCTTTGTCACCCAGGCATAATTCGAGAATTGGCTGCCATATTAACTGTCTGGTTTTGGTTGTATACATCCATTATTGAACATGCTATTGAACCCACACCTTTGCGGTCACCATTTAGGTACTATCCATATATGTAGTTGTTGTATAACTCATGATGTCGCTTAGACCCGGTCTTACAAAGTTCAGAACCCGCTGTCTTCTTTTCATATTTGTTGTTATTTGTTTAACATTACTGAATTTGCTTGACCACTAAGTGTCACCTGGCCTCCTTTTTGCTTCACGCATATTCCATGATCCATTCAGTATGTTATTTGGCGCAGTCATGGGTATTATTCTCGAATTAATTTAATAATCTGTTGGGATTAAACAATTATGTTTATGGGTTTATCGAAGTGTGCTAACTTGAAATAAGTTTAATCCTGACTAGGGTGTTTTGTGTATTTTGCATGGGACACTCGGGTCTGGTCCTAAGTGTTTCAGATTTAAGGATTTCGGCTTGTATATCTAGAGAGGATCGTGAAGACACTTACGTCGCGCGCAAGGCCCGACAAAACCATAAAGTTTTTATTTTAAAAATTCTTGTATTTTTATAAATTCTTCCGTTGTACAAAAAGTATTGTATAAACTCTGATATATGTATAAAATTTTATTCCGCTGCAAATATCGTGTACTGTGATTCTGTGTTATTCCGTTTAAACCCTGTAAGTTTATAATGAACTGTCGTTTTGAACGCTTTGAGTTGGTTTAAATACTGACTTAAAGCTGTCAAAAAGGCAGTTGTTACATTCAATCCCCTCTAGGTTCGAAATTTCAATCCCAGTTAGGGCTCGAGGATTCGAACCCACGGGGTTTGAAAATCCAAACTCATAAGGGTTCAATGCTTCAAACCGCTGAGTTCAAAGATTCAATCCCGTGTGGGTTCATGACATTGAACCTGGTTGGTTTGAAAATTCGAACCCACTGAGTTTGAAAATCCGAACCCACGAGGTCTCGAGGTCTCCGCCGTGGCCCTTCGACCTTATCCCCTTCTCGCCACCTCGAGTCAAGGTCTCACCTAATTTGGTTCGAAATTTTCGAGTTCGAAGTTATCGGGTTCGAAGCTTTCACCAATGGCGGCCAGCGAAAGAAAATTTAGGAGGGAAAAAGTTAGGGGGCCTATTTATAAAAGGAAAGAGGGTCCCTTCATATTCCAGTACGGGTTCGAAATTTCCGAACCCACTAGGTTCGAAATTTTGAACCCTCCAGGTTCGAAATTTCGAATCTCGAAGGGTTCGAAAATTCGAGCCCCATGGGTTCGAAATTTCGAGCCCTATGGTTCGAATTTTCGAACCCCTGGGATTCGGAATCCCAAACCCCTGGGCTTGAAATTCTGACCCCACTGGGTTCGAAATTTCAAGCCTGCGGGTTCAAAAATTTCCAACAAAAAAAAAATGATGGTGACAATGGTCATACCCCCAGGATCGGAAGCGCTGTGACACACTCTGTCGGGTATGTGTTCCGCGCATGCGCATTCCGACTCCCGTGCATCCACGGGGGCTATGCACTGCGCACACTTAATGATTTGACCGCGGTGCATCCTCCGAACGACGGCTCATCTATGCCGCCAGGGAGAACGAGCCCCACAGCTAACACTTATGTTTCTTTTGAAATTATAGGAAAAATTAACGGCTTTGCCACTACCTCAACCTATACAAAGCACATCATGTCAAACAAGACGTACTTTTGGAGGCAAATGTTAACCGGCTTTTTGGTTTGGTTCCCAGGAGAGCATTAGACACGCTCAACTCAATGTACCTCGTGAAGATGAGGCCGAAAGAAGACGCTCAGGAGTGCAGGAAACAGAATTAAGAAGGGACTACACCGCTTGTAACCTCACGACATCCAGAAGATATCTGCAAACCAGGGCCTCGGACCCCGAAGGAGCCACGAGCCCCAATCACTCAGTCCCGGGATCCTCGCGCCCCTCAGAAGGACTTCACGCCAGGCATGACATAAAATCCACACCCAGCTGGGTGCAAAATCTCGCACCTGTGCCTGGGTTCTAAATTTGTACCCATACTTGAGTTCGAAATTTCGAACCCAGCAGGTGCAAAATCTCGCACCCATGGCAGGGTTCGAGATTCCGAACCTAGCGGGAGCGAGATTTCTCGTCCATGCCTGCGTTCAAAATTTTGAACCCAGTGGGTGTGAAATTTCGAACCCAATGGGTGCATAATCTCGCACCCATAGCTGGGTTCGAAATTCCAGACCTTCCGGGAGCGAGATTTCTCACCCGGGCTTGGGTTCGAAGTTTCGAACCCCGATGGTTCGAAATTTCGAAACCAGTTGGCTCAAAATTTCGAACCCGTGCCCGGGTTCGAAATTCTGAGGCGTGCAGGTGGTGGGTTCGAAATTCTTCTAGTGGTCCCTTCTTTCAATCTACTTCTACCTAATCCTACGTACCCCCTCTCCTATAAATAGCGCATGGCCTCACACTTCAAAGGGGTTGGATTTTCTTCAATTGAGACCTTCCTAGAGCTTCCTAGACCTCATTAATGGCATCTCCTATTTGACGAAGAAGGAGAATTAAATATTATTTTTCCCAAATACTTAACATATGGCAATTATAAAAGTGAATGTAATGAGCATGACTCTACTTTGTAATTTTTGAGTGATTAATAAAAGTTCAACATCCTTCCAAACTGGACGTAGGCCTAATCCGCAACCGAACCACTCTAAATTCTCGTGTCATTTACCGCTTTCTCTTACTTAGTCTTGCGACCAAATTAACTATTCCTAGTAATAGGGATCTTTGGTGTTTACGACATTTTTTGCCGTCAACAGTTGGAATGCGGTGCTGCAAGATTGGTGTTAAATTATAAACCTTTAAATAAATCATTAAGATGGATTAGATATCTAGTTCCAAACAAAAAGTATGTGTTTGCAAGGCTTTATTCAGCAAAAATTATGTCAAAATTTGATGTGAAATCTGGATTTTGGAAAATTCGAATTAAAGAAAAAGATAGATATGAAACTGCATTTACAGTTCCATTTAGACACTATGGAAGGAATGTAGTTCCGTTTAAATTAAAAAATGCCCTTTCAAAATTCCAAATAATTATTTATGATATTTATAGTGCTTACAGAACGTTGACTATTGTATTGATTGATGACGTTCCTATAATTTTTGAATCAATTGGCCAACATTTTAATATCTTAGTAAGTGTCACTAAAAAAGATGGATTGGCTCTGTGCTATTTAGCTTATAGTTTTAATGTAAATTTCGTTGTACAAGTTTGGGTTATAGTTCCAACCCTCTTCTATTCCTTCTGTTACACAAAACATTACTTTCCAAAACAAATACATAAATAATCGATCATATGTCTATTCCTATAGAGACATGCAATATCATTTAATTTACAATGACTAATGCATTTATTACATTTATTATAATTAGGTATTATAATTTATTACAATGACAACCATATTTAATGCATTTAATACAAATAGAAATAAACGTTATGTGGTTTAAGTACACGAATAAATTAATTTTCTTTCCTAAGGCAGAAAAGTAAGATTTGGATCTAGCAACAATATTTTTATTCATAAAACTTAAATGAACACCTTAAAGTTACATTTTATTTCTCAATAGTCAAATTTTTTGAGATACCATATATAAAATATCTAATAAAAAGTTAAGTAAAACAATATAACCACGAGATTAGGTTTTCATATTCTGTAACATGAATGATTCAAAAATGTAATATCTTGTCAAGAATTGAGTAAAAAAACATAATAACAGGATTAAATTTTTAGATTCTCTAACATGGATGATCCAAAAATACGTAGTTCTTTAAATAAAATCAACAAACTTAAACAAAAATAACTACATGTATCAAACCTTAATTATTTCACTCATAAGTAAGTTATCTTCATAACACAAATTTGTAGATCCTTAAATCAACATATCAGAATTAAGATTATGTTATATCCAAAATTTAGGGGATTAAGATTATTTCCCAAAAATAAAAACTTCCCAAATTTTTTTATTACAAAACCTATATAAAATTCATTTAGATCTCATTTTTTCCTCAAAATTACATTTTATATTTATAGAAACTACCAGTTCTTAATTTCTTTGTATTCTTTTTCAAATATTTTTGCATTCATCTCAGGTCTGCTAAATATAGATCAACATTAGTTCTAGATTTAATACAGTCTTCTATATAGGTATTCTCTTTATAAAAGTTACCTTAAGAAACAACAAAATATTTCTTCAGTAGATACAAATTATATCTCAAAATCATCTTCAAAATCGTAACCTAAAATTAATAGTTTTCAAAATTAAAACTATATTTATAAAATATCTATATATCTGAAATGATAAAATCAATATTATGATACCAAAAAGATAAGTCTACAAAAACATAATCCGAATTTGAAAAGTAAAGGAAAAGTCTTGAATTTTGAATCGATGACACTTGATACTAGATTTAAATTAACCAAAAAAATAAATTTAGAAAAATAATGTTAGAAAATTTTCAAATCTGATATAATTCACTGGGTAGAAGGATGAGATAGTTTTGATTTCTGTAACTAGTTAAGAAAAAGTAAATTTATCTATATATATTCCGCTCCTTCAACTTATTCTATGATGTGGGATTTTATATTCAAACCGTTGTTCCGACCTTAACATCATGCAAGGCAATCCTAACAATTATATATTTTATGTTATGTGGAAAACATACGTACAAACATTTAAATATACACATGTTAATGTTAAAAATGGATCACTAACACCCTGAAAAGTGTACGCACACCTTCAAACAATTTAGATCTAGATTATGGGAAACAACAAACACAAAAGTAGTAAAAAGACAGAGAATTATAGTGGTTCAGCCTAGATCTGGCCTACGTCCACTTTGAAGAGAGATTTCATTATCATTCTTGATGTTACATGGTACATAACTTCTATATTTGCTCATTTTCTCTCTTTACAACAATTCTCTCTATTTCTTCTCTTTAATCTCTTGATTCTCTCGATTTCTCCATGGAAACGATTAGATTTCTTTGATTGCAATGATTGTTGAAGTAAATCTTCAATAATCAAGAACTTAGATGATCTTTGACGATTTCATGATGATTGATATGTTGAATCTGAGCTTGAAAGAGGTTTAATGGAGGTTTAGGAATGTTTAGAAATGAAAATGGCAGCACTTTGTGGTTCGAGAAATCCCTCCTCCTAATATTGGAAATGTGTAGGTATTTATAGGAATGGTCGTGGAGTGATTTGGAGTGGAGAAGCTCTGAAATTGGTGTACAGGCATTCTGGTCGTTTGGTGACCCCGGGTCGTTGATGACCCAACTCCATAGGTCAGCAAACAACCTGAGTAGTTAGGTTGGCTAACGACCTTCTCTGAACATGTACATATGCGACCTGATTATATGTCTGCCACTTGATTTTCCTACATCCCAAAATTTTCCATCTGTCCTCTACAAACAACTCACGACCCATATAACTCACACGTGACCATTCACGTCCACGTTTTGTCCCATATTATATCCAGAATGACCAAAACTTTAAATAGAAGGTATCCTTTATTTGCCACGTTATTTTACCCATGTGTTATATCTTGTGCCACGTGGCCCCATGCAAATGAAGTTTAATTACCCCCCACTGAATGGATCGTTTAGGCAAAGCAAACACTAGAGGGGGGTGAATAATGTTTGTAAAAATTTAAACAAAACTAAAACTAGAGAGAACTATGTGGTGAATTAAGCACCACATACACAATCACAGACGCAGATTTAAACACAAATGCAAAATAAACATAAATAAAAGTGCAGAAAAGGAAAGAACATACCGTATTTTATACTGGTTCAGATCACTCCTATGTCCAGTCTCGCATAATACTGGATTGTGCAGAATTTTATTACTATTTTCAAATTGCCAAATACAACCTCCTTGATTTCACGGCTCAACAAGGAGACACTAACTCCTATCCCTTGATTTCATGGCTCAACAAGGGCACAACAACTCCTATTCCTTGATTTCACTGTTACAAGGATAAACTTATTAATCTTTGACTTACAAATAGGGTCTTTCAGCCCAAGCAATTACAAAACATCCCTATAACTCTTTAATAGCGCTTGATTCAGAGAGTAAAGAGTGTAGAGAGAAGAAGTTTGATTAATTAAGAAGTGACTTCGGCATAGTATAAGTGTAAAAACCATTGAAATGAAGAAGAATAATGATAGGATGAAATGAGATGAAGATGGAGAAGAAGAGATGTTAGAAAATTTGGATTTAACCTCTTTTTATAGAGAATGAAGGGTTGCAACGGTTCTGAAGCATTTCAAATAGTGAAAAGACACTTCCCTTCAAATTTAGAAAAATAGCTGTTATATGTCGGCATACATATTTTACTATGTCGACATACTCATGTATAAATTTCATTTTCAAAGCATTTTCCAAGAGTTTTGATATAAAATTAATTCTAGAAATTCTTGAGAAAAATTCTAATGTTGTAAATCAATATTATATAATAGAAAAATATATGAAATCATATTTCTAAACTATATAAATATATTTATAAAATTATTAGGTTTTAAACTATATGAAGTATATATAAAAACTTAAGTTTGAAAAACAAAGAAGAATAAAAATAAAAACAAAGATAAAAACAAAATTTAGAGGATTGAAAATAAAATAGAAAACAAAAATAGAGAAGATAGAAAAAAATTAGAAGGGATTGAGAAAAGAATAGAAAAATCAGAATTTGAATTTGAATTTGGATTTGAACCTGGAGTACTATTTAGAGTCTTACAAAATCTAGACTCTATAATTATATTAATCATGAACTCTTTAAATCTTGAATACCCATAAGTCTTGAATCTACTCTGAATTCTGAATCTCTAAAGCTCTTAAACCGTCAAGTCTTCAGTATTAATTCCTGTATACAAATCTTTCATATGTGTATATATATATATATATATATATATTCTAGATAAAGATGTTAGTATATATTTTATAATCAATGAAAATTGAAATAAGGTTGTTGTCATCAAAACTCCATTCTCCAATAAGGTACATGCGTTCTGTTTACAGGAAAATGCCATGTGCCCATCTTCTTGCTTTTATGTGTAATCCACGAAAACAGTTAGTTATCCATGTATATTGAATTTAAGATTTCCACATGTTATTGCCGACCCATCAGGTACAACAATGTCGATCCATATTGGATGTAATAATACAGCTGACAGTTAGGGAATGCATAATGGATCGTTTAGGCAAAACTAACACTAGAGGGGGTGAATAGTGTTTTTAAGGAATTCAAGAAAATCTAAAACTTATATGATCTACTATATGAATCGCACACCATAGAGATAATCATAGACATAGAATGAAACACAAAAACAGAAATAAAACAAAAAAGAATTGAATGCATTGGATTTTATACTGGTTCAGATTACTCGTACATCCAGTCCCATGCAACGGTCGATTGTGTAGAGTTTTATTACTATATCAATATCAAAGTAAAACACCCTTGGTTTCACAGCCACAAGGCAACCACCAATTCCAAACACCCTTGATCATGTATATTCTCCTTGATTTCCCCGGCTATAATGTTACTACCGTTTCCTTCCTTGATTTCACGGCTACGAAGTACACACCATTTCCAAAACAATACCAAAACTATCCCAAATGATTACAGCAGCTATATAACTCTTCAATAGAACTTCGATTCAGAGAGTAATGAGTAGAGAGTGAGAAGAGAAGAACTTTTATATAATTAGACTAGAAATCGACAGAGTATAAGTGCAGAAATCATAAAAATATGATATAATAATGGTGTAATGAAAGAGGATGAAGATGGAGAAGAAGAATAATCAAAAAATTAAAAATCAGCCCCTATTTATAAGATTTGAAAGGTTGCAATGCTTTTGGACCGTTATAAATAGTGAAAAGACACTTCCTTTCAAAATCAAAAATGTGACAGTTATATGTCGATATGGCTAACTATGTATTTTGACCTATATAGTTTAAAAATTGAATTTTGAGTATTTTCCAAGTGTTTATATATATATATATATATATATATATATATTCCGGAAATTCTTGTATTAAAACATAGTGATCTAAACAAGTATTATAAAGTAGGAAATCATATGAAATCATAAATATAAATTATATAATCATATTTATAAAATTGTAAAGTTTAAAACTATATAAATATAAAGTTTATAAAAGTATATAACTATATAAACATATATAAACTTATAATCTTTAAAATCTCAAGTTTAAAATCAAACGTAATATAGAAAAACTTAATTAGAAAAGAATTTGAAAATATTATTTGAAATTTAAAAATCAGAATCTGAATTTGAATTTGAACCTGGAGTGCTATTCAGAGTCTTACATAAACTAGACTCTATTACTATTTTTATCTTGAGCTCTTGAACTCTTGATTACTCATGAGTCTTGAATCTTTAGAACTCTAAAACTGTATAGTCTCCAGCATTAATTCTTGTATACAAATCATGCATATATGTGTATATATATATACTCTAGATAGAAATGTTGGTATATATTTTATAATCGATTAACATTGAAATAAGTTTGTTGTCATCAAAACTCCATTCTCCAACAATCTCCTCCTTATTGATTATGAAAACCTTAGTTTATAAAATATTCATACTTGTTCGTACCTGCTGATGCTAATCTTTCTAATCCTCCCCCTATCAAAATAAACCCTATATATTCTACTTAAACTAAGTCTATATTTTATAATTTCTCCCCCTTTGGAATTATCAAAAAGAAATTCTAAAAATACTCCCCTATATCCTATAATTATCTAAATAACTCCTATACTAAAGTAAAGTACTCCACTTGAATCCTAAATCTATATATATATATATATATATATCCTATAAAATACTCTACCTAAATTCATTACTATACAATAATCAATACTAAGTATATAAACAAACCAATCCAAATATAATAATTACACATATATTAAGTCATATACAAATCAATCCAAACACACCAATCCAAGTAGTATTTACATATGTTTTAATATAGGTTTTACGTCAAGCAATCCAAATCAATCATAAGTTCAAACAAATAAAACCAATCATATCAACCAAACAATTAAACGTTTTTGGGACTTCTACCCAACCGTCTTCACCAAAGATAGGATCTTTCTTGATGACCTCCCAATATTCATCTTATTTTGTTGTTGGTACCTTAGCAAGTTTGTCATCTTCATCTCTGAAAAGAGAAGAGATTTGCCAACGAATGGCATCAAAATGCTTCTCTTGCTGTTCAAACATCTTTATTTGTCTTAATTCAAGATGACGCTAGTTTCGTAGTATTATAGAGAGGATGTTCTTGAAGGAATTCAATGTTTCTTCAAGATTTTCACTTAGATTATGAATTGAATTTGCCATTGCTTGGATAAGAATTGAATTAAGAAGAAGGAGAAATGAAATAATGAATTTTTCTGGAAGGAATAGGCTTAAATATGGTCCGGAATTCGTTGGATTTGAATGGACATGAGTTAGTTATTTAATTTTATATTTTGAAAATTTGGCAGTTATATGTCGATATAGTCAAGTATGTATGTCGATATACTTATTAAAAAAATTCAAAATTTTCAAATTTTGAATCTTTTGTTCTTATATTATATTTAATTTGAAAGTTTTACAGTAACTTAAAGATGATTTTGACATAAATAAAACTCAATTCATTACTTCATAATAAGAAAATATATCCAATAATTAGGACACACTAAATAGAAGATTCGAAAGAAAATACAAGCAAATAATAAAGATAAATTAAAATAGATAGGCTAGTTTTCAACGGATGATGAGGAGCAAGATGAAATTCCAAGCTTTCTTCCTATCTTGCTCATGAATTTAGTCATTTTGGAAAAATTCTTTTTGACCTTCTTTTGATTGTTGACTATCTTCATTTGATTTTGATCAATCATCTCACTGGAAATGGTTCTAGTGTTGATTGGACACTCAACACTTTCTAAAGAAGTTTGTTCTTCTTCTTCGACTTCCACATGCTCTTGTTCTTGTTGCATTAAAGCTTGTTTGTCTTTGAATGTCTCATACAGTTCGAAAGTGAGAGGAATTTGTATAAGGTGTTTGTTTGAGGAGTCAAACACCTTTCTTGCGATAAATTCTTCTCCATGAAGATCAATTCCGAAATATTTGAAAATTCAAGTGAGATAAACTCCATAATGAAGAGTGTTTTCTCTGGATGAAGTTTATATGGGCTTGAACTCTCCTAAGATCATGTCAGCCCAATTGATGTTATAGCCACCAATAATAGCAAAGGGTGCTTTTTGGACCTTGAGAGTTGGGTTGTTAAAGTTTCCGGAACAAGAAGTGATGGTAAGTTAAAGGAGAAGGTTTACGTTTCTCGATTTTGGGCGAAAAAACCAATTTTTGAATTCCATTTGAGCATCGGTTTAAAATATGTCATGATAAGTCTCTAAATCGGTTCCATTAATTTTGAAATCTGAAAAACCCGAGCCCGTGATTCTACAATTTCAGATATTGCCCAAGATTTCGCAATCTAGAACAATTTTCATGCTATTGACGCAACTCCAAATTTTTTTCTTCATTTTCTTCGAAAAATCCGCGGTTAAGATTCGCATAGAACATCTTGACAAGCTTCGGGTAACACACTTCATCTTTATCCCGGGAGTCAATTAAGCTAAATACTTCATTGTGATTGAAGAGAGAAATAAGATCAAAGGATGGAAAGTCTCCAAAGATGGCGAAAGAATATGTATTGACTTTAGCATTTGCTAAATAGTCAACATAGGTTTTGATTGCCTCCTTATCATTGTGGACAAAACCTTTGATGGTTTTGTTTAGTTTCAATTTCTGGGGTGAACTTGAGGAAGCCACTGAAGTGATTGTTTTCAAAGTATAGATATTGTTAACCGGCTTTTTGGTCCGGTTCCCAAAAGTACACAAGACATGCTCGACTCAACGTATCGCGTGGAACAAAGGCCGAAAGGGATGCATAGGAGGGAAGGAAACAAAATGAAGAGGGATCACGCCAACAAAGACCTCACGGCACCCCAAACTCCATTCATGCAGCCTTCGAGGTGCAGAACCTCGCACCCTCGAGGTGCGAAATCTCGCATCCTCGAGGTGCGAGAACTCGCACCCTCGAGGTGCGAAATCTCTCACCCTCGAGGTGCGAAATCTCTCACCCTCGAGGGGTGAAATCTCACACCACCGAGGGCAACCCCGAGGTGCAAAATCTCGCATACTCGAGATGCGAAATCTCGCACCTTCGAGGCGCGAATTCCTGCACCCTCGAGGTGTGAAATCTCGTACCTACTAGCTGCGAAATTTCGCACCCAAGAGGTGCGAAATTTTGTACCCACGAGGTGCGAAATTTTGCGCCTCAGACTTAGTGTGAATTTTCCGTATCTGCAGGCTCCAGGTGCGAGTTTTGCATGTGGTCACCTATTTCTACCTACTCCTACCTAACCCCTACTTACTACTTTGTTATAAATACCCCATGACTTCACACATCAAATGGGTTGGAATTTGAGACCTTGGGACCTCTAGAGAGCTTCATTAATGGCATCTCCCATTTGAGGAAGAAGAAGGGCAAAAGTGTCCCTTTCTTGAGATATTTAATATATGATAATTATGACATCATATGTGAGGATGATGACATCATGCCTTAGAGGTGACATCATATAGCCCTAAGGATGACATCATATAGCTTAATTATGACATCATCTAACATAAAGATGAATGTAATGAGATGTCATGAGAGGATCTCAACCTTGTAACTTTTTGTAATTAATAATATTCCAACACCGCTTCAAAGTGGACGTAGGCCCCTCACGAGGCCGAACCACTATAAACCTCTTGTGTTATTTACTGCTTTTCTACTCTTGTCTATGCGACCAAATTAACTATCCCTAGTAATTGAAATCTTTGGTGTTTACGAATTTTTTTGCCGTCAACAATTGGTGCTTTCACTGAGAACACTCGTACTTTGCGCCTTTGTCGCACGTTGTCATCTCAACCCCAGACGAGCTTGAGGTTCCTTGCTAAACCTGTTGTTGAGTCCGATTATGATGGCAAAGTGACCAAACAACGCAATGGTAAGCTCTTCAGCCGCAGCCGAGGCTGGTATGTCCCAACAACCTCAACCAACAGACATCCCGGCCACTAATGAAACCATACCTCCTATTGTGGACCCCGAAGCGCCCGCGATACAAACTCAAATCCGCGTGATTAATGAAAAATATGAGAGCACGACGGTCGAGCTTAACCAAGCATTAAGGAATAACACTGACATTATGCCACAGCTTCAAGAAAGTTAGTGCATCGTCGCTCGACTTCAACTAACTCGGAACAGTGCTCGACCCCAACCAACCATATCGGAAATTTCCTCTTCCGAGTCAAGGGTCCCACATCAAAGGAGGAGGTTTAGCCTCATCAACAATGTTGCCGCTCGCACGAATGCCCTTGACAACGGTAATGGCAGTGGCTACGCCAACGGCAATGGGAATCGGAACGGCGACCGATCTACCGTCACATATAGTGAGGGGGCGCAATATCAAGACCTCTCTCGCTTGATCATCAATGAAAAACCAGGTCCTACAAACCAACCTCTTCCTCGACACAACCCGATGGTGGACAATAAGGATGATGGGCTCACTACTCCAACAGCCCGCGTTCCTCCAGAATAGGAACCATATCACCCTGCTCCACCTCACGGTCCACACCTAGACCCAATCATAAATGCCGGGGACATGCCGGAAGATGATCCAGGCGTCTATCATACGAGATGCCCTTGCCATAGAACTTTCGAACCAGGCCAAAACCCATGGCTCCCAATGCCAGATCCTCATCCAACTTACCCACCCGACATGGTTCGAAGAATCATGAGGGAAGTGCAAGGAAATGTGCACGATTCATGGGAAGTGCACATTAGGCGTAACCCCTTCACAAGAAGAGTAAACGAAGATGAATTCCCGCAACGCTTCAGCATGCCGCCAAATGCCGCTCTACGACGGCAACACTGACCCATGTGTCCTCCTAAATCGATATGAATGGCAAATGGACTCGAGTCAGGGCAACGATCCAGACAAATGCAAATGTTTCCCAGTCTTCTTATCAGGGACCGTTCTATTATGGTTCTCTCGCCTCCTGCTTGATTCCATTAACAACTTCAGTCGGTTAGCGACACAATTGGTCAAGCAATTCAGGATGCACATACCAACTCCAAAGAATGCTCTCACTCTTTATAACTTATACCAAGGGCCCGCTGAGTTGCTTAAGAGCTACCTCTCCAGGTTCAATATTGCCTTCGCCGAGGTCGAGGATCTAGACCCTCACACCGTACTCTTTCAATTAGCCAAAGTGTTCTCCCTACTTCCGAATTCGGGGCGTGGATTGATCGGAAGCAGCCAGAAAGCCTCGACTCCTTCTATGAGAAGGCGAATCAGTACTTATGCCAAGAGGAGGCAAGGCACAACTGACTCTCAGCCACCAGTCGTCCCAACGGCCCTCAAGCAGGCGCTTCAAATAACAACCTCAGAAGCAAACAAGTAGGAGATCCCTTTGATCAGAACAAAGGGGTAGGACCTAACACGCAAAGACCAAAAAATGGTAGACTAGATGGCCGGAACAATGATCAGGACCCAACAGAGCCAAGGAAGCCCTGCCCTTACCGAGCCTTCGAGACATACACCCCGCTAAACGAGGATCTGGAAACACTCTACTTGGAGACATGCAACATTTTGCCACACAAGAAGCCGCGCACCATGGAATCAACCGATCTTGAGAAAAATACTGGGAGGTACTGCCGATACCACGACATATATGGTCACAATATCAATGAATGTCGCCAGCTTAGGGATGCAATTGAGAAGCTTATTCGCGAAAAGCGACTTGAGCAATATGTCCAAGAGCCCTTTCCCCCCGAAGCAAATCTAAAGCCCCAGGCACCAGCACATCAGGTAGCAGCCAAAGCAGCTCCAGGTCCATCTAACCCAAGGCGTGGGATCATAATCAACACCATATGTGTCGGACCTTATCCCGCACATGATAGGTTTCGAAAAATGGAAGAGTATGTTAGTTTGATTAAGCTTGCTACTTATGAAACTTGCTCCGCACTCAACGAATACATCCCAGCTATGCTCCAAAAGACCATGCGGGACGACATCCTTTTCTGCGAAAGAGATTTACTAGGGTGGAGATCCCAACCACTGATCCACTGGTTATCACTGCTCAGATCGGTGTCGCTTCCGTCCGAAAGGTATTGATCGATTCCGGAAGTTCAGTAAACATCATTTTTAAATTTGCTTATAACCAGATGAAGTTAGAGACAAAGACTTATACCCATGTCACGCCACGATCCACGGCTTCAATGGGGCTCCTAGTTCTCCCGTAGGAGTGATCGATTTACCTATGGAGTTAGGCGAGGGGGATCGGAGCCGGGTCCGAATCCTTACTTTCATAATTATAGACATTGATTCCCCCTATAACGCTTTCCTTGGGCGCCCTTTTCTCATATAGTTTTGGGTTTGCATATCGCCATGGTCTCTCCTAATGAAATTTCCGACAGAAAACGGGATTGGAATAGTCATAGGAGACCAAGTAAGCGCCAGAGAATGTTATTCAATATAATGGAAGAACGTATGCAATTAGGACAAGGGTGAAGCAGTACCCAAGCCTTCTTGCGCCAAGACTATTTCAGCATAGCAATCAGTGGCGTCTGGGCCATGGCTCAGGCGCCACTATCGTCTTTTCGAATACCTCGACCCACGGAAGGACGAAGAGCCCAAGTACGAAAGGGCTACCCTGGTCGAATCTACAATAGATATTCCCGTTAATCCCGATGATCCATCCAGAGTTCTAAAGATAGGATCGCAACTTCACCCCGCAATAAAAGAAGATCTTGTGGATTTCTTGAAGGCTAACCTAGACGTGTTTGCATGGACTCATTCCGATATGAAAGGTATCAACCTTGCGATCGCTTGCCATTGTCTAAGTATCGGTCCTACAACAATTCCAGTCAACCAGAAGCGCCGCTTCTTGGGACCCGAAAGGTCTAAAGCACTGGGGGAAGAGGTAGACGGTCTACTCAACAACAATTTCATTCGTGAAGCGGACTACCTCGAGTGGGTCTTCAACCCCGTCCTGGTCAAAAAGGCCAACGGTAAATGGCGGACATGTCTTGACTTATCCGACTTAAACAAAGCATGTCCCAAAAACAGCTTCCCACTTCCAAAGATCGACCAACTTGTTGACTCAACCGCCGGATACCAACTGCTATCTTTCTTTGATTCCTATTCAAGCTACAATCCAATCCCAATGAACCTTCGCAACCAGGATCATACCTCTTTCATAACAAACCTCAGACTTTACTGTTATCGCGTCGTGCCCTTCGGCCTCAAGAATGTCGGCGCTACTTATCAGCGAATGGTTAATCGACTCTTTAAAAACCAAATCGGGAAGTCTATGGAGGTGTACGTAGAAGACATGTCGGTAAAATCTAAAGCATCAAGCGGTCACGTCCACAACCTCTCTGAAATGTTTGATATCCTTTGCTAGTATGACATGAAACTCAACCCCTTGAAATGTTCCTTCGGAGTTACTTCAGGGGAAATTCTAGGGTTTCATCGTCAACTTCTGGGGAATCGAAGCTAATCCAGAAATAATCCAAGCTATTCGGATATCTAAATCCCCAAAAACATCAAGGATGTCCAAAGTTTAAATGGAAAGGTCTCCTCTTTAAGTCGGTTCATATCCCAGGCCACTGACAAGTGCATTCCTTTCTTCGATTTACTTCGAAAAGGGAGACACAATTTCGAGTGGACCCCAGAATGCATTTCTGCGTTCAAAGAACATCTGGATCACTTAGAGCGACCACCTATCCTATCAAAGCTCATAGACCATGAGGGCTTATACATTTATTTGGTTGTTTCTACGTAGGCAATTAGCTCGGCATTAATCCGCCTCGAGGACCACATCTAGCGACCCGTTTACTACATAAGCAAATGATTAACATGGACAGAAAAGAATTACCCAAAGCTGGAAAATCTGGCATTATACTTGCTCATTTCCTCTTGGAAGCTTTGATCATACTTCCGGTCTCATCCTATAAAGGTTTTCACCAATCAACCACCATGACCGGTCCTGCAGCGACCCAAAGCATCTGAACGGCTATTGAAGTGGAGTATGGAGCTGAGCTATTTTGAGATAACGTTCATTCCTGGCCGAGCCATCCTCAGACAAGCTCTAGCTGACTTCATAATAGAATTCACTACCCCAAGGAGACTCCAGCAGCAAACACGAAAGCCCCCGGTATTCAATGGAAATTATTTGTGGACGGGTCCTCCAACAATAAATGCTTCGGGGCCGGAGTCGTGTTCGTTACCCCCGAGGAATGCCCAATATGCTACGCGCTAAAACTAAATTTCCCTCCTACCAACAACGACGTGGAATATGAGCCCTTGATAGCCGGACTTGGAATCGCGATTGAGCTTAAACTAAAAACAATCTAAATCTTCTCCGACTCACAACTCATCGTGCGTCAAGTAAAAGGGAAATATCGAGCTAAGGAGGAACGACTCGCCCTCTACTTAACCAAGGTGCAGGAACTACTCACTCACCTCGACAACTTCGCCATCACTCACATGCCTTGACAACAAAATGAAAAAGTAGATTCGCTATCCAAACTAGCAAGCTTCGAGGATCCAAAACTTTTGTATTCGCCCGCGTCGAATTGCTCAACTCCCCTAATATCAAGCAAATTCAGACTGAGGCAGTCATGAGCACCGGGCCCGAACCTGAATCTTAATGACACCAATCCGGAATTACTTACAACAAAGGACCCTTCCGGGGAGCTACAAGGAAAGATGAGTGCTTACCTGCCAATCGGCTCTCTATCTTCTTATGGATGGGATTCTCTACCGCAGAGGTTTCTCCATCCCATTGCTCAGATGTGTAGCCCATCATGATGCCACTAAAGTCCTAAACGATGTGCATGAGAGGGAGTGCGATGACCATACTGGAGGGAAAACCATGGCCAGAAAAATACTTAGACATGGTTATTACTGGCCTAAGCTCGATCAAGACGCCGTAGACTATGCTCGTAAGTGCGATAAGTGTCAACATTTCTCAAAGATCCCGAAATCCCCGCCTATCGAGCTAACACAAATTATCAGCCCATGGCCATCCGCTATGTGGGGAATCGACATCATTGGAATTCTTCCAATGGCCAAAGGCGGGGCACGATACGCCATCATCGCGGTTGATTACTTTACCAAATGGGCAGAGGCCGAAGGCCTCGCCACAATCACCACCAAGAAGATGACCAACTTCATTGTACATAACATCATTACTCGATATAGGGTCCCTCAAGCTATCATTTTTGATAACGACACTCAATTGAGAGCGCCGAATTCAAAGCCTTTTGCCAATGGTATAACATCGAAAATTGATTCTCGGTAGTGGCTCATCCTCAAGCAAATGGGTAGGTCGAAGCGGTCAACAAAGTTATTAAGTCCGTCATCAAGAAGCGCTTGGAAAAGGCTGGGGGCATATGGGCAGACAAACTTCCTCTAGCCCTATGGGCATACTGAACCACCCACAAGACAGCAACCATACATACTTCCTTCCCCTTCGCCTACGGATCAGAAGCTGTCATTCCTATCGAACTCAAGCTTCCATCTCGTCGAGTCACCTATTTCGTTCCAAGGACAAACCTAGATTTACTTTTACGATTACTTGACTTGTTGGAAGAAAAAAGGAATGAAGCTGATCTTCGAGCTACCGCCCAATGGCAACGAGTCACCCAATACTTCAATTCTTGGGTCTGTCATAAGGACCTCAACGTCCACGACCTTGTCCTAAAACAGATCTTCCCTCCGCCGACAGGACTTGCACCTCGTTGGGAAGGTCCGTACTCCATACAACGGAAGCTCAGCAATGGATCTTTCAAACTCGCAACCGAGTACGGAGCTGAACTCCCAAAGGCAAGGAACAGTGAACATCTCTACCGCTACTTTACATAACTTAGTACACAATTATTTACGCTTTCCAACAATGTTTTCTTTTCTAACAATTCAATGCATTGTAAAGGCTATTACTGCCAAAGTTATTTGTGGAAATGATGTTCAACTTCCCATCTCTTCCTGTTTACATTTACTCTGCACATGATGCATTTGATTAATCTTGACAACTAGCTTATGTTCAAGCAATCGGTTGTCGTGTCGACCTCCGACCATGGAGTCGGCAACGTAGTCCAAGCCTCGAGCCACCCTCGAGGCCAAAACAGAATGGCTACGACCGACACCCCGAGCACAGGAGCCGGCAATGCCACTTGAGTCGTCGGGCCGTGGCGCGACCGAGTATAAATAATAATGAACTCGAATCTCGGCTCCATGCTGAGACCGAGGATACATCGTTCCACGCCTAAGTCCTAAGCAACTTGGGGCCACCCAACAGCCAAGCGAGAGTGATATAAATCCCTTCCCCACCTACGAGTACCGGTCGAATCTTGGCGCAGCACCGAGACCGACCCTTAAATCGTTTCTCCCCGAAGCTCTCAAGGATGAGTGGTAGACCATGGTCACGATCGGACCCTACGGACTGATGATCCGGGCTTCTCTTCTCAGGTGAATAAACGACACCTGCGGCTTGCCTCAACCCGATGAACGACGGGAGAGCCACACACCAGACGGACCGCACAACGCGATGTCATACGCCTTCGCTACACTTGGGATTAACCCCGGGAAACCCAAACACAGCAGGTGCTCAGCTTGGCTTCGCAAACTACGGGTTTCCTAAGCTGTGGGAAACTTAGTAGAAGCATGCGCTCTATTACACCCCTCCGGACTAATTGACCCAAATCACGGTACACAATCATACCCCTCTGGAATAATCGACGCAGAGCGCGGCACATAATCGCTTTTTTGTTAGGTGTAACGATAAGTATGATTATGCAAGTCCGGGACGCACGAAAACATAAGAAGAACATCCAAACATTTGACACAAATTGCAATCTTTACTAATTCATATTTCCATTTCAACCCACACATGTTAGGACAAACTACATGTCTAACATGACAAAGTGTACATAAGAACCACATGTTTCTTGAAAAACCAAAAGCGATGGTCGTACTTGCATAAACTATCGGCCTACACTACCAAAATAAATGGTAAAAAAATACTTAGGTTGCTTACACTAATCATGTTTCTTCCTCTTGTGCTTGTGCTTGTTCTTTTTCGTAGATTCAGCGCTCGATTGTTCATCCTATGCACCGAGCCTCTTCTTGCTAGATCCGCTCCTTCCCTCTCGGCCTTTCCGGGAAATGGCCGATTCATGAGAAGCCGATAGACGCTTCTCGTCCGCCCCATCCCCACTAGAGATCTTGGTGATGTCAACAAGGGTGGTATGCGACATAGGTATGGGGCACTTCCAGCAGCAAGGCCTACTACAGCGCCACTCTTCTCCGGTATCTCCTTGCATTCTCGCTTAACTCGTTTCTTGGTCTCTCTAGCAGCCCTATGCTCAGCTAGCTTCTGGGATCTATGCGGCGTGTCACCACCAGCCTTGGGTTTCTCAAGGGACTCAGTTGTCTCTACTGTGCTTCATCATCAGCTTTCCTCTTCTCAACCGTCTCAGCGGCTCTCGCCTCGATATCCTGCTTGGTCTACATTAGGACCTCCTTCCTGGCGGCCTCGTCATGCCTCTGCTGCTCTTCCACCTCTTCACGCTTAGCCACCATTTTTGCTTTTTGGGTCTCCACCATAGCATCCATCGAAGGAACATCAGCCTCCACTCGTCCCCGGGCAGCTGCACTTTGCCCATCATCCACCTCTCCTTCCTCCATAAGGGTATCGACCATGCTGGGGTTAACCTTATATCCGAATAGGTATCCAGTTGATCGTTGCCCTCTCCAAATTGCATTGCCGCAAGTCCTGGCCCAAATTCAGTTGTTTGTGGGACCACGGGGGCAGGGCCCTATGTCATGGTCAATCTAGGAAGGGTTGTAAATTGAAAACTCAACCTTTAGTCCGCAAATTCGGTAATTATATCATCCTCGGGGATGCATGGAAAAAGAGATTTACCTCCGGTTAGGAATGGTATAGAAATGTGAAGCGGGATACTGGTGGTGGTAGGTAAAGTTAATCCAGTCCCTCCGAGCTCCAGATGTTTTGGGTCATACTCGGTTGAAACCCGAGCAGAGGCTCCGGGATCACTCACCATACCTGATTCAGGGACCGGTGGTCGATAGGAGCTTGCTTCGGCAAATGTCTCCGCTACCACAACACTCTCAGCCATGATAGACTTCCCCTTCAGTGGTGAGCCTCTGTAGCCTCTCCCTCTCGGCCTCCTCAAGCAGCAGCCTCTTATCCTCTTCCATCTTTTCGCGCTCCTTGATAGTCAGGAGATCAATTGTGAGCCGGCGTTCATCTAAAGTTCCCACGTCCACTTTGCGCTAGAAGGACTCATACGAAACCAATATCTCCCAAGTCCGAGCTAGTTCCCGGGGATAATCGTTGACCCACGAGAGTCCATAGAATCTCAGAACTTTGACGTACATGTTTTGGATGTCCTCCACCACAGACGATTGCACTCGGAACTCTGTGGTCTCCATTTCCTCCCTTAGTTGTTCCACCTCTCTCTGTTTTGCCTCTCTCAGTCCATCCATCATCCCCAACAGATCCCAATTACTGGCTTTCGCGTCCTCTTTGGCCTTCTTTATCTCCTCAAGCTGCCTCGTCAGTCTGTCATTCTCCGCTCGCAGAGCATTGTTGTCACTTTGGAGGTCGAACACTCGCGCATTCTCACTTTCCAGATCGGTGCATTCTTTATCCACCTCGGCCTTGTCTCTCTTTAGGGCCGTGTTCTGGGTAGTAAGATCAGCTATAGTTTTCGTAAAAACGAAGTGGCAGTGATCAGTCTCCCTCTTGAGGGCCTCGTACCCATTATCTATCTCAGCTACGGCAACGAGATTCACGAGCTAGCACTTAAAGATACGGGAATAAATGACAATGTGCTCACAATACTGAGAGAAAACTTACCAATGTTCGCGTTTAGATGAACGACAGTGGTCTTCTCAGCATCAATAGTTAATTGCTGATTCATGTGCTCCATATTCTTCCTCTTGATCAGCTCCGATAGATGGAAAGAATAGGCGGTAAGATCGTCAGCCTGATGATACGCTTCCTTCACATGCATCCAGATCTCTACGAAGCCGTAGTGGGATATGGGCGAAGGTCCGGAAGGACCATCATCTCATCAAAGTAGTGTCGAGGGAAAGTCGTTTTCAACCATGTCCTCTGTTCCTTCATAGAAAGCCTTTGTTGCTTCGAAGCCTCTAGTTTCCGTGTCCCGGTCACGTTCATCCTATCCGACCTTGGTTGGCCGAGTGGCGGCTCTCTCTCTAGTAACTGGAACGGGCGCAAGTGTCGTTGTATGTGGAGGTGCTGTTGAAGATGGACACTGAGAATCCCCTAATTTAAGTTGAGAGTTTCCCTCAGACACCCGAATCGAAGGGGAAGTAGGAGGAGTCGGAGATTGACGAGATCGATCATCATTCTGGTGTCTACCACCGCGGCTGATCGGGGGTGGAATGCCATACAAGTTGGTCCCTCTCCTAATGTCCTCAAAGAAAGGATTCCTATGGTGTGGCCAGCCAACATAACCATAACCTCGTCCTCCGTGTCCTCTAGCTATGTCACCTATCAAAGAAATGAAATGAAATCAGTTAAGTCACATGCTCAGCTGAGCCACTATGATATGTAGTGCTAATGAGTGTATGCCCTAAGTGTTCTCTAAACAGACCAGATTGTGATCCGATCGAAGGAGTTAAACCCTCTACAACAAGAGCTAATTTGTCCATGACAGCATGGGTCTGCCGTAGGGATACGTCAAGATTAAGTTTATTTAAGTCATCAAACTGGCGCTCATCCTCGAGTGGGGTGGCAGCTCCAGGAGAAGCCACTGGAGACAATGGCATAATCAACTCTCCCTCCCCTGTCCCTCTAGTCGAGGGCGGAACGGAGCATTTAATGGGCCCTCATCTCCAGTTGCAGCCTCCTCAACATGAGCCCCATCTCCACTGACGTCTCCTTGGAACTTAACAACCGTCTTGGGCCTGAGCCCTGCGGAGGACACATTTCTTTTCTTACCAGGGGTTGTAGGTTCTTTCGCCACCACCTTCTTAGGTGCATGCTTGCCACTGCGGGCCTAATTATAGCTCGATTGTCGGGAAGCAAACCAGCACGGCAAAGGCGCTCTTGGCTCGATACAGTTTCCATTTTGCGAAATTCCTCGGGAATCGCCTGCAAGGCATCAAGATGCTACCTGTACTCTTCGCCGGTGCGTGCCTCTGGATTTCCTACCGCAATCAAAAAAGGATAATAATAAGATACGGGCTCCAAGAACTTTATAATTGGAAGAAAAGTTGGAAAGCACTTACTCCCTTCAAGCTATCTCCTTGCAAATCCAAGAGGGCAGTGCACAAAGAGCCAGTCGTGTTTGAACACCGATAGGCTGGGCCACGTCCCGCTAAAGAATTTGGTGGTGGCTGTCGCTTCCCGGAACCATTGGGAAGACGATCTGCTAGACATTCTCCTCAGGATGAAGAAATACTAAGTGTCCTCTCTGGTGGGTTCCATGTTCAAATACTCTCGGTATAGAACATAAGTGCCTAAAAGCGAGGAGTAAGCATTTGGATGCAGTTGCGAAGGTGTCAGGTGGAAATAGGACAGAATATCCCGAATAAAATCATTAGCCGGGGGCACGCACCTTGCGAAACAAGCTTGCCTATTCCAGGCAGTTAAACCCTCGGGCGGTGCGTGAGCCCTTCCGCCTTCTCCCGGCGCATGAGCATCACCTACTGGTATGTTGAATCGCTGCGCCATTTTCATGACTGTCGTAGCATCCAGGCGCGATGGTGCCGAGTCCGTCAGATTTTCCAAGATAACAACACCGGTTAACATATCCAGGGCCACTAGCCCCGTGGGTGCATCTTCGTTCATAATGTCCACGTTCTCAACCTCTTCACGTATGACCGAAGAATGTAGCCTCTTAGTTTGTTCCCCGTGATCAGACACTTCGGGTAAACTGGCTGATTGAGAAGGAACGGATCCTTAGGTAGTCTCAAACTCGCTGCTACATGAGCTAACACTATTAGTCGAATCAGACGAATGTGATGGTGACGGGGAAGCCTCGGCTTCTAGGATTTTTCCCATCTTTGATCTTGTTTGCATGATTAACTATACTTTAAGACACTAGTGTTAGACATCGCATTGGAATAACCTATACCCCTCGTGTTGGAGAAAGCTAACATATGTGTATGGTATCATGCAAGATTAGGATATGCATAGGAAAGTAAAACAGACAAACAGTTCAGTCATATGCTCTATCCTATGTGGAAAGATCATAACGTATGCAGAGCAACAATACTTGGGCGACACGGAGGATCCAAAGGCTCAAAAGCTCGAACCCACCAGGGGGTTCGAACGCCCGAATCCACCAGGAGGATCGAATGCTCGAACCTATCGGGGGTTTGAATGCTCGAACCCCCCGGAGGTTCGAATGCTCAAACCACTAGAGGGTTCGAATGCTCGTGTAACACCCCACCTCCCTTAAGGTCACTCATAAAGGGAATGCATTAACTTTGGTGAAGCATCATAGGTAAAAGATACAGATAATTTACAAGACAGACATACAAACAGCGAAAAAAATGAAATCATTTCATAAGCAGCGTGGTTCAGTCAAAACATTACAACCATTGTCTCAAAACCCAACTTCCAATCATTACAATAAAATCTCTATCTTGATCCAAAACTCCAAATACATAAAGAAGCATAAAACAGTAGTAGAGCGGCATAAATCCCCAATAAAAGAGTAACCATAGTCATAGCCCAAGAAAAAAATAATCCAAGCAATACATCTACTCTCTTTAAGCTGGAAAAGGTCTGAACTAAGCTGAAGTATTCCATCCCTATTGACCTTGGGGGGGGGGGGGGCAGATGAAAAGAAGACGAATGAAAACGGGTCAGACTTAAAGCCTGGTAAGCCCAGTGATTTTCAGCATGTAAACAAGAAAAAGGATCATGACATGAATAAACCGAATATAAGACAATGCCATAGTAACAAGATAACATAAGACAAGATAAGGCAAGATAAACTGAATATGCTATCACACCCATTTCTATATCTCTGCACCTACTAACAATTGTTTCAACTAGCCTCATGTGTTCATAGTAAAATGATCCCTTTATCAATCAGCTTCTACTCGCATGTATTTATTACTTGTGTCATTCGGCCCTGCTTGTTTGTAGATACCTGTGCTGGTCCCACCATGGGGTGTATCAATCCCTATGATGGCGAACCGATACAAGTCAAAATGCACAGCGTATAACTACTGATGCCCAATGCCTGATTTTTCCACTTCGGAGTACGTGCATGCCCGTACTCCGTCGGAACCTACACTAACGCACCACCTACCGCTATTTTGACCGCTTATAATCAGCCCAGTAATCGAGCCCCACCATGCCTAGTTCAGGGTACCGTGATACATCTATGTGGGTTACTGCTGAAATGTGTACCCATTGCTAGGGTTTCCTAATCAACATGTTATAGCGGTTAAATGTTCTCAATTTAACCAAACCCCACCCATTTGTTTAATTAACATGTTGCATTGGTTAAGTGTCGCCTATTCATATGTTACTTAAACTTACCATTCTTAGCATGTTTGTTCATTGGCATTAATTAATTTATTAATGCACAAACCTCTCACATTAGAACTATGGTTTGCGGTTGCTGGATGTGCCGGGCGGTTCCGGGTAGACTTCTACCGCAAACCCATTCTAACCTCGGGTTTTTGGCTTGATGCGCTAACCACTCACATTAGACCTGTTGTTTCGGTTGCTGGATGTGCCGGGTGGTTTCGGGCAGTCTTACACCGCAACTCAATCTAACCTCGGGTTAGGCATGTTCATATTTTATCCAATTTACATATTTACCATTCATGTCCAAGTCTAGATTTTTATATGCAAATTGTCCACAATTGTAGTCAATTCTAGTTATGTCCAATATACCTGTTATGTCCAAAATTACTCCAATAGGTTATACCCAATTCCCCACGTTACAATCGCACGTACAAAAAGATTTAACAAGGTTTCCAATTTCCAAATACTCATAAAATAAAATGGAAAGGGGATAGAGAAGAAACACAAGATTTGACATAAGGGAAAATAGGCATGTAAAGGTGTACCAAACACAAGAATCATGGTTCCAATAGGCATATTGTACATTAACAACGAATATGAGCAAATTAATGAAAATACATCATAGGTATACATATTCGATAGGATTGAACATAAAGAAATTACTAATTTGATGTACAACATGATAGGTTCAATCACAACAGTCTCATAGGCATAGGTAACTTCAGATTTGACAAAAGAACAAGCATGAATTAGAATTGATTATCTTACAATTAGGCACAGTTCTAGATTCGATTCATTACAGTCATGATTTTTATTATGTGTTCAAATTTGAATAATAACTGAAATTACAGCGATGGGATTAGAAAAAGAGAATTAGTTGACGTTGTAGCGATTCTAATCTTTCTTTGTTGATTGAAGCGGAAAACCTTTTCTTCAATTTGAAGCTCTATAATTTGATTTCTAGTTTGGAGAAGAAGGAGGCTAGGCTAGTTTAGAGATGGACAGCGTGGAGGTGCCATTGTTTGCGAACAAATTAGACAATTGTAAACAACTGTAAAATTCATTCGTCTTTCCTAAACAACAAGGATTGTTGTAGAGGGTGTCGAACTCTGAGACCAAATTATTTTATTAATAAATCCAATCAAGTTATCCCTAACTTTTGATTGGTGGAAAACAAAGAAAATAGCAGAAATTAAATAAAAGAGAGTTTTAACAATAAGTGAAAGCAATTAGGGGATAATGACATAGATCAGATTCATAATCATCAATAGCCAAAAGATTAACCAGATCTAATACATGTTTCTGTCACAAACATGAATCAACGATAATAGGTTTTTAGAAACAAATATGTAAATAACGACAAGCATAGCCTATGCAGGAGCTCAGCTCTACAACCATAGACTATCAGGACAGATTCACTAATTAATTTCTAAAAACCCTAAAATTAGATCTAGATCTGATAAACGTTAGATCGAACACGAATATACCCTATGAAGGAGCATAGCTCTTAAACGACACAAAATATGAAGGTTCAGATCTAACCCTTAATTCAGATCCAGATCTACATGTATACAGTCCTCATCTTTTGGCTATGTGATTCATATTGAATCATAACTATTAGCGTCATCACCCCCTAATTAAAGAGGATTAGCAAGACATAGCTAAAAGAAAAGAAAATAAAAAGAAAATAAACGACATAAATAAAATGCAATAAAAACTAAATAGAAGAGAGAAAGAAGAGTTTTATTCCAAGAAAAGGATTACAGAATAAAACTGAATGTGTCTTACAATGAATGAGATACAAGGTATTTATAGCTGATATGACAAAGACAACTAGGCTAGTCACACAATGTGGGACTAAAGATTTAGCCCAAATAACACATAAGCCAGTGTGAACGCGTGCAGTGCATGAATGAGAAGCCTTGCAAAGGAGCTAATGTGAACGCTACATGAGTGAAATGGTCTGCAATTGAGCCAGTGTGAACACAATATGAGTCTTTAGTGAGCCAAATCTACCCAACTGAACTCTATTTGCAACCGTTTTTCAAGCTTTAAACTCTTCAAGCTTTAGTAATTTTAACTTCACTCTTTTTCAGCAAATTCTTCATGCTTTATTCATCAAATGCTCTAAACCATGATTCTTGTCAACAATCTGAAAACACAGCTATAAATACACAATATCAATTATTTAAAAGATAAAATAAGATAAATATGCGGATAAAATATACACATTTACGTGTATATCAGCCATAGAATAGGGTTATGGGGTTAGGGTTAAGTTTAGATATGTATTTATAGATGTGTTAGACAAACTATGGCCTTTAGATTAGCATAGGAGTCATTAGAGCCATCTAACCCAAAGAGACACGTCACCCAGCCAACCACAACGCGACACATAATCCCTAAACCTTCAGAATTCGTCACCCAGTTCTGGGAAGATGGGGGTCGGCACCCCTATAGGGGGGTCGACACCTCGACACCCTCGGGCGGGATTTTTCCCACTCATCTTTTATTGGCTGATTTTCGAAATTTGAATTTGTTTTCTGATTTTTAATTATTATTATATTTAATTCTGCTTTGAACTGAAATCTACTAAGCTTCACAACTTCCTCATACGGAGTCCGATTTACGCAAACTCGGACTCTATTCCAACCAGAATTCCGAGATGAATAAAATGGTGGCACCCATTTTACTTAGTTACCACCTTTAAAATTAAGTATTCTTTAATTCGTTATTTTAATATTCATAGAAAAACGGGGTGGTACATTCTCTCCTCCTTAAAGGATTTCGTCCTCGAAATCTCTAAGTTAAGAAGAATGTATCCTAACATCCAACATTCACCTACTCAACCATCAATCACATGCATCCATAGTCCTAAAAAAAGATTTCTAGTGCTTTCATGATCATATGCATCATGTGTGTATATGTCCTTATCTAATGCAAAATCAGGCAGTCTCCTGATTCAGTTGACCTCCTTAATGCATATTATGTCAGTGCCATGAGTCCGTCATGTATGCAATTATTCCTAATCGTACTTTATAACTTCTACATGAGTGCAAAATCATTCATACAAATGCAACATCCATATGATAACACATCAAGTTTCAATCCATATACAAATACATGTATGCATATGCAATATGAAAGTGATTGAGCCGATCTACTACCTAATATGTGTGTATATGCATCCACGAGCAACCACTTGCAACCATCAATCGTAACATGTTTCAAATACATTTTTACATTTATTGGTTTCTACTTAAGGATCAAGAATATGACCGAGGAGATATACTTAAAAGATAGATACAAGCATGCATAAACTTATGAAAAAGAGATCAAGGATGTACCCTCAAAAAGAAAAGGGTAGGTTGCACGTATCTTGTCTTCAGTCTCCCAAGTCGCATCTTCTTCAGTGTCACTCCTTTGTACTTTAACTAGCTTGACCTCACGATTGCGTAGCTTCTTAACTTATGTTCCCAAGATACGAGTTGAAACTCTTCTCACCATCGCTTCTCGTTCCACTTCTACTTCTTCAAGTATGCTCGGCTCCACCACTTCCGCAGACTCATGTAAGCACTTTCGTAGATGAGAAACATGAAAAACATTATGAACTCCAGCCAATCTTTCGGGCAATTCTACACTATAAGCCATTGTTCCAATCCTCTCAATGATAGGAAATGGCCCTACAAATCTTGGTGCCAATTTTCGTACGGATCCAAAGGGAACGACATTATTCAAAGGAGATACTTTAAGGAAAACCCTGTCTCCAAACTCAAACTCAAGGTCGGTCATTCTTTTATCCGTGTAGGACTTCTATCTATCTTGTGCGGTCTTCATTCATCTTCATATTAAGTCCACCTTCTTTGAAGTCTCTCTGATCAAGTCGGGCCCAAGTACGAGCTTGTCTGTAGATTCCCACCAACAAGTTGGTGATCTGCATGGTCTTCCATATAAAGCCTCAAAGGGTGCCATGCCTATGGTGGCTTGGTAGCTATTGTTGTGGGCGAACTCCACCGAAGGAAGATGATCATCCCACGTTCCTCCAAAATCATGAATGCACAATCTCAAAAGATCTTCTAATACTCTGTTCACCCTTTCAGTCTCACCATCGGTTTGAGGGTGATAGGCAGTGATTAAGCATAGTTGTGTGCCTACAGCCTCTTGCAAACTCTTCCAAAATTCAATCTTAAAGATAGGATCTCGATCACTTACTATGCTAGAGGGTATCCCATGCAGTAGATCTACTTCTTTAAGATAAATGGATGCTAATGATGAGGCAGTCCTCCTACTCTTAATAGGTATAAAGAGCGCGCTTTTAGTAAGCCTGTCAACTATTACCTAAATACTAGTATTGCCCCCTTCTTGACCTAGGTAACCCATCTATAAAGTCCATTGAAATGCTATCCCATTTCCACTGTGGGACCTCTAGAGGATGAAACAGACAACCAGACTTCTTCTGCTCCGCCTTGACTTGCTGGTATATTAAGCACTTAGAGACGAATTCAGCTACATCCTTCTTCATGCCATTCCAAAAGAAAACCCTTTTTATGTCTTTGAACATCTTATCTCCACCTATGTATGGTCAACTTAGAATGGTGTGCTTCTTCAAGAACTGCCTTCAACAAATCCCTTGCTTGTGGGACTCATAGTCTTCCATCCTGTCTCAACCAATCCTTGTCATCTATGGATTATCTATTGAGGTGACTAGAAGTCTCACCTCCAATTAACTTATCTATCACATCAACTATTTGAGGGTCTTCACGTTGCGCAGCTCCTACTGAGTCCAAAAGCGTGGGCCGCACCACTAGCGATGCTAACAAACCAAGTACAAACTCAAAGGAGGTTCTAAAGTCAAAGGTTGCTATGTACTCCAAGTTTTATCTTTCTACAAAGAGAGGTCTTAAGGTCAGCCTTTTCCTACTTAAGGCATTTGCTACCACATTACCCTTGCCAGGGGTATAAGCAGTCTCAAAATCGTATAAGGCAAGAAATTCCATCCACCTTTGCTGTCCTAAGTTAAGATCTTTTTGTGAGAAAAGGTATTTTAATGATTTATGGTCCGTAAACAATTCAAACCTTTCTCCTAGTAGGTAATGGCGCCATGACTTAAGAGCGAAAACAATGGAAGCTAGTTCCAAATCATGAGTTGGGTAGTTCTTTTCATGTACCGTCAATTGCGTTCCTCCATAACAAACTACCTTACCATCTTGCATCAAGACAGCGCCTAACCCCGTGCCGCATGCGTCTGTTTATACTGTAAACATCTTACTTCCATCAGGCAATGCCAGAACTAGAGCTGTTATTAGAGCCCTCTTCAATCGTTGGAAAGCAACATCACAATCCAAATCCCAAGCAAAAGTTAGGTTCTTCTTTGTCAATCTAGTAAGTGAGGCTGAGATCTTTGCAAAGTCTTTAATGACACTTTCTGTAATAGCCCGCTAGTCCGAGAAACTTCGTACTTCGGTTGCATTCCTTGGAATCTTCCAATCTTGCACCACCACTACTTTTGCGGGATCCATAGCTATCCCTTCTTTGGACACCACGTGTCCAAGAAACCTTACTTCTTCTAACCAAAAATAGCATTTGGAGAATTTCGCTTTAAGCCGATGTGCTCGAAGAGTATCCATAACTTCCCTTCAATGCAAAGCATGTTCTTCCTCACTTTTTGAGAAAATCAAAATGTCGTCCACGAAGACTACTACAAATTTATTAAGGAACTCCCTAAACACCCTACTCATCATGTCTACGAAACAGGCGGGTGCATTTGTCAAACCGAAAGGCATGACAAGCCATTCGAAGAAACCATCTGGAGTCCTGAACGCAGTCTTATCTATGTTGTCTTCAACCACACTTAGCTGATTAAATCCGATAGCTAGATCTAGTTGGGAGAAAACTGATGCACCTACGAGATGGTCGAACAAGTCGTCTATTCTTGGATGTGGGTGTCTATTCTTCTTGGTCAGCTTGTTTAGCTCCCTATAATCCACGCATAGGCGAAGTGAACCATCCGCTTTGGTTGCGAACACTACTGGAGGACCCCATTCAGAAATACTCCGCCTTATGAACCCATTTTCGAGCAACTCTTTAACTTGCTTGCTGAGCTCCTTCCTTTCCCTTGGAGCCATGTGTCTAATGGGTAAAGCAATTGGTTTTGCATTATCAACTAGGTATATGCGGAAATCTATCTCTCGCTTTGGAGTTAAACTCTTAACTTCTTCAAAGACATCCGAGTACTCACAGACTACTCTAACAGATTGCAAATTTTCAACAGATGCATCAAGAGATTTTAGGTAGCTAAGCATAACAGAATTCATAGTATTACAAGAGATTTCGAGAGTATTACCGAGGCGAGTCAAAAGTCTAACAACTCTCTTTTCACAATCGAGGATGGCACCATTACTGGATAACCAATCCATGCCTAGAATCAACCCATAGCCCGTGAAACCCAAAACATAAGCATTGCATCTAAACCCAGTGCTTAGTATAGAAATTTCCAAATCCACACAAATCATTGATAAATAAGCCGAACCCCCAATTGGATTTGAAATAACCACGGGATCCTCTACTATACTGGTAGCTAGGTACAGAGATTCAACTAAAGCAGTAGATATAAAAGAGTGCGATGCGCCAAAATCAAAAAGAGTACGAACAAGATGATCAGAAAGATAAACTAAACTCTCAACAGAAATATTTCTACCTCTTGCTTGCGTAGGTGCTGTAAGAGCATGAATCTGTCCTCCAGAAGTAGATCCTGTCCTCTACCCTTGCCCTTGCCTTCATGGGAAATCCTTAGCCATATGTCCTGCCTCGCCACACTGAAAGAAACCACCCATCGTCCTCTTCTTCTTTCTTCATTCCTTAATCAGATGTCCAGGTATGCCACAAAAATTACACTTCCTCTTGTCACGGGGTTTGTTATTCTTGCCACCCTCCTTATAATCCGTCTTCTTATTCTGTTATTCCTCCACTTTCTTGTTTAGAGGTTCTTCCATCTACACCTCTTTCTTCTCGCCCTTGCTTTCCTCATGTAACAGTGCCATGTCCACCAGTCTCTCATAAGTCGCGCCCACAGGTATATGGGACATAGCTAGGCCGTGCAGTGGCTCATTTAACCCTTTAGCGAAACGGAGAGCCTTTTTATGTGGAGTATTTACCAAATCCAGTTCGAATCTAGCCAATTGGTTGAACTTGTTGACGTATTCCTTAACTGATAGGCTTCCCTATTTGAGTGCTAAGAACTTCTCCATCTATAGGCTTTGTTCAGCTTGCGAGAGGAACTTCATCCCAAGCCTCGTTCGAAAATCCTCCCAAGTCTCAACTGGTCTCTTAACATTAGTAACTTCCCACCAGAAAGAGGCTTCGTCCTTAAGTAACCATACAGCCAGCTGTATCTTCTGCCTATCGTCCACTTTGAAGATAATAAACAGATCTTCTGTTTCCTTGAGCCAGTTTCTTTCTTCCATGAGTGATTCAGTCCCATTAACGTTCTTTCCTCCCATAGCTCGGAAGTCCCTACATATCTTCGAGAAAGCATTCGGACGCGGAGGAGGAGGAGGAACGGCGTCCGCAGCTAGGGGAGGAGGAGGAGCAACATCTGTGGCTGGGGGATGAGGAGCGTCCGCCTGTCCTTCGGGAAGGGCCGTAGCCTCTAAATACTGACGGAACCAGGCGGGTACTTGCACTCCCTCTGGAAGATTAAGATCCCCAGACATGCTGAAACAAAAAGAAAAAGATTCAAAACAAAGGAAAGAAAGATAGTGCATATGGTTTTGGGGAATACGCCTTTAAAATAATACAACACTTTTCTTGAAAATGCTTCCTTTTGAAAAATAGTTTTCAAAAACTTTTATCTGATCTGGTAACCATTAGCTCTAATATCAAGTGTAACACCGCACCTCCGTTAAGGTCACTCACAAAGGGAATGCATTAACTTTGGTGAAGAATTATAGGTAAAAGATACAGATAATTTACAAGACAGACATACAAATAACGGAAATACTGAAATCATTTCATAAGCAGCGTGGTTCAGTCAAAACATTACAACCAATGTCTCAAAACCCAACTTTTAAATCATTACAATAAAACCTCTGTCTTGATTCAAAACTCCAAATTCATAAAGAAGCATAAAACAGTAGTAAAGCAGCATAAATCCCCAATAAAAGTGTAACCACGGCCATAGCCCAAGAAAAGAGAATCCAAGCAATACATCTACTCTCTTCAAGCTGGAAAAGGTCTGAACTAAGCTGAAGTATTCCTTCCCTGTTGACCTGGGGGAGGGGGAAAACGGAAGAAAAGAAGATGAAAGAAAACGGGTTAAACTTAAAGCCTGATAAGCCCAGTGATTTTGAGCATGTGAATAAGAAAAAGGATCATGACATGAATAAACCGAATATAAGACAATGCCATAGTAACAAGATAACATAAGACAAGACAAGGCAAGATAAACTAAATATGCTATTGCACCCATTTCTATTTCTTTGCACCTACTGACAATTGTTTCAACTAGCCTCATGGGTTCATAATAAAATGATCCCTTTATCGATCATCTTTAACTCGCATGTATTTATTACTTGTGTCATTCGGCCCGCCTATTTGTAGATACCTGTGCTGGTCCCACCATAGTGTGTATCAATCCCTATGATGGTGACCCGACACAATTCAACTTGAACAATGTATAACTATTGATGCCCAGTGCCTGATTTTTCCACTCCGGAGTACGTGCACGCCCGTACTCCATCAGAATCTACACTGACGCACCACCTGCCGCTATTTTTACTGCTTATAATCAACCCAGTAATCATGTCCCACCCTACCTAGTTCAGGGAACCGTGGTACATCTATGTGGGTTACTGCTGAAATGGGTCCCCGTTGCTAGGGTTTCCTAATCAACATGTTATAGCGGTTAAGTGTTCTCAATTTCACCTAACTCCACCCATTTGTTTAATTAACATGTTGCACTGGTTAAGTGTCGCCTATTCATATGTTACTTAACCTTACCATTCTTAGCATGTCTGTTGATTGGCATTAATTAATTTATTAATGCACCAACCTCTCACATTAGAACTATTATTTGCGGTCGTTGGATATGTCGGGTGGTTCCGAGCAAACTTCTACTACAAACTCATTCTAACCTTGGGTTTTGGGCTTGATGCGCTAACCTCTCACATTAGACCTGTTGTTGCGGTTGCTGGATGGGCAGGGTGGTTCCGCGCATTCATACACCGCAACTCAATCTAACCTCGAGTTAGGCATATTCATCTTTTATCCAATTTACATATTTACCATTAATGTCCAAGTCTATATTTTTGTATGCCAATTATCCACAATTGTAGTCAATTCAAGTTATGTCCAATATAATTGTTATGTCCAAAATTAATCCAATAGGTTATACCCAATTCCCCGCATTACAATCGCACATACAACAAGGTTTCCAAATTCCAAGTACTCATAAAATAAAATGGAAAGGGGATAAAGAAGAAACACAAGAATTGACATAAGGTAAAATAGGCATGTAAAGGTGCACCAAACACAAGAATCATGGTTCCAATAGGCATGTTGTACATTAATAAAGAATATGAGCAAACTAAGGAAAATACATCATAGGTACACAGATTTGATAGGATTGAACATAAAGAAATTATTAATTTGATGTATAACATGATAGGTTCAATCACAACAGTCTCATAAGCATAGGTAATTCAAATTTGACAAAAGAACAAGCATGAATCAGAATTGATTATCTTACAATTAGGCATAGTTCTATATTCAATTCATTACAGTCTTGATTTCTAATATGTGTTCAAATCTGAATAATAACTGAACTTACAGCGATAGGATTAGAAAAAGAGAATTTGTTGACATTGTAGTGATTCTAATCTTTCTTTGTTGATTGAAGCGGAAAGCCTTTTCTTCAATTTGAAGCTCTCTAATTTGATTTCTAGTTTGGAGAAGAAGGAGGCTAGGCTAGTTTAGAGATGGAAAGCATGGAGGCGCCATAGAATAGGGTTATGAGGTTAGGGTTAAGTTTAGATATGTATTTATAGATGTGTTAGAAAAACTACGACCTTTCGATTAGCATTGGAGTCATCAGAGCCATCCAAACCAAAGAGACACGTCACCCAGCCAACCACAGAGTGACACATAAGCCCTAATCCTTCAAAATTCGTCACCCAGATCTGGGAAGATAGGGGTCGACACCCCTATAGGAGGTCGACACCCCTGTCGACACCCCTATAGGGGGGTCGACACCCCTATCAACACCCCTATAGTGGGTCGACACCTATGTCGACACTCCTTAGGGGGGTCGACACCCTCGGGCGGGATTTTTCCCACTCATCTTTTATGTGCTGATTTTCGAAATTTGAATTTGTTTTCTGATTTTTAATTATTATTTAATTTAATTCTGCTTTGAACTGAAATCTTCTAAGCTTCATAACTTCCTTATACGGAGTCCGATTTACACAAACTCAGACTCTATTCCAACCAGAATTCCGAGATGATCGCAATGGAGCTACCCATTTTACTTAATTACCAACTTTAAAATTAAATATTCTTTAATTCGTTATTTTAATATTCATAGAAAATACAGGGTGTTATAGCTCGAACCCCTCGAGGGTTCGAATGCTCGAACCTCGGCAAGGGTCGAACGTCGAACCTCTGCAGGTTTGAGCGTCCGAGCGTCCTCTGAGTTCGAAGCTCCACTCCACACTCCAGCGCCTCCCTCTCCTCCGCACATGCCTCTAAAAAATCTCTCGACACCCACCTAATTTGAAGTTCTGTGGATCGAAGCTTGAATCTTTTCTATGGTGGTCGAGGCAGGAAAGTAAATGGAAGGAAAAAGGTAAAAGGGGGGAGCTATTTATAATCAAAGGAAATAGTCCCGTCGCATTCCCAAGATCAAAGGATGGAAAGTCTTCAAAGACGGAGAAAGCGCATGTATTGACTTAAGCATTTTCTATTGTCAACATTGGTTTTTGATTGCCTCCTTATCATTATGGAAAAAACCATTGATGGTTTTGGTTTGTTTCAATTTCTGAGATGAACTTGAGGAACCCATTGAAGTGATTGTTTTGAAGAGTATAGATATTGTTAACCGGGTTTTTAGTCCGGTTCCCAAAAGTACACAAGACCCGCTCGACTCAACGTATCGCGTGGAACTAAGGCCGAAAGGGATGCATAGGAGCGAAGGAAACAGGATGAAGGAAGATCACGCCAACCGAGACCTCATGGCACCCTAAACTCCCGTTCGCGCAGCCTTGGAGGTGCGGAACCTCGCACCCTCGAGGTGCAAGAACTCGCACCTTGGAGGTGCGAAATCTCGCACCCTCGAGGTGTGAGAACTCGCACCCTCGAGGTGCGAAATCTCGCACCCTCGAGGTGCAAAATCTCGCACCCTCGAGGGGCGAAATCTCGCAACCCCGAGGTGTGAAATCTCGCACCCTCAAGGCATGAAATCTCGCACCCTCGAGACGCGAAATCTCACACCCACGAGGTGCGAAATTTCGTAACCACGAGGCGCAAAATTTCGCGCCTCAGGCTCAGGTGCGAAATTTCAGTATCTGCAGGCTCGAGGTGCGAATTTCTACATGTGTTCTACTATTTCTACCTACTCCTACCTAATCCCTACCTACTCCTTTTCTATAAATACCGCATGACTTCACACTTCAAAGGGGTTGGAATTTGAGACCTTGGGACCTCTAGAGAGCTCCATTAATGACTTAATGTCCCGTATTTTTACGGTATAATAGTTAATTTATTTAATTATTTAAATAGTGATTTAGAGAATAAAATGGATGTTTAATTAAACAATAATGAATATTTAATTAATTTAAAAAATAGAATAATATATTTATTTCTGAAGTAAATGGAAATAAGAGAAATCACAATATTGTGTGAATTGGACAATTTAAAATATATAATTAAGTTTAGAATTGAATTATATTAACGAATTTATTTATAAATGTCAGTTGAATGTATATTTTATATTATAACTATAATCGAGCTCGAAATGGCGCGGTAGTTCGTAATTTGGCAGTTCAAGCTTAAAACAAATATACAGAATCCGTTTAAAGTTGGATTTCTGTGAAACAAGAAACGTTCGGAGCTGGTGAAGTATATTTTTCTAATGGAACAGAAAAATCAAGATTTCGTCATGTAGATTGCGAGTTGTGTCCAAATCAAATTTTCAAAAAGTCGCTTTGAAACTCTTTTGTAATTTATAACGATTTACTTATACTATAAATGGATTTTCAATATAAATTGAATACTGATTTAATCTGGATTTGAAATGTCAGGTTATAAATTCAGATAGGAATATTTTGGAGCTGTATGATATTGTACGTGAATATATACGATAATATGTATTTATAAATATTTTATTTAATTGTTTTTAAGTATATTAATATTTAAATGGGTTTATTTAGAGCTTTAAAAATAGCCACCTTTGCAAACGAGCTCCGTTTTTTATGAAACTAATTTTGCTGGATCTTAAATATTAAATTATTGTTAGATTTCAATTTTCGTGATTTTTTTAGTCAGTATGTGGTCGTACGGAATTTAAATGTGAAAGACAGTCAATAATTTGACATTAAAAATATGTTGTGTTAGCAAATGGAGTTGGAATTCGACGAAACAAGTTTCGTTGGGTCCGTAATATCGAATGGTATGTGTATGTCCATTTTTATTTAATTTGGATATTATATGTGACATAGAGGTTTTTAATCGATAAATACAATAGCGAAACAATATAAATTAAAAAAATAATGAATATAAAAATAAATTTTTATCCTATAAATAACCCTTACATCTTTCTTAAACCTAAATTCATTTTGCCCTGGTCAATGAACTTATTTCCCGCGCCTCCACCAAATACAAAGTTCGGCTGATTCCAAATCCCAATTCACTTTCTATTCTCGTTCTTACATTTCTTTCAGTAAAATCAAGATGCTCAAAAATCCATATAAAATCCAACGCAAAACAAAATTGATTGATTATAGATCCAGTGAGTTCGTTGATCCATAAGCCTTATATTAATACCCTTCCCACTGCGTGCGACGTTGATGATCATCGCAACTATTTGAAGCAGCGTTACCGAGGGTTATGAACTGCTGGAATTTAAGGTGACGAGGAAAGAACTATGGATCGCGAGTTTATCAGGGGGCGAGGAGAGGACGTGGGTGGATTTTTGGGGTAATCAATGATGGAAGGTGTCGTGATGGCCCTGTTGCTGAGGCTCGGCATGGCAAAGTCGCTGTCAAGTAGGGGAAACAAAGCGATGTTGATGGTGATAAATGGGGGCCGAGCTAGTTGGTGATGAGGTGGCTCGCGGTGGCGCATCTGAGGAGGGTGTGGTGGGTGTATGGAGGGAGCGACAATGGTCACCACCGATGTTGACGCTGCCAGATTTTTGACTCTAATTGGATGGGGAAATCATGTCAGTGTGGAAGTGGAGCAAAGTTACTATGCTTAGTTTTATATAGTACATTACAAGTATTTTTATTTCACTATCGTGTTCTTTTAAATTGGGAAGATGTTATAGTTGGATGTGAATATTTGGTTTAGGAGGAAGAAAGGGAGCAGGATTGTTGATGAGGAAAAGTAACGTGGATTTACATATCTCGGTTACGAGATGGGAGTGGACTTTGTGTGAACTGAAGAAGATGATGGCAGTTAGTTCAATGAATATTGTTGTGTTGAATGTGAAGTCGAAAGCTTGTTTTTTCCTAGGGAATTATTATCTGATTGAGAAAGTTATTTGCAAGCACACAAATCTTGCTTTTGAATGGATTCGAAAGTTTAGACGTCAAAGTATTCAAATCCTGGGCCAATTTCAAAGATTGTTGAGAATGGAAGTTGACTGAAAACTTCGATTGATTACAAACCACCTTCGAGCTCATCTCTTATAGGGGAAGAAAAGGAAATTTGGCGAAGGAGATTAAGTAAGGATGATAACTTAATTATATATTCAATTCACTAAATTATCAGCTAAAACATGGTTAATAATGTCATTAAATAACTAACTATTAATGACGTTTAGATTAATTTATAAACTTGCAACATTTGTATTTCACTCCTATGTGAACAGAATTCAATGAACCGGTCAGGTTGGAAACATAGTGATGAGGTCAACATTTTGGAACAGTTTTCGTTGAGAACAGAGATGTTGGAATTTCATAGAAAAATCAAACTCTTATTTGATTTTAAAACGAAACAGAAGCAGAATCATCAACGGCGAATCAATGTGAGTATTTCTAGTTTATATTTTTATAATGAATTTTTAGAATTGATAAATGATGGTTGATTGATGTATGTTGATTGTTTGGATGAACTGCTAATTGATTGGTTGAAAATATAGATCTAGTAATATATATATATATATATATATATATATATCGTTAATCAAATATTGATTTTGTTTATCAGAATATTTCATATTGAAATGAAATTGATGTTATTTATATTGTTTAACATCTGTAGATGTAAGGAAACAGGTTGGAGGGATCCAACTGGATTCCTCAATATTTATAATACTGTTTTTTTTTCATATATGGTGATATATGATGTGATATATAATATGTTGTTGATTATGTATGTTTGGATGATATTGACCATGGTTATTTGGTATTTTAAATACCATAAGAAATAATTGGATGTAAAAATGAAAATTTCAAAGTGAACTGAAATAGGAAATATTTGTAAAATAAATAGAATTATAATAGGAATATTTATTTAAAAAATAAATAGAACTATAAAAGGAATATTAATTTAGAAAATAAATAGAATTTATTTGAGAAATAAATAGAATTATAAAAGGAATTATTTAGGAAAATAAATAAAATTATAAAAGGAATTATTTGGGAAATAAATAGAATTATAAAAGGAAATTGGCAAGATATAAAAGAACCATGAGATGATGGATTTAAAGGAGATTTTTAAATAGAAATCATTTTTAATAGATAAATGGAGAAGATTATTTTATAAATAATGTTTTATAAATTAAGTAAAATATTTTATCATGGAATAAGTTGAATATATAAGTGTGAAATTATATAGAGGAGTAGAAATCGGTTTTAACACCGATATTTGAAATAGAAATTGAACTTATCATTTATAAAGGGAATTATAAATGAGATTTCAGTGTTAGAAGTAAAAAGGAGATTTCGTATGAACAATTCTAAATAGAAGTATAAATAGAATTTGGAAATGGGATATTATTTTAAAATACAAAATCAAACTTAATGGATTATGTAAAAGAAATATTTTTCACATTCGATGTGAATAATGGATTAAAATTAATATTTTATAAATTAAAACATTTATAAGAAAAATTGGGTTTTGTAATAGGAATTTTAAATGGGATTTGAATGAGATAGGAAATAGAGTTAAATCGAATATTGGTTATTTGAATAGAGTTAATCGAATATTAGTTAATCGGATTAGAGTTAATCATATATTAGTTATTCAATTAGAGTTAATCGAATATTAGTTAATCAAATATGAGTTAATCGAATATTAGTTAATCGAATATTAGTTAATCGAATAAGAGTTAATCGAATAAGAGTTAATTGAACATAGATTATCAAATATAGTTTATTCGAAGAAAAAATATATCGAATATAGTTATTCAAAAAAAAAGAGTTATCGAATATAGTTTATTCGAAAGAGTGATTATCCAATATAGTTTATTCGAAGAAAAGAGTTATCGAAGAAAGATCATCGAACATAGTTTATTCGAAAGAGAGATTATCGAATATAGTTTATTCAAAGAAAAGAGTTATCGAATAGAGTTTATTCGAAAGAGAGTTATCGAATAGAGATTATTTGAGAGAGAATTATACGTTGAAATTCGATTTTTATCGAATTCGGGAAAGTACTATTCACTTTCCTTTTTAATTAAGATTTTATTTATTAATAAATTAGTCGTTTGTTTATTTATCCAGACTAATAAATTAAAGTTATATTTAAGTTATTATATTTCAGAATCATGGGATTATAACACTATTGTTATCATCAAACGACTTCTGTAAAATAAGCGGATTCATAAATAGAATCCGAGAGTTACGTACGCAAGTTTAATAAAGATTTAAAAGGTGAACTTTGTCTATTTCAGTGTTTGAAATGTTGTTCAGTTAAGGTCTGAGATGTAGTTAAACCCCAACTTGATTGACTTCATTTTTAACTAAGGAATGGATAAGGTTCGATAGTGACGGTTGGTTAAGTGAATTTAGTTAATGAGCGTAATATTTTGAGTTGGCATAGCGATGTTTTGTTTAAACATCTGTTTAAATCCAATGAAGGAATTTTGGAAATGTTTTCCAAATAAGAATCAGAAATGTTTTCAATATGGAAAATAAGAAATGAGAGTAAATATGGAAATGTTTTCCAATGATTAATAACGTATATTTTCCAAATTTAGAAAATAAGAATTTACGAATGTATGGAAATGGGAATATGGAAATGAATAATTGAATGACAAATTAAATTAAAGGGGGTCACCGTTGATTGATGATTTGCTCGGTAAGATTTCCATTTGGAAATACAACTGTTGTTTGTACACATTCTTTCCTTTGATTGTTAAATAACCGACCATCAAAGTTTTGACCATTTTTTCGTCGTCAATACAGAGAGATCAGAATCTAATTTATTGTTTGAAAACCACTCCGTATGGGCATTAGTGTTGCGAATCAAATACGATGAAGATAATTGAAGATGGAGTTTATGCAAGGGCTGTTCTGGCAATCCTAGGTAGTAATTGCGTAAGATGGATTTACAAAATAGTACCTTCGGTCTGTCCAGTCCCAGGACGACCTATACGGAAGAATGTTTGACAGAGTATATTTTATAGATCGCGTACGTTGATCTCTTCAAACGTATTTACGTTTGGTGAGCTTTATACCCTTGGTATTTTCGGGGAAATCAATTTGTGATTTAGCGGGTATGACAATGTGGCATTCAAAGTAAAAAAAGATGTGATCTATACGTTATAGCCTCTAGCCGCACAACCAGGAAATGGTATAAAATTGGGTAGGTCGCATGGCTAAGTGGTTAGCTGCCAATTAGGGTGTATTGTCACATGATCTAGAGAAATTCCATTTACTTCTATAATCTATTTCGATGTTGTCCCTTTCGGAAAATAGTTGCTGATCCCAACCGTTGGTGATAATACACTCGGTACACTCAAGCGAAATGAGTGACAAGTCATTTTTAGCCTGGGTTGCAAGAAGTTCTTGTTAAACCCGGTGTATTCCTCTCTAGAGATACACTGTCGGAAGGTGGTCCCATACCTTGCCAGTTGGAACCCATTACCCAATAAGCACCCGCGGGTTTTGATTATATATTATGCATGTAGAACATGAGATGAAAGCATTCTGCTAGATGATTATTATATTATGGTTGATAGACACTATCATAATAACAAGGGAGTTTTGATATAAAAGATCACTATCACTCTGATGTTGTATTTATGTTCTTCTTCTTCTTCTTCTATTCTAATTTTCTATCTTATCTATTCTCACCCTCTAACTTCTTTCTATTAACGATCTGGAATGTTTCGATGCTTAGATAATCGACATTGAGTTTATGTCGATTACCAAGGTCGAAAATTTCCCGGGCCATTACAATGGTATCAAAGCTGAAGGTTAAGGAATTACCCTGGCTTTGTGGCGTAACTCAGTAGAGATGGGGTTAGTAATACCCTAGATTGAGTTTGAGGGTACATATACGAGAGAATGTATTTGTAGATTTTATGAAAATTGTTTTATATTGTGGAGATTTATTGGTTGAGTTGTTTATGAGTTCTGGTCGATCAGTTTGATCCACTGTATCGGTAAGGGTTTATACACGCTTGAATACGATGATCCGACACAGTATGTTTGAATAGAGGGTAAATGAAATAATTTTATCCAAATTATATTTTGATATAAATGGATGATTAATATTTGAAGTATTACCATATATTGGACATGTTGGTTGCGAATATAATCAAATAAGATTATAATTGAAACGATTATGTAAATAACCAATTAAATTCGTATAAGTGTTATGAAATTAATTAAAACCGAATTTAAACCAGAATTGAAATTTAAAACTCTGGGGGTTTGGAAAGGTGTTTGTAAATGGATTTGGGATTAGTATATGAGAATTTTAAAATATTAGGAGATTTTAAATAGTTTTACAAGCATTGTGAATAATACTTTGAAATAATTTCAAAATGGAAATGTTCAAATATGAGTTTTGAAAGTGATATAGTATTGAACTCACTTCGGTCGTTGGGACATAATTCTGATGATGATCCGGACATCATTGGTGTTCATTTTCAAGTTCTAAATGACGGATTACTACCAAAGGTTTTGTTTTGAATTGTTTTAAGAAAAAAGTTGTGTGAATTTTGAAAAGAATTGGTTGATTTTAAAAAAAATCCAAGCTGTTTAAAACGTCCAAGAAGAGACTGTTTGAATTAAAAACAAATTAAATAGAAATTTATGGAAGTGAATTGAAATTGGATTAAAGCTAGTTAAGTGGAAATTGAATTGAAAATAGAACGATACTGAGTAGATTGGATTTTGAATATAACTTGACTCTGGTAAGTAAATGGATTGATTTTTGAAATTAAAATCAGATTTGAGTTATGAGATAAGGATAACTGGTTATAGGAATTAATTAGTTAATGAAATGTGGAAAGGTAACTTAACTTGGTTAAGTATATTGGGTTGGTGAGTTAAAAGTTTGATATCGGGAATGGAACTTGAAATTGAAATTAAATTTGGCTTGGATAAGCAAATGGTTGTGTTGGAGATAAAAGTGGTTTGAGTTTGATTGGGATAGTATTTGTATATGTTGAATTAGTAGCAGATATGAAAGATGGAATGATATACCCAACAAAAAGGTACATGTTTATATTCTAATTGGGTATGAGATTTTTATGAGCCTATTTGGCAAGCCGCTTGGCTGTATTATTTTCCTTTGGGTTGGAGAAGGCCTAGAGAGGCGAGTTGTAGTTGTACCGATTAACCCATACAAAAGAGGTGCTAGCGAAATTTTCCGAAAATTTAAGGTGTTAGAAAATTTTCAGGATTTTTGAAAATTTTTGTTAATAATAATGAATTAATAATTAATTGAAATTAATTGGTTCAGTTGAAACTGAAACTAAGAAGTAAACAAATAATTTTGGACCCAGTTAATAGGAGGGTTGTTTTTTACCTTAGTAATTTCGAGGACGAAATTATTTTAAGGGGGGAAGAATGTAATGTCCCATATTTTTATGGTATAATAATTAATTTATTTAATTATTTAAATAGTGATTTAGAGAATAAAATTGTTGTTTAATTAAATAATATTGAATATTTAATTAACATAAATAATAGAATAATATATTTATTTCCAAAATAATCGAAAATAACAGAATTCACAATATTGTGTGAACTGGGCAATTTAAAATATATAATTCAGTTTAAAATTGAATTTTATTAACGAATTCATTTATAAATGTCAGTTAAATGTATAATTTATATTATAATTATAATCGAGCTCGAAATGGCGCGGTAGTTCGTAATTTGGCAGTTCAAACTTTAAACAAATATACAAAATCCGTTTTAAGTCGGATTTCTGTGAAACAAGAAACGTTCGAAGCTGGTGAAGTATATTTTTCTAATGGAAGAGAAAAATAGAGATTTCACCATGTAGATTATGAGTTGTGTCCAAATCAAATTTTCGAAAAGTCGCTATGGAATTCCTTTTTAATTTATAATGATTTATTTATATGGATTTTCAATATAAATTGAATACTGATTTAATCTGGATTTGAAATGTCGAGTTATAAATTCAGATAGGAATATTTTGGAGCTGTATGATATTGTATGTGAATATATACGATAATATTTAATTTAATTGTTTTTAAATATATTAATATTTAAATGGGTTTATTTAGAGCTTTAAAAATAGCCACTTTTGCAAACGAGCACCGTTTTTGACGAAACTAATTTTGTTGGATCTGGAATATTAAATTATTGTTATATTTCAATTTATGTGATTTTTGGAGTCAGTATGTGGCCATACGGAATTTAAATGTGAAAGACAGTCAATAATTTGACTTCAAAAATATAACGGAGTCGGAATTCGACGAAACAAGTTTCGTAGGGTCCGTAATATCGAACTATATGTGTTTGTCCATTTTTATTGAATTTGGATATTATATGTGATCATAGAGGTTTTTTATCGATAAATACAGTAGCGATACAATATAAATTAATAAAACAACAAATATAAAAATAATATTTTTATCCTATAAATAACCCTTACCTCTTTCTTAAACCTAAATTCATTTTGCTCTGGTCAACGATCCTATTCCTTGTGTCTCCACTAAATACAAAGATCGACTGATTCCAAATCCCAATTCACTTTCTATTCCTGTTCTTACATTTCTTCCAGTAAAATCAAGATTCTCAAAAATCCATAAAAAATCCAACGCAAAATAAAATTGAGTGATTATAGATCCAGTGAGTTCGTTGGTCCATAATCCTTCTATTGATACCCTTCACACTAAGTGTGACATTGATGATCGTCACAACTATTTGAAGCAGCGTAACTGAGGGTTACGAACTACTGGAATTTAAGGTGATGGGGAATGAACCATGGATCGCGAGTTTATTAAGGGGTAAGGCAAGTCCGTGGGTGGATTTTGGGTTAATCAATGATGGTAGGTGTCGTGATGGACCTGTTGCTGAGGGTCGACATGGAAAAGTCGTTGTCAGATAGGGGAAACGAAGCAATGTTGATGGTGACAGTTGGGGGCCGAGCTGGTTGGTGATAAAGTGGCTCGCTGTGAGCTTCTGAGGAGGGTATGGTGGGTGTATGGAGGGAGCGACGATGGTCATCACTCCTGTTGACGCTACCAGATTTGTGACTCTAATTGGATGGGGAAAACATGTCAGTGAGTATGGCAGTGGAGCAAAGTTACTATGCTTAGTTTTATACAGTACATTCCATGTATTTTTATTTCACTGTCGTGTTCTTTTAAATTGGGAAGATGTTATAGTCGGATGTGAATGTTTGGTTTAGGAGGAAGAAAGGGAGCAGGATTGTTGATGAGGGAAATTAACATGGATTTACAGATCTCGGTTAGGAGATGAAAGTGGACTTTGTGTGAACTGAAGAAGATGATGGCAATTAGTTCAATGAATATTGCTGTGTTGAAGGTGAAGTCGAAAGCTTGTTTTCGCCTAGGGAATTTTTTTCTTATTGAGAAAGTTATTGCAAGCACACAAATCTTGCTTTTGAATGGATTTGAAAATTTAGACATCAAAGTATTCAAATCCTGGGTCAGTTTCAGAGACTGTTGAAAATGGAAGTTGATTGAAAACTTCAGTTGATTACAAACCACCTTCGAGCTCATCTCTTAAAGGGGAAGAAAAGGGAATTTGGCGAAGGAGATTAAGGATGATAACTTAATTATATATGCAATTCACCAAATTATCGTCTAAAACATGGTTAATAATTTTTAGATAATTACAATTTTTCAATGCATCAAAAGAAGCAGATTTTGTGTATTGCACTTGCAATTCAAATCGAAGGATGAATTCTTTGCTAGTTTTATAGTTATTATAGCACCTTAATGAAAACACATATTTTACTGAATGGAAAAAGGAAGATATCTACATCCTTTGCACATATAATCAATATATTATTCATAAAGATTATGTAACGACCCGAGGGTTTTCGACCCTGAAAATTGACACAACACACCATGTTGACCATTCAAGCAATGGAAATACTGGACCATTAATAGTAAGAAGTTATAGGGTGAGAAATAGAAAGAAAAAAATTAGAATAGAAGAAAAAGAAGATCACAATTGTTAAGAATCAGAGTAACACAAATATCACAGCGGATCAAGTAAATAAATTATATAACAACGTTTTGAAATACAAAAATATAACTGTATATACATACCAGAATGGCTCATAACATCACAGCGGAAATATACTCTGTATATAACTAATGTTGAAGCTTCCTGCTCCAAGCTCTTCCAAGTATATTTGAAAAATCCAGGCCACTTGACTGCCCGTACAAATTTGTGCACCCCAGACTTAAGGGGAAAAACAAAATAAATATCGGGTCAGTCATGTGACTGGCGTGAGTAAACTCAAATCATTTCGATTTAACTTTTCAGAATCCTTTTCAAAGGAATGATAATCCTAAGACTGATCCACACATAAAAACGGATGGTTTTTACCATACGATAACCCAAAACATTCCCTTCTAAACAATATTGTTCTGATAGTATGTGATTAAAACAGAGGTTTAAATTGTTGTTTCTCACAGATCTGTGTGCATATATGGTTTTTTTCAGACACAAGTTGATCATGAAGGTTAGTAAAATATAACCCAATCTCCCCATATATGTGTAGATTATCTCTACCTTATATTAAATCAGTAATAGTTTTTAAACGGATAAAAGAAGAGTTTACTCACACAAACATAAGTCCTCCTTTTTCTTAAACTTTCCATTCCCAGGCTTTCAAACTTACTTCCAATATTTCTTCCATTTATTTTTCAGTTTGATTCGAATCGTTTATGTATGAAGGCAGTGGCACTATGTGTATTTATAGGTGCATATAATATAAAATAATATGTTACTGAATGACATGCATGGGAAATGAAATATTACATAGTTGCTGCTATGTTTGTCAAGGAATGAAGGTATATATACAGCTATAGTTTTAGTTGTTGCTATTTGATGGAATGTTGCTATGCTTTAACTAGAAAAGAAGCCATTGCTCGATTGATTTGAAAAGATTAGAGCTATGTTTTGACTGAAAGTGGAGCTATGCATATCGCTGTGTATATGTAGTGAGGGAGAAAGAGTATAGCTGTGGATGTATAACTGTGTGTCCTATCATATAATCAAGTACAATTAAACATGTTTGTAGCCATGTGCAAATCTTGTATTAGCTATGCATATCGATTGTAAGCGAGATGTGCAAGGCTAGTTGTCTAAGCCTATATGCTTAGCTATGCATATCGATTGTAAGCGAGATGTGCAAGGCTAGTTGTCTAAGCCTATATGCTTAGCAATGCATGATCTTGAGGTATAAGCCATGTGCAACATGTACAATTTTGTTAGAAAAAAATGCAAATACTTAGTTGTTAAGAATTCAATTATCAATGCATATGCGTGATAGCCTTATGTGAATACTTAGTGGCATAGTTCTTTGCTATATATGTAGATGTCTATTGATCCTATAAGAAGTCCCTAGCTATGAGCATGTAATTAAATGGTTTTAAATATCACATGAGTTTGAAAATATAAAACAACAGGCTAGGAATTACATACTAGTTCATACACACCTAAATCCATAGGTTAAGGAATGATATAAATGTATATATAGGATTTCATCTTATTAACTGTTATTCTAATTTTTAAGAGTATTAAATCCAAAAATAATTATATTTTAACAAGAGTTAAAACGAATACAAAACAAAACAAAACAAGAAAACATTTCCTGCTTGTTTTACATTGGTAAAAAATAATTTTAACCACTTAAATATACATTATTCCTCAAATTTCCAAATATTTATTATTGAAACATTTATTATTTTAACTCAATTACTGAATTAATCCGTAATACACTGTATTACAAACTCAGGCAAAAACCGGGACGTTACAATAATAGTTACAATTTGTAGAATACTCAGTTGCGGGTTGGCCAGTATAGATCCAGTTTAGATACAATTTATATATGTTAATTATATAGTATTTTATATATATATACATATATTTTATGTAAATTAGACTACAAAAGCCCAATATTGATCCAACATGGTAACTTTTTCCTAATTGTATTCGTATACTCAGTTGCAGGTTGGCCCAACTTTTACAGTTGCCCCTATAGCTCAGTGGTAGAGCGCCAGTCTTGTAAACTGGAGGTCTGTAGTTCGATCCTGCATGGGGGCACCAATTTAGAATATTGACTAATAGATTTTTATCAGTCCTGTGCTAACATCTTGCATTCGACAACAATCTATATGGTTTCCTTATTGTTGGTTGTGTATAATGACATCTATGAAATATTAATAAAGTTAGTTTTTATACCTTATTTGTTATTTCATTTTATTTATTTTTCCACAAAAGATCTAGTAAATGCGTTAAAATAACTTATTTGCTTGGACTTGACTGATACAAAATGGTTGATCTTACGACTTTTGGAACCTATATTAAATTGGGAGTTAACACCCATATACAAGTACCAACTGATTCCAAAAATCATCAAAAAGTTTATACAGGATATTAATAATAACTAAAGTAACACAAAGAAACAGCTTTTTTGGATGAAATAGATAATAAATATATATTAAATTTTTATTAAAGTTGGTCAATTTTTTGTTAGAAAAATAAGCATTGAAATACTAATAAAATAACCTGATTTATCATGAACTTAACATTTTGATCATGTATAATATGCGTGTAGTTGTAATAGAACATTGTATCATAAAATTAAACCAATGACCATAAAAGTATATCTTGTTGTTTATTTTATCTAATGTGCTTTTTCTATAAAGCCAAAATATGTGTGCCATGCTAAAAATATATATATCTAATTTAAATTATAAATCAATGTCCTATAAATAAGTTATTCAAATGCATTAATTAAATCTTTTATCGAAAAAATAATATGAAATAAAAAATAAGGTATAAATAATAACTATATTCGTATTTCATAGTTGTCATTGTACACAACCACATTAGGGAAACCATATAAATTGTTGTCGAATGTAGGATGTTATTACAAAACTGCTAAAAAATTGTTAATCAATATTCTAAATTGGTGCCCCCATGCAGGATCGAACTACAGACCTCCAGTTTACAAGACTGGCGCTCTACCACTGAGCTATAGGGGCAACTGTTAAAGTTGGGCCAAACTGAACTAAGTATACGACTATAGACCGAAATAGACCACACAATAGATGTTGTACCATTTAGCAAATACGGATTTTCAGCTTTTGCTCCTATCTTTACAATCAATAAGCCATTTGTAATTTTTAATGAATCCTTTTCTATTACGCACTTTAAGCCAAAATTTCACTATGCTCCAATGGAGATCAAACTATGCCTCAAATCAGGCACATGCCTAACATCACATAAAGTACGAAAAACACCATCAAACATCATTTTTTTGCCATTCCAATACCAACCACTCAACAAGAAGCATTATTTCCCATAGGAACCTATCCTCCATCAAACTTGCCATAGGTGGAAATAGAGTGTCTATCAAGTGTCATTTGATATTATGATCCTGAGGCATTAATCCACATAGTTCTCTTCATATATGAGGAAGAAGTTGTAAAAATGTCAGGATCACTCTCTGAATCTGTTGTCTCTGCTATAGAAGCTGAAGCCTTTTGGGGAATAGCTTTTTTTTATTCCCTAACTTGGGGAAACTTGTAAAATAATGTCCAGGTTTTCTACAATTATGACAAACTCCCTACAAGCTCCCCTTGTCTAAGATCTAGAATTAGCTCTATATCCACCATATTTGGGTCTACACTTACTTCATCACTTTTGTGTAATAAGGCTTTCAGAATCATTCTCCATGCTCATGCTTTCTAACTTTCCCCTCCATATCTCATTACGTAAATTTGTATTCACATCCTCCAAGCAAATAGATTGACATCCATAGATCATAGAGTAAACAAAAGTGTTATACTCTGCAAGGAAATAACATAAAAGAATAACAGCTTGCGTTTCATCCTCAATCTATAATTTAACTGCTCAAAGATTCACGAATAGTGTATTAAGGCCATCCATGTGCGCAAATACATCGGTTCCAGGTTTCATCTTGAATGAATAAAGTTGTTCTTATAGGATAAAGTCGTTGGTTATAGATTTTTGTCATAGAACTTTCTCTAAAGAGCATCCTTTAATTTCTTAGTAGTTTTCTCATGAGAAAAACTTCTAAGTACTTCATAAGAAAGTTTAGGTTGAATGGTAGTAAGAGCATCCTCTTTCAATTGTTCTATCTCTTTAGGTGCTAAATTCTTCAATTTCTCTGGGTCCGAGATAACCTTAAATATCCTCTCTTTCTTCAACACCGCTTCCATCTTCATCTTCCATGTGCCAAAATCCCCTTTTCCATCAAATTTAGTGACATCATAATTTGAAGCGATTCTTCCACCTTTATTCTTTGTAGAGTTAGACATAGCTGAAATATTCATTGAATATAACAACAAGCTCTGATACCAAACTATAGTGAAAAATCAGCGATTTTTGCAGCGAAAACACAACACCCAATAATCTAGCTTGTCGACAATGTCAACAAGGACAATCAAACAAACATAATAAAGAAAATAAAATGGCTCAAATTATAGAGGAAAACAGGAATAGAAAAGTGAAAGAAAATACCAATATAATAAGAGGTTCATCTATGCCTACTTCCTCGGACCTTACAACCTTTTATTTCTTCACTTCAAGAGGAGGTTGTACCATATGAGAAGAAACACACAACACTTAATACAAATTTCCCACCATACAATAAATATAGAAATAGGGATCTTATTAAAGATATAATATTGAGAACTTTCTTATCTTGTGTGTTCTAAGATATGAGAAAATGTCATCCTATATATCTATACATATAGAAGGACGGATGTAGAATGCCTTGAAGATAAGGATTAAATATTTCCAAATTTCCTTGATTTGATTCCCCTAAAAATGTAGCATATTTGTATTTGTTTCCACCTATACCAATATTTGATTGATTTCTTTAAATCAAGAATATACTCTCTATATTAATATATTATCTTCCTGATGTGTTTCCCATAATTGACTAGATTCTAGGAATCATTTAATATCCTCTCATTACTTTATTTAAACTGCCCAAATTTAACTTACTAGAGAAAAAAAATTAGTGTCTTTATTTCTTAAGTTCAACTTTTATTTTAGATAATTACAATTTTTCAATGCATTAAATGAAGCAGTTTTTGTGTATCAATTAAAATCGAAGGCTGAATTCTTTGCTAGTTTTGTAGTTGTTACAACACCATTGTGAAAACACATATTTTACTGAATGGAAAAAGGAAGATATTTACATCCTTTGCACATATAATCAATATATTATTCATAAAGGTTGTGTAACGACCCAAGGATTTTCGACCCTGAAAATCGACACAACACACCAAGTCGACTATTGAAGCATTGAAAATACCGGACAATTAATGGAAAGAAGTTAGAGGGTGAGAAATAGAAAGAAAGAAAATTAGAATGTAAGAAAAAGAAGATCACAACAATTAAGAATCAGAGTAACACGAATCTCACAGTGGAACGAGTAAATATATTATATAACAATGTTTTGAAATACAAAACTATAACTGTATTTACATACCAGTATAACTCGTAACATCACAGCGGAAATATACTCTATATATAACAAATGTTGAAGCCTCTTGCTCCAAGCTCCTCAAAGTATATCTGAAAAATCCAGACTACTTTACTGCCCATACAAATTTGGCCATCCAAGAGTTTAGGGAAAACAAAACAAAATAAACTTCGGTTCAGTCATGTGACTGGTGTGAGTAAACTCAAATCATTTCGGTTTAGCTTTTCAGAATCCTTTTCAAAGGAATGATAATCGCAAGACCGATCCACACATAAACACAGAAGGTTTTTACCTTACGATAACCTAAAACATTCCCTTGTAAAACAATATTGTTCTGATATTATAATAATGTCTAAATCAAGTAAATAACAATCTAGCAGAACGTTTTCATATCACGCTCCACATATATAATATATAATCAAAAACCGCTGGCTCTTATTGGGTAATGGATTTCCAATTATGATAAGGTATGGAATCACCTTCCGATCAGTGTACTCTAGAAGTGATACATTGGAGTTCAATAAGAACATCTTGTCACTCAGCCACACATGATCTGCCATTCATTTCGCTTGAATGTTCCGAATACATTGTCACCTTACGGTTGGTATACCAACATAACTGTTCCCAGGAGATACAGAAATAAAAAGAATTAACAAATATGAATATTCTCTAGATGGTGACAATATACCCTAATTGGTTGCGACCCACTTAGCCGTGCTACCTGCCCGATTTTTGTCATTTCCCAATTGATGATGCTTAAGGTAATAACGTATCTTGATGCTTCATCTACTTTGAATGCCACATCGTCTTATCCGCCAAATCACAAATTGATTTCTTCAAAAATACCATGGATAAAAAGCTAAGAGAAACAAATTCCTCTGCCACCAACGTAAATACGTTTGAAACAATCAACTTTCGCGATCTATTTGATATACTCTGTCAGACATTCGTCCATACACGTTGTCCTGGGACTGGACAAACCGAAGGCACTATTCTGCAAATCCGTCTTAAGCAATTTCTACCTTGGATCGCCAAAACAGCCCTCGCATAACTCCATCTTCAATTATCTTCATCATATTTGACTCGCAATGCTAATGCCCATATGGAGTGGTTTTCAGATAATAAATCTGATCCCGACCTCTCCGTATTGACAATGGATAAAAGGTCAAAACATTGATAGCCGGTTATTTAACTATCAAAGGAAACATACATACAACAAACGGTCTTATTTCCAAATGGAAAATACACCGATCAATCATTAATTAACATTCGGCCCCTTTAAATTGATTTATCATTAATTTATTCATTCCTTAGTCTCCCATCTTCTATATTACTTAAACCCATTTAGTTCCTCACGATTTCATGGAAAAACATTTCCATATCCATAATTTCTTGTTTTCTATATTTAGAAAATATACGCTAATTACATTTGGAAAACATTTCCATTTCTTATTCACGCATCACTAACCGTCCACAACCATCAGTCCCTAACCGTAAACTAGTAAGAGAATAATTCCCTAATTATAAACCACAAAGCCAAAACAAACATTAGATCGATAGTCAGACAACTATTCAACATAACTTATTTCCAGTCAGTTTCTAATGTTCTTAACTCCATTTCTTAATTTCTTATTTACAAAACTGTTTACACAACTCTCTGTTCAGTTTATGAATCCACTTCCTTATGGAAATCTTTGATTATAACGATAACGTTATAATCTCTACTTTTGAAATATTTAATTTCAAAATATAACTTTTATTTAAATAAATGAAAAATAATTAATTAATTAGATATATAAATAAATCTTGACTATAACCGGAAAGTAAATGGTACTTTCCTAAATTCAATAGAATCGAATTCCAACATATAACTCACTTTTGAATACTCTCTAATTCAAATAACATTCCTCACGTCGGAATAAACTCACCATTTCAGGTTAACTTGATTTCTAAATTCATGTTTGAATTTATCACTTCAAATATTCATCAATTTCCTTTTATAACCCATTTATTATGCAAAGTGTTTTCCTTTTAAATCGTTATTCACTTTAAAACGTAAATAATATTCCTTTACTGAAACTGGACTCGTTTTTATCAAATCAAAACTTGATTTATATTTATAAATACCATTATAGGTTAAATTTCTTTTTATCGAGTTATTTAATACATATGTATTTATATTCTACATCATAACTCTATTTCCAAGTAAACTACTTGTTAATTATAAATCAAGTTTATAATTAAATCTCGACTTCATATTCTATTATAATCTACTGAATCTAAGCCAAATCTTAATTATCTTGTCCAATTCCTAATTTATATAATATATAAATTCTAAAAATAAGTCATTTTCAGTAACATTCGACATCTTCGTATTATAATTACAAACCCTTTTGGTTTTAACTTTATTCATATTTCGAGTATCGAAATAATCTCATCATTTTTATTCCGAGCGACTTCCCTTTACCTTTTAAATGAATTCATTTCTTGAATTTATATTTCCAAACTATTTAATAATAATCATTTCACTTCATTTATAAATATCATTTATAAATCAAATTACTTGTTTATGTTTATTAAAAACAAGTTATTAAAACCAAGTTATTAAAACCCCAAATTCTTTCTTAATATATTTGAATATATTTTACGGTATTTAAATACTAACTGTTTCTGGTCAATGTTGTTCACACATCCCAAACACACAATAATCAAGCACATATTATTTGTCACATAATATAATACAATATGTGAAAAATAATAATAAAATTGTTGAGGAATCTAGTTGGACCCCTCTAACCTGTTCCCTGCATCGACAGTTGTTAATCAACACTAATTTTATATTGATATGAGAGATTAAAATAAATAGAATTAGCATTAAATCAACGATTTATATATATATATATATAACTATGTATATTATTTTAATAAATTAATTAGTAAATCATCCAAACAACCATCACACAAAGCATTCAATCATTTTTATCAATATATAATAATGTTTATAAAATTAAAAAACTGGATAGAGTTAGTGAGTTACTCACTTTGGTCGTTTATCGTTAATAACGATAAACTTTCAATAGGTCCGATCAGGCGTTTTATTTTACCAAAAATTGAGACATGCTCCAAATTACTCCAAACTAGTTCCATTGTGTAGCACTCGTCCATACGATCCTATTGTATCCTATTTCGTTGAATTTGGATAACATATGAATAAGATATCGCAAGTGTTAGTTAATACAGAATTTAATTAAACTAGAACTTTAATTTATTTATTAATGGGCCTTACATTTTTAATTTGAACCTAGCCCATGCTTCTTTTATTCAGCCCTCTCCCCTTCCCTTAAATAGTACTTCATCCTCTCCATATCAACACGAGGATACTCCTTTGTTATTTCGAACCCAAAACACGCCATTTCACATTTTAATTTGATCCACGCTCCTTTATTCTTCTACTATAAATCAAAATAAAAAAAGCATAATTCTCCTTACCTAAATTCGCACCCTATCGTCACCTCACAGTCAAACTCAGCCCTCCCAAGCAATGTCGGACTTCGACCTCACTCATTGCCACCCAGCAAAAATCATGACTGTTACTGTATTCACCATCCCCACAATTTGTTTCCATATCGTTATTCCTCCACAATCACTGAAACAAGTACTTCCTTCACCATTTCTACCATGAAGAACTCGCTGCAACAATTTTCATCACGTCTTCTTGGCAATAACGATCTCTACGTTGACAGTATCTAACTCAAACCAACTGAAACAGTCGCCATCCTCCTTTCTCGTTAGTTTAAACAGCAGCTTCTCCCATTGCTCCTCAACACGCACGTACAGTAACCGCAAATAAACTAGTTGCCTCCTCCTAACGTTGTAGCCTTCTTCCCATCAACCCTTCTCCTATCGAATTGTCAAGTCCCTCTCCTCCTTTTTTTTTGAGTGTCTAATTTTAAACCCATCAGTATTATCGCTCAACACAACTTTTATATTTCAGCTCTATCTAGTTTTTTTTATTTGCCGTTATAAAATCCACGGCAAATGTTCTGAAAGAAGAAGAAGAACTAGGAGGCAATGTGTATATATAAGATGACCAGACTTAATGGCTAAGCAATGGTGCAGTTGTCTTAATGTATTGTATAGGCGATCATGATTAGAACACACATGAAGCTCGTTAATTTGACTAGAGACATGGTACGTTTTACATCATTGTTAAGGCTAATAGGAATAGAGTAGCATAGTCTCTGCATGGTCTAGTTTGTAGCCTACGCATGCTTTGTACACTTTTCTTTTGCTTCTGCCTTGAATAGCTGTGTCATTTCTTAGCGGGTAAGGTAAGAAGAAAGTATATATTTATTATATAAATTAAGGGTATATATTTATTATATAAATTAAGGGTACGCTGTCACATAAAATTTTCATAAGTTTATGCATGGATATAAAAAGAAGTAAAAATACTGTTGTAATGGACAATGTGTCACGATCCCAAAAATGTAATAATATAGACTAGTTAACTTATTTTGTGAAGTCCCAAAAATGCTGATTTAGGGTGCAAAATTCGTTAAACAAAAATTTGCTTATTTTCCTAATTAAAAATTATAGAAAAAATCTATAAATTAAATTAATAATACGTCTCAAAAATCTTGTCCAAATTCGAAACCAATATTTCATTTTATTAAATAAATCGTTATGGCTTATAAATGATTTTATAGCAACTATTTTAAAACTTTATTTGGACATAACTCACAATATATAAGATGAAATCTCCATTTTTATTTTCCATTTGAAAAATATAACTTAACGGATACGAAAGTTTCTTGTTTCGAAGAAATCCGACTTATAACGAATCCTGTATACTCAGTTGAAGTTCAAATCGTAATATACTATGAACTATTGCTACGTTACGAGATCGATTATAATTTATATTATAATTAATACGTTCAACTGTCGTTTAAATAATATATTCGTTATTATAATTCAATTATAAACTGAATTAAATCTATTAAATTATCCAAGTCGCATAATATTGCCAATTTAACTATTTCTGATTATTCCACAAATAAATATAATTATTCCACTATTTGTATTAATTAAAATTCAATATATTGTAATTCAAACCATTTGAATTATCAAACCAATAATTTAAAATAATTATATAAATTAATTATTATATCGCTAAAATTTCGGGACGTTGCACTCCTTCCCCTTTAAAAGAATTTCATCCCCGAAATTACTAAGCCGGAAAAAATGCTACCAACTCTATTAACTATATTAGAAATCTTCTATTTTACTTCCTAACTTCAGTTTCAAAAGAACCAATTAATTTTAATTAAAATATTAATTCATTTCTATTAACGCAAATTTTCGAAAATCCTGAAAGTATTCTAACTTCTTAAATTTTCGAAAAATTTCGCCGGCGTCTCCTTTGCCCAGCTCAATCGGTACAACTACAACTCGTCTTTTTAGGCTCTCTCCAATCCAAAAGAAAATCAAACAACCAAACGGCTTTCCAAATTGGCTCATATAAATTTCATACTTAATATAATATAAACTTGTACCTTTTCGTCAGGCATTCAACCTTCTCTCTTCAATTTGATAACCCTTCATCAGCACATACAAATGCATTTCCAATTTATCTTCAATCAACTTATCCTCAAACCAATCACTCTTATATCCAAACCGAATACAATTTCAAACTTTTACTCAACAATCCAATCTCATTCCAGATTAACTCTAATCCATTCATATTTTGTTTAACTTAGTTTAAGTTAAATTCTAATTTATTTATTCACTTTATCATTTTCAATCTATTCAACTTCATAAGTTAAATTTAAATTTCAGAATTCAAATTCCTGTGCTTTATTTCAAATTAATTTGAAATTATATATAATAATAATTCAAAAAATTTGAATTTCTAAACAATTTATTTTCTTAAAATAATTCAAAATAAAATCTTCGGTAGTAATCCGTCACTTAGAATCTTGAAAATGAACACTGATGATGCGGTCGTTATCATCGGGGTTATTTCCCAGCTACCAAAGTGAATTCAATACTATCTCACTTTCCAAACTTATTTTTTAAACACTTTCATTTTGAAATCACTTCAAAACATTCTTTAAAATGTTTGGAAAACATTTCCAAATTTAACCAGGATCTTAAAATTTCCTTATATTCAATTCAAAATTCAATTTCAAACATCTTTTCAATTTTCCATAGTTTTAATTCCAAATCTATTTTAAATTTAGATTTAATTCTTCTAAATTTATAAATTACATTTATATTAATTCAGAATGGTTATTTATAACCATTTCAATTTATAATCTAATTCAATTATAAAAGCAACCAACACATCCAATATATTATAATAATTCTAATATATAAATTATAATTTAGGTAAAATTATTTCATTTACCTCTTGTCAAAACGTACTGTGCCGGTTCATCGTATTCGAGTGTTTAGAAACCCCTGTCGATCTTGTGGTGCCCCACTATCGACCAAAATTCATAAGCCACTCAACCCAATAGTTCTCCACAATGTAAAATCATTTTTATGCAATCTACACATATGCTCTCTTGTATATATACAATCAAATCTATCTAGGGTATTACAAACCCTCTCTCTACAGAGTTATGCCACAGAGCCAAGGTAATTACTTAACCATTAGCTCTGATACCACTGTAACGATCCAAGGATTTTCGACCCAGAAAACCAACATAACACACCATGTCGACTATTCAACCATCGGAAATATTGTACCATTAATAGAAAGAAGTTAGAGGGTGACAAATAGAAAGAAAGAAAATTAGAATATAAGAAGAAGAAAATCACAACATATCAGAATCAGAGTAACATGAATCTCATAGTGGAACGAGAAAATATATTATATAACAACTTTTTGAAATACAAAACCATAACTGTATATACTTACCAGTATAACTCATCACATCACAGCGGAAATAAACTTTATATATAACAAATGTTGAAACCTCCTGCTCCAAGCTCCTCCAAGTATATATGAAAAATCCCGACTACTTGACTGCCCGTACAAATTTGGGCACCCAAGAGTTTAGGGAAAACAAAACAAAATAAACTCTAGGCCAGTCATGTGATTGTTGTGAGTAAACTCCAATCATTTTGGTTTAACTTTTCAGAATCCTTTTCAAAGGAATGATAATCGTAAGACCGATCTACACATAAACACGGATGATTTTGCCTTACGATAACCCAAAATATTCTCTTCTTAAACAATACTGTTCTGATGTTATAATATTGTCCAAATCAGGTAAATACCAATCTAGCAGAACTCTTTCATCTGACGCTCGACATATATAATATACAATCAAAAACCGCTGGCTCTTACTGCAAAATGGATTTCCAATTATGACAAGGTATAGAATCACCTTTCGATCAGTGAAATCTAGAAGCGATACATTGGAGTTCAACAAGAACATCTTGTAACTCAGCCACATATGATCGACCATTCATTTCGCTTGAATGTTCGGAATATATTATCACCTTACGGTTGGTATACCAACATAACCGTTCCCGGGAGATACAGAAATAAAAAGAAGTAACAAATATGAATATTCCTTAGATGGTGACAATATACCCTAATTGGGTGCGACCCACTTAGCCAGGCTACCTGCCCGATTTTTGTCATTTCCTGGTTGATGAGGCTTGAGGTCATAACGTATCTTTTGACACTTCATCTACTTTGAATGCCACATCATCATACCTGCCAAATCAAAATTTGATTTCTTCAAAAATACCACGGGCATAAATCTAAGAGAAATGAATTCCTCCGCCGCCGACGTAAATACATTTGAAACGATCAACTTCCGCGATCTATTTGATATACTCTGTCAGACATTAGTCCATACACCTTGTCCGTGGACTGGATAAACCGAAGGCACTGTTCTGTAAATTTGTCTTCGGCTGTTTCTACCTAGGATCGCCAGAATAGCCCTTGCATAACTAAGTCTTCAATTATCTTCATCATATTTGAATCGCAACGTTAATGCCCATTCGGAGTGGTTTTCAGATAATAAATCTGATCCTAGACTCTCTTTAGTGACAACGGAAAAAGGGTCAAAACTTTGATAGTCAGTTATTTAACTCTCAAAGGAAACATACATACAAAAAAGCATTTTATTTCCAAATGGAAATTATACCGATCAATCATTAATCAACATTCAGCCCCTTTAAATTGATTTATCATTAATTTATTCATTCCTTAATCTCCCATCTTCTATATTACTTAAACCCATTAAATCTCTCACAATTTCATGGAAAAACTTTTTCATATCCCCAATTTCTTATTTTCTATATTTAGAAAATATACGCTAATTACATTTGGAAAACATTTCCATTTATTATTCAGGCATCACTAACCTTCCAAAACCATCAGTCCATAACCGTAAACTATTAAGAGAACAATTCCCTAAGTATAAACCCTGAAGGCCGAAACCAACATCAGATCAATACTCAGACAACTTTTCAACATGACTAATTTCCAGTCAATTTCTAATGTTCTTAACTCCATTTCTTAATTTCTTATTTACAAAACTATTTACGCAACTCTCTATTCTGTTAACGAACCCACTTCTTTATGGAAATCTTATATTATAACGATAATGTTATAATCTCTACTTTTGAAATATCTAATCTAAAAATATAACTTCTATTTAAATAAATAAAAAAAATAATTAGTTAATTAGATAAATAAATAAATCTTGACTATAATCGGAAAGTAAATGGTACTTTCCTAAATTCGATAGAATCGAATTCCAACATATAACTCACTTTTGAATATTCTCTATTCAAATAACATTCCTAACGTCGGAACAAACTCATTATTTCAAGTTTACTTGATTTCTAAATTCATGTTTGAATTTATCACTTTAAATATTGATCAGTTTCCTTTTATAACCCATTTAATATGCAAAGTGTTTTGCTTTTAAATCATTATTCACTTTAAAACGTAAATATTATTCCTTTATAGAAACCGGACTCAGTTTTATCAAATCAAAACTTGATTTATATTTATAAATGCCTTTACAGGATAAATTCCTATTTATCGAGTTATTTAATATAGACGTATTTATATTCCACTTCATAACTCTATTTCCAAGTAAAATTCTTGTTAATTATAAATCAAGTGTATAATTAAATCTCGACTGCGTATTCTATTATAATCTATTGAATCTAAACCATATCTTAATTATCTTGTCCAATTCCTAATTTATATAATATATAAATTCTAAAAATAAATCATGTTTAATAACATTCGACATCGTTGAATTATAATTACAAACCCTTTTGGTTTTATCTTTATTCATATTTCGAGTATCAAAATAATCCCATCGTTTTTCTTCCTAACGGCTTTCCTTTTCCTTTTAAATGAGTTCATTTCTTGAATTTATATTTCCAAACTATTTAATAATAATCATTTCACTTCATTTGTAAATGTCGTTTATAATTCAAATTACTTGTTTTATGTTGATTGAAAACAAGTTATTAAAATGCCAAATTCTTTCCTAATATATTTGAATATATTTTACAGTATTTAAATACTAATTATTTCAGGTCAATGTTGTTCACACATCCCAAACACACAATAATCAAGCACAGATTATTTGTCACATCATATAACACAATATGTGAAAAATAATAATAAAATTATTAAGGAATCCTTTTGGATACCTTCAACCTATTCCCTGCATCCACAGATGTTAGTCAACACTAATTTCATATTGATATGAGATATTAAACTAAATAGAATCAGCATTAAATCAACGATATATATAACTATATAGATTATTTTAAATAATTAATTAGTAATCATCCAAACAACCGTAACACACAGCATTCAGTCATTTTTATCAATATTTAATAATGTTTATAAAATTATAAAATTGGACAAAGTTAGTGAGTTTACTCACTTTGATCGTTCATCGTTAATAACAATAAACATTCAATAGTTCCGATCAGGCATTTTATTTTACCATAAATTGAGACGAGCTCCAAATCTCTCCAAACCAGTTCCATTGTGTAGCACTCATCCATACGATCCTAATGGATCCTGTTTCGTTGAATTCGAATAAAACATGGTAGGATATGCAATTATAAGTTAATGCGAGACTTAATTAAACTAAAACTTTAATTTATTTACTATTGGGCCTTACATTTTTAATTTGAACCTAGTCCATGCTTATTTTATTTAGCCTGCTCCCCTTGCCTCAAACAGTTCTTCAACCTCTCCATATCAACATGCTGATACTCCTATGTTACTTCGAACCCAAGAAACATGCTATTTTCCAAATTATTTCGATCCATACTCCTTCACTCTCCTATTATAAATCAAAATAAAAACTCTGTTATTCTCCTTACCTAAATCCGCACCCTACCATCACCTCACAGTCGAACTCTGCCCTTCCAAGCAATGTCAGACTTTGGCCTCACTACGCTGCCACCGAACAAAAACCGCGACTATTAATGTATTCACCATTCCCACGATTTGTTTCCATCTCGTTATTCCTCCACAATCATAGAAACAAGTACTTCCTTCACCATTCCTACCATGAATAACTCGCCGCAACAATTGTCATCACGTCTTCGTGGCAACAACAATCTCTACAGTGACAGTATCAAACTCAAACCAACTAAAACAGTCACTACCCTCCTTCCTCGTTAGTTTAAACAAAAGCTTCTCACATTACACCTCGACACGCACGTACAGTATACGCAAAGAAACCAGTTGCCTCCACCTTGCGTTGTAGCTTGCTTCCCATCAGCCCTTCCCCCATCAGATTTTCCAGTCCCTCGCCTCCTTTCTTTCTGAATGTCTGATTTTAAACCCATCAGCATTATCGCTCAAAACAATGTTTGTATTTCGGCTCTCTCCAGTTTTTTTATTCTATTTTTCATTTACCATTATAAAATTCATGGCAAATGTTCTGAAAGAAGAAGAAGAACTAGGAGGCAAGTGTATATATATATATATATATATATATATATAAGATGACCAAACTTAATGGCTAAGCAATGGTACAGTTGTCTTAACGTACAGTGTAGGCGATCATGATTAGAATACACAGGAAGCTCATTAATTTGTCTTGAGATAGGGTAGATTTTAGTTCATGGTTAAGGCTTATAGGATTAGAATAGCATAGTTTCTGCATAGTCTAGTTTGCAGCCTGCACATGCTTCGTACACTTTTCTTTTGCTTCTTCCTTGAGAAATTGTGTCATTTCTTAGCGGATAAGGTAAAAAGAAAGTATATATTTATTATATGAATTAAGGGTACTCTATAACATAAAATTTTCATATGTTTATGGATGGGTATAGAAAGAAATAAAAATACCGTTGTAGTGGGCAATGTATCACGATCCCAAAAATATAATAATATAGACTAGTTAACTTATTTTGTGAAGTCCCAAAAATGTTGATTTAAGGTGCAAAATGCGTTTATCAAAAACTTGCCTATTTTTCCCAATTAAAAATTACAGAAGAATTCTATAAATTAAATTAATAATACGTCTCAAAAATCTTGTACAAATTCGTAACTAATTTTTAATTATATTAAATAAATCGTTATGGCTTATAAACGATTCTATAGCTACTATTTTAATTTGATTCGGACATAACTCACAATATATAAGTTGAAATTTCAATTTTTCTCTTCCACTAGAAAAATATAACTTAACAAATTCAAATGTTTCTTGTTTCAAAGAAATCCGACTTATAACGAATCCTGTATACTCAGTTGAAGTTCAAATCATAATATTACGAACTTCCGCTATGTTACGAGCTTGATTATAATTTATATTATAATTAATACGTTCAATTGTCATTTAAATAATATACTCATTATCATAATTCAATTCTAAACTGAATTAAATTTATTAAATTATCCAATTTACACAATATTTCCAATTTAACTATTTCTGATTATTCTGGAAATTAATATTATTATTCCACTATTTATATTAATTAAAATTCAGTATATTGGAATTCACACCATTTGAATTATCAAACCAATACTTTAAAATAATTAATAAATTAGATATTATATTGCTAAAATTTCGGGACGTTACAGGATACATGCATATATCATTATTACTATGATGAAAATCATTTGCATTAGTATTATTTAATGTGTTAAGAAAAGTATAATTTAATTCATAACATTTCTATATCAAGAAAAAAACAGCGAATGCTTTTGAAGAAAAAGTGTGCATTCCAATATCATATTTCATTAATAGCCATGTACAGATAATTTACACAGCTACCTTGCATAAATCAACTAATAAACAAAATGAGAGGACTAACCTTCGAACGAAATGCTAGAGAATAATAACAGGTAACGAAACAACGTAAAATGCGGTGCAACCAACAACAACATATCCATTAGCCATAGGACATGTAGCTAAAGAACGATGCTCCTCGTCATTACACCCGCCAACCAACACTTCTATTGTCCATGGTTCATGTAAATTATATCACCATTATCATAGAAGCAACACCCGTGTCACACGCGATAAACATAACATAATTGTACCTCTACAAACAATTCATCTTGAACCCGAACCAAATAAATTTGATTATGGGGATCCTGGTTTAGGTGGTAAAAGCTAGTAGAGGCCTCATTCGAGGATGTGGGACACACTTCCACTGATGAAGAAACAAGTTAGGGCATAGTAAATATGCTTAACTTGATAGTTAATAAATGTTTTATGTACCTCGTTATGATTTTTGACTTCCCTTTTTTCCATTTTCCAATGAGTCATTTCCACCTCTTTTCTTTTTGTCTCACTTTTGATGGTAAGGTTAGTTCTCTAGTTGCGTGCCACATTTAGCTTCTTTTTATCATAGCTCGAGGTAAACAAATGTAACAAAAGGTGTTTTCTATCTATTATATTCATGTTATAATATGGTATGTTAAATAATTAATTATTTTAAACATAAGTATATTTAATTGAAAATCCATCAATGGTATATTTTATACTAATAATTGCAAAAAAAATTAACTGTGAGCAATTCATTATAACAAAATAAATATAACATTTTAAATATTTGTAATCAAGATGTATTTGGAAGGATTAACGATGCATTCCATGATCCTAACATATGTAACATTCACTAAATTTAGGTAGTGTATTACTTATTGTTGTTGGGGGACCGATGGGTTACGCATCAATCAATACTGGTAACGACAAAACGGCTATCTCAATAGCTTTTTATTGTCTAATATAACTAAGATCGAATGAAAAATATCAATGTCGCTGATTTACTCAATCCTCTCTACTTGAGAACTTGATCGGTCTTAAATATAAAAGCTCATTTTTATTAAAGTCAAATCATGACATGATGTCTATCGAGCGAGTATACCTAGTGTTGATATCAAATTCGGTGTAAACACCCCAAAAATGCAATCAACACTTTAAAATATGAAAAATTACAAGATTAAAAGTGAAAAGACAGGGGAAAGTAAAGCGAAGACGAGTTTTAGAGTGGTTCGGCCCTAAGCTTGGCCTACGTCCACTATAAAGTTAACTTTCATTATCACATCAATGATTACAAGGCATGAAATCACCTTTGTACATTCATCTTCTCCTTTTTACAATATATTCTCTCTCACATATAGATCTCACTTGAATCTACGTAAATAGATGGAGGAATTGTAGGATCAGTGGAAAAATGGAGAAATATCTTCGAATGCAAGGAGGATAGAGGAGGATCTTCAATCTCTTGATCACCTAGACGATCTCGATGGAAGCCATGGCCGATTAGGTGGAAGGACTTCGAATGGAGATGACGAATGAAGGTAGGAATTCTTAGAAATGGCGGTAGGAAGGATCCGATAGCACTTTGAGGTTGCAAGGAATCGATCCCCTTAATGGTGGTAGCCATGGCCTATTTATAGTTATGGAGCAAATGAGGAGAAGGCTGAAAATAAATGGTGCAGGGAACTGATCGGTATATTTTGGTATTTACAGGAATGCCACTGTCCAGCTATCTCCAGTTGTCAACAGTTGTCAACCATGACCGACTAGTACTTCTTGGGTTTGATCGATCGGTATCTAGTGCTTCAACCGATCGGATTTTTCTGTTCCTGCTTTTCACACCATAACTGATCGACTTGATGCCTGTGTAACCTGACTGTGCTTCTGGATGATTGATCGGTATCCTGTGATCTTACCGATTGGCTATGCTTTTGAATTGACTAAACCATGCTGCCCTTGCTTGTACCAACGGATCGGCCTATAAACTCCTAGATCCTACAGATAGGTGTCGCTTTCCTCTTCTAGTCAAACCCAACCGATCGGTGCTCTTCCTTTGATGAAGGCATTCACTTTCTGTCCTTATGCCATGACCAATCGGCCTAATGCCTGTGTAACTGGTCAGTATCCCTCCTGCTTATTTGATAAACCTTGTGCTCAAACCATACGTTCACACTGATCAGTCCATTGTATTCTGTTTGTGTTTGATTCATCAGAATGTATGTGATTTCTAGTGGTTAAACATTTGCCCTTCGGAGTTTGCAATTTCTTGTTTGCAAGAAATTGCGAGCTCCGATGTGAACGTTTCTTATCACAGCCTGATAGATCAAGCAATTTGCACTTTGTTTTAGAGCGGAAGGGTATTTATGGATGATCGGCCTGGTTAACTTATCATGTGATTGGTCGGTCAACAAATCTGAATGGGTTGAGCATAACGTGGTCGGTTGCATGTATGGTAGATCGGTACACCTTGATTCACTCTTGTGTAACCGATCGGTATGGCTTGCGAAAAGTGGTTTGGCCCCGCCCGCTACTTGATGACCTGGCTTATATACATCACTTGCTCTTGACCCTTGCTTTTCTACTTCTTCCTTATTTCGATCGGAGGATATTTTAATGGCTGCCGCTGCATTTTGAAGACCATCTGTACTTTTACCTAAATTGCTTCTCAAGTCAACCTTTGCCTTCATTGACCCCCGAACTCGATCGCTTCTCTCTTCACCTTCATCAACCCTTGAACTCGACCGCCTCTTCATTCACAGCCGGTTCAAATCGATCTGAAGCCTACCGCCTTCGATCCTCGTGGCTCTACCGCTACTAGACTTCGAGATATCCTCAGATATTCAAATCAGCAATCCTTTTTCAGGTATTGATTATCCCAAAATCTACATTGTATGTGGTGATTTAAGTTTGGAGATGGATCTGTTTTGATGTTGGATTGAGCACTTGGTAATTTAGGGATTTTATGGTTTTGGTATTCGAAATAACATGAATTGAAACCGAATTTAGTTATGATATATTTGTGGTTGTGTATGAGTGTTTTGAAATGTGTCATTCATCTTAAAACCTTGGCTTTGTCTCTCGCACACAAGGTGTTTGACGAATTGTTTAAGTCAGAAACCCTTTAACTTGATATCACAAAACCATGTCATCCTAAATGTAACTCTTTGCCTTGAACTTATGAGTGTTGCACTAATAATACTTGCGTGTGTTTCTTTTACATATTTGTTGACCATTGTATGATCACGCTAGGTGTGCTTGGAGTAAATGATTGTACTTGCATTTGACCATGGTTCAGGAAAAGTTGGGAATCTTAGAAACTCGAGTACCAATCAGTCAATGTTGCACACCGATCGGTTCAGACCAACTCCACAAAGTTTTGTTTGTATCGAACGGTCATCGTTATGTACCGATCGATCGTCACTATGTTCCGATCGGTTTGATCGATTTCTTAAAGATTAGTTTGTACCGACCAGTCATTGTTCTGTGCCGATCGGTCTGAACAATCCTCTTGAGATTGGTTTGTACTGACCGGTCACTGCTATGTGTCCATCGGTCTGAACAATCCTCCAGGGATTGGTTTATACTGACCGGTCACTGCTATGTGTTGATCGGTCTGAAAAATCCTCTAGAGATTGATTTATACCGATCGGTCACCGCTATGTGCCGATCGGTCTAACTAATTCTCTAGGAATTGTTTTATGTTGGTCGGCCAATGCTTTATACCGATCGGTCAATACCGGTCAACTTAGAAATTGGTTTGTATAAGTTAATCTATTCCGACAACTTTCTATGATTAGTGGCCATAAGTGCAAGTACCTCCTACCTATAACAAAGCATTGTATGTTTCGGGCCACTATACTCTGTTGTCAACTGCCCGCGTTGACAACAAGTTAGATAAATATTTAGAGAATTTCACACAGCACTTTTCAAATTACACTTGAATGATATGTATGTATTGAGGTGCTTCATAGATTTTTTTTAGTCAAACACCATTAACACAAATGTGAACATTCAAATATAGATTCGTGTTAAAGCTTGGAATCGATTGATCACTTATGGATTTCAAATTCCATTCTTAAGTTGATGCATATAACACTTCTCATTTTAGGAAACGTATACCTATAGTTTGAATCCCTACATAGTTAGTGATGACTCGAAATCTAACTCGCGGTTATACTGAGGAGGCATCTGAATCTTCTAGAACTGAAACCTCTACTCAATCGTTGGAAAACGTGATAATAAATGTCCCTGCTTCAGAAGTTAATCCCGTATTCCCTATACCACGCCTTATTACCGGGAAACCTTCCGACAGGACTTCGACAAAGCTCACTACACAATCATACAATAACCTGCGCCTTCAGTTTAGGAACACAGAGGCCGATGCTAAATTACCTTAAAATAATGAATTCGCTGACTCTCTTCCTCGTGGATATGTTGCGGTCAACCGGCATATGCTAACAGCGGGAGCTATCCATCCCTTTAACCCGTTCTTGGAAACGATCTTAAAGCACCTGGTTATTGCTCCCATTTAGTTACATCCGAATGGTTATGTTATTATGAATAGATTATATGTGCTCTTTATGAGAGTTAAGCAACGGGAGCCTACTTTAAAAGAAATCTGTTCTCTTTATGCTTTCAAAAGGAAAGAAAAACAATCAACTATTTTTGTGGAAGAGAAACATTCCAAGATTATAACGGATTTGGTAGAGAGTGTCAAAGGATATATAGATCATTATTGCTTTATTCGATGCTCAACTAGCTTTTTCGGCCAATGGATGGAAGGGGTGAGAACTTTAATGCTTAAAAAATTCTTTATTCTCTTTTTACATCTAAGTTTCAGGCTTCTAATTCTTTTCTTATCTCACAGAAATCCCATATGCCAACTCTGATACTGTGGTGGATGTGGATTTTCTTAACTCTCTAATGGCTGTGAACGAGAATGAGAGGAGTAGGAAATTTTTAATCATTGAGAAAATCTTTTAATCACTGAGAAATTCCTCTGTCAATATCATTTCCTACTGTTTACACTAAAAATGGTCTAAACACTCAAGGTACTAAACTGTGCTTCACTAATTTGGTAAGAAATAAATGGAACTGTGTTTAATCAACAATAAAAAGTGAAAAATGCGAAAAAGTAAAGTAAAGATGAGATTTAGAGTGGTTCAGCCGTTAATGAGGCCTACATCCACTATGAAGGTGATTTCCTTTCTTGAAATGAGAATTACAAAGCACATCAACTCTCTCTCTCTCTTTTATACATTTCTATACCCGCTCAATATACCCTCATTAATATATCTTAATCTGAGGAGTTATACAAAAGAATAGCGGAATTTGAGGAGAAACAGGATGGATTAATGATTGAGAAGAAGGATGTCTTCGTTTTCCTTCTTCATCAGATTGTATTCATCGCCATGGCTGAATCTGTAGTTGAGGATGAAGTTCGGCAGCACTTCGTGGTTTTTAAGAACCCAATCCCCCTTACGTTGGTATCCCTCATCTATTTATAGGTGAACTCCCCTTTGTAAACAACCTGGAATTCCTTTATCCAGGTTGTGGATCATCCATTTTGCTAATTAAGACTGTGCCACCGACTAGCTGTAGCCAGCTGTCCGTGGCTGTATCTAGATATCATGTGCGGGCAGCTCGTTGGAGCGAGTATCTTGAATAGCTAAGTAGATCCATGTAAGAAAGCATCCCATGTGAGCTTCAAGAGATTTTGTAAGAGCGGGATGCGGGTTTGGAGTCGAGCCTCCTCTGCCCCTTGTGCGACCATCCTTCTCGGTCCAAGGGCGCTCGCCTTCATGCTGCCTTTGTTACGAGGTCGCTCCCGCTTATGTTGAATGGGCGACTTGCCTCGTTTTGGTGTTTGAGCGGTTCTTAGGATATGCGACCTTTATCTTTACCAGGTCGCATTTCTCATAATATGTTATGCCGTTATCTTCAGACACAGTGGTTGACTTGACCTGCGTTGGGTTCGATATTTGGGTCTTGCTTTGTGCGGGTACCTCGTGCACAGCCGATCTTGGGGATATCTGCCTTGTACCCTTTAACTAATGTGCGTATGAATTTTTTGGGATTAACACTAACCCCTCAAAGTCCGTAATTTCTTTTTTGCATGGAATCACGAGCTTCAACGTATTTGATCGCACATTGGTTGGTGGGTTTGTCCTGACCTGTTGAGGGCTTGGTCGTGCAGGAACTGAGATTGCTTCATTGTAACTTGACCAGCGGCTTTACCTTTAAGCGAGAGGCTCAGTGTATCTTTTTGATCATTGTGCAAATGGCTGAATTTTAGGAGGCCAGCTGAAATTTGAAGAGAAACTTTTGTACAATTGTGTACTAGGCTGACGTGGTTAGAATGCCCTGGATGGATTAATTTTAATGTTCTGCGCCCACACAGGTAGCTCATATTTCCAAAATCTAGATATTTTGACAATTGCTTGTTTTTGGGAAATTGGCGGGACATTTCCCGGGCATGCTAAACCAGATCACTAGATCCTAATTAAGTTGTCACATCATAAAAAGGGGCTTCTAGTCCTCGTAAGTATTGCCTCTCCATTTTCCGGCTTTCATATCTCTCCAATAAATCCATTTTAATGGCGATTTCATCGTAGAAGACCTTGTTGTTACCTTTTGAGGCTTCGATTCTCTTTACTTGGTTGATCATCTCGCCTGTCCTCCTTTAGTTGGCGATTACCTTCAACTTCACTTTCCAGCTACAACGCTCCTTTCTTCGAGTTGAATTTCACTTGTAAGTGGATTCCCCCCTTTTATTTTTGATTTTGGGTTAATTCTTTTAGTTGCACAAGGAAGGATTCTCAATTGGCAACACCGAATTGCTGAAATTGATGGTTGCGATATTGGAGAAGTGTTGATTTGACTTGGTATGTACTTGGACCTTAGGCAGAATCCTTTGGTGATAACTTCACCCCTTTTTTATGATGGCAAGTCATTTAATGTAATAGCTAAGAAACAACACTTTTTAATTCATCATGCCTTAACTGGCCGTTCAATGGAATACCCATGTCGTGGCAGTACTTCTGCTTTTCCTTTGACTCTTAACCATTCAGTTTGTAGTTTCTTTTTAAGCATACTTGTATGTGCTGACATACGACTAACTGCCTATTCATCTCAATCCCAGTTAATTCATTATGTCTGGGGAACGAGAGAATCTGGATCGGACAAGTGAGGTTGCCTCGGCTACTGGTCTTGGTTTGGCCGTTAGTCAGACTCATCCCAAGCCTCGCTTCTTTGATAGGGCGGCGGCCTACTGCCGTAAATTGACGCTTTCTTTTGATTAGTTTTTTACGAATGTGCAATCGCTTTGGGTTTCCACAAGATGAAACCAGATTTCCAAGAAAGGGGAAGCTGGCAGATTGTCCGTCCTCTGGGTATGTAGCGGTCAATTATCACATGCTGTCCAGCGGGGCAATTCCCCACTTCAATCCTTATCTGGAGTCAGTTTTGCAGAAACTGGCCATTGCCCCGTATCAGCTGCACCCTAGCGGGTATAAATTCTTGCTTAGGCTGTACATACTTTTCATGAAGGTCCGACATCGGGAACCCACATTTGCGGATATTTTCTCTTTATACACCTTTAAGAAGAGGGAGGTAGACAGTCCCTCGTTCTTTTTTATGGAGAGTATGCATGATATAATTATCACTGGTTTGACGGATGGAGTTAAGGGATTTCCTGATCAATATTTCTTTGTCCGGTGTCCTGCTAGATTTAACGGACGATGGGCCGAAGGAGGTAATTATTCCTTTTTTCTTTCTCACCTGGCTTTCTTTCTAACTTTTGTAGTGATTCCTTCTATTGCGGGACTTGCTTTGGATCAAGACCTCCTTAATTCTTTAATTTCTATTGACAAAAGGGAAAGGAGCAGAGAGTTGTTGCTTTCAGAGGATAACCTCCATAAGTACCAATTAATTTGCCCTACACGATCTCTTGGAAAAGCCTTTGTGCACTCCCAAAGTCCTGTTGGCAAGCCTCTTAAGGTGGTGCGTTTAATCCCTGAAGTGAGCGCTCGACCTCCGTTGCCGATTGCCGAAGGGGTGATTAGAGAGTTGACGAGAACGCATATGGTTTGAGTGTCGATGTAACTTCTGGAACGACCGTGGGAAGTTCTGCTTGTCCTGTTATTCAGGCGGAGGGTTCCTCAGGGACATTTGGAGACTTGGTGGATTTGGATTCTGTCGAGTATTTGAGCCAAGGAGATGCGGAGATGTCTGACCCCGTCGTAATTGACGTGGGAGGAATGCGACGGCCCGATCGGCGTCCTGGGAAAGCCTCTGTTTTCATAGCTTCCCCTAGAACTGGTTTTGTTACTATTTTACTTATGGCATAATTTCCGTTAATTTGATATTCTCTGAGTGTTTGCTGAACAAATATTTTGTTTGTTTCCCGGGTGTAAATGCAGACTGCTCATTGTCGGATAGTTTCTCCCAACTAGCTGATCTTACTGATCCATGAAGCCACTTACAGTCTTGTCTTTCCAGCTATTCAAGGCACCCCCAATTATCCTCAAGTTTTCAAGCCCAACAAATTCCTGAACCTTACATGGTTGATTCTTTAAGGCGTAAGGGACTTGATCAGGTTAAGATGCTTGCACCGACTAAACCTTCTACAAGATCTATTTTCCCGACTCCTTCTCAAATTCAAATAATATGTGATCGTCCACCTTATAAGGTCCCTCTTGGAAATTCAATGCTTAAAGAGCGATTTAGCGGTTGGGACCTGAGGGGTATGCATTTTGATCGAGATTCACAACCCCACGACAGGCAGAATGTTAGGAAGAATTTGGATGCCATAATAAGTGGTGTGAGCAATCAACTTGGTGTTATTAAGGATCAGTTCGAGACACAGTTGAATCTTGTGATGAAAGACGTTGATAAGCAACTGGAGCATTGGGCCATATTCGGTTATGAGTTCCAAAGATTGAATGCTCGACACCTTGACCATATCGAAAACTTAGAAAACGACAAAGCTGGTCTAATCCACTTGATTAAATCCTAGGAATCTGAGACGACTTCTTTAAGGAGAGTCATGCTAAAGTGAACATCTAAGAGGCCAGAAATGTCGAGCTCAAGAAGGAGTTGGAGGATGTACGAGCGCGGCTTTTAGAGGCTCAATCTGCTCGAAAACTTGCTGAGCACCATATGGCCTTAGAAAAACAGACCTTGATTTCTTTAGAACAGGAGAACATAGCTCTTGAAGGTCGACTTGCTTCCCAGAGTGAAACACTCGGAACCTTTGAAAAGGATAAGATCAAGTTGCAAAAAGATCTTGATGAAGCCAGAAATGGAATTGACAATACTCTGTTCCAATTCTATGTTTGCAGTGTCATGAGCCGTGGAAGCTTGAGTTACTTAGACAAGGATTTTCCGCGAAATCTGGCCCTTGTTTGGGAGTGAATACTCTCGTATTCCGATGATGCCGACGATGAGCTCCTTCAAGAACAGCTTTTAGAAGAGAAAGGTTGCAAGGCTCTATTTAAAGGTAGGAATATTTTGATGAACGAGCGAGTTCAGTCGCTTAGAAGAGAGCGTTTAGACGTTGTGGTTCTTTGTGCCCCACCTGACTCTGCCAGGGTTGATGCTTCGATCTCCCTTACTCCCCCAACGGATCGATCTTCCTTGGATGTTGCTAGAGCTCAACCCATTATTTAGTGTCCATATCAAGAAAATGTTGTGGCATAGTGCACGAGTCACGACTATACTTCTTTAAATGCAGACAATCGTGGAGCTGACTTCGTATATCCAGTAGCTTCAGGTAAAATTGACACCTACCAACCTGCGCCAGGTCTGGATTTTCTTATTTCTTCACCTGGGACTGCTCAGTTAAGTGCTTGTTCCCCTTTTACATCAGGTGTGTTTTTGACCTCTTCCTTAGTTTCTTGCGACGTTGCTGCCCAGCCTGCTATCGTCGACTCTGTTTTGGTCTCCACCAACATTAATCCTTCTACCATACCTTCATCAGATGACCCACTTTTACCAGATGCGTCAGATCCGGATGATGAGGAAGTGATTTGGAATACCAAGTCTATGTCCACCCTGAAACGCAAAAGAAACTAACTGGTCAATGATTGAAGAGCATACACCTTTTCCCTTTGACGACTCTTTTGTGTAGTTGGATCAGCAAAAGCCTGAACAATTGGTCCATCCATCCCTGTATAAAAATAGCACTTGTGACCTTTATGGTCTGATTTCAGTTTAATTTCTTTACTTATCACGTACTTAGACCGATTGTTTGTGCGAGTACCGGTCCTCGCTTAATATTTTACATTTGCGGACTTACGTTTGTATCGCTTAGGGGCTATCATAGTTTTATTATTTTACTTCTTATGAGTTGTCGTACTTTTAGTTTGTTGTTCGCGCAAATCTTATCGTTCGAATAGTTCTCGCAACGAAGTTATAACTAGGCTATGTTATGTTTTGAGTGGGCATTGGTGGTTGTTTACACAATGGTTACGTCATCATACCAAAGCTCTTTTTATTTTCATAGATTCTGTTGATTCCGCATTGTAATTCAGTTAATTTATGATTTCTTAGAAGCAACATGTGGTTATTATGTGTTTTCTTTTGGGTGCCCCCACGGGAGGTCCTGGGTTTCAATTTCGACCCAATTTTGATCTTGTCAGTCCTGATTTTTCTAGGACTGAAAGACCTTGTTGGATACCCCCAAATGGCTAGGATTTCTGTTACCCCCTTCCGGCTAGGATTTCTGCTGTTGTAGTCCATCTTTGGCTCTATTTGACTTGGTTAGCAGCAAAGAACAAGGATGGCCACTTCCTTTCGGTAGGGTTTTTGTTTTGTGCTGATCCTTCCAGCGTGTTTTGCCGGTCCTTCCGATACTAGGATTGATGTTTCCACCCTAGGTATTTTATCCGTGGGACATTTTTATTGTTTCCCTTGTACCTTTTTTATAGAAAAGCCCGATGTCAGATTTTCCAGCAAATGCTTGCTTAGGGGAGGTCCACCTTTCGACTTGTTGTTTGTCTTTAGGCAGCACATCCGATTGAGATGACGTGCCCATGCATCTGATTTGGTTTGCATGTCTCTCGCGATGATTTTGGATCATTTTTCTCAAGATATGTTTTAAGAACCTTCCCTTGGCATTTAGGATGGGTATGATTAACTGCTTCTGTCATGCCTACATTTGAAAAATCAGTTTTCAGTGTACGGTGATGAGTACGGTAATCAAGTAGGCACACAATAACTTTCTTTGCATATGGCATTTTTAAGTGATTTATTTCCAAACATGAATATAGTCAGTGGAAAAACAAAATAGGAAGACTACTATTTCTTACGCAAACGGAATACAAAAGAAAAACTGAATGGTAAGGTAGAATCGCGGGAATTCTAGTTCAAAATTCCATGATCGGGACACTAGTAGCTGGTCCTTAGTCACACATCAATTACGGGCTATTTTGGCCCTTTCCACGGAGAGTTCGCTGCCCTTTGTTTGCAAAGAGCCGTGACAGTGGCTTCGTACATATTATTGTAAATGGTTCTTTCTGACCAGCCTTTCGGTTAGCGACTTCAAATGCCTGCATTCATTCGTATTGTGTCCCGGTTGGTCATGGAATTAACAGAATCTTCCTGATTTTTTGTAGCATTTTTGACTTGCATCTGTTCCGGGATTGGTTAATTTATAGTGTCCTTCGTCGCCCTGAAGATATTCTCTATGGTGTCATTGAGGGAAGTGAATTCGGAATTCTTGAAAAACGCGGCATCCTTCTGTGCCGCTTGACCTCACCTCTCGCACCTAAAATACGCTTTTGCTTTTCATCTCGTTTCGCAGAACGAGCGCTTTTCACCTTGTCGGATCTTTTCCTGGGTCGATAATTGTGACAGTTAGTTTCCATAATGGAGCTCTCTTTTTCAGCAGAATATTCCATTTCGCTTGCATGACTTATTTGAGCGAACGGAACGTCGGTAACACCTGATGCGGCTTTTATGGCAGAGGCCTGGATAACGAACATTGACTCGATCTTCTTTATCAATGCGTTGTTTGCAATAGTTATTTGATCCATTATCCTTGTCATTGCCTCCTCCAGTTCCCTTCTGGTTATGGCCGCCTCGACTTGTAACGGTTCCTTTTCTCCGGAACGGATGGTAGGTGACGTGTTAGCACCGGAGACATCATCAATTTTGTCTATAGCAATTTCTCTCAGCATGCTCATGATCTCAGGTACATCGTTTCCCAGAAAATCTCGTCAGATCTGAAAAGGAAGAGAAACGAACACGGGCCCCACGGTGGGCGCCAAAATGTTTACACCAAAAATGGTCAAAACACTCAAGGTACTAAACTGCACTTCACTAATTCAGTAAGAAATAAATGGAGCCATGTTTAATCTACAATAAAAAGTGAAAAATGCGAAAAAGTAAAGTAGAGACGAGATTTAGATTGGTTCGGCCATTAATGAGGCCTACGTCCACTATGAAGGTGAATTCCTTTCTTGAAATGAGAATTACAAAGCACATCAACTCTCTCTCTCTTTTATACATTTCTATACCCACTCAATATACCCTCATTAATATATCTTAATCTGAGGAGTTATACAAAAGAATAGAGGAATTTGAGGAGAAAGAGGATGGATTAATGATTGAGATGAAGGATGTTTTCGTTTTCCTTCATCAGATTGTATTCGTCGCCATGGCTGAATCTGTAGTTGAGGATGAAGTTCGGCAGCACTTCGTGGTTTTTTAGAAGCCGTTCCCCCTTACATTGGTAGCCCTCGTCTGTAGTTGAGGATGCACCTACGTGATGGTCGAACAAGTCGTCTATTCTTGGAAGTGGTTGTCTATTCTTCTTGGTCAGCTTGTTTAGCTCCCTATAATCCACGCATTGGCGAAGTGAACCATCCGCTTTGGTTGCGAGCACTACTGGAGAACCCCATTCAGAAATACTCCACCTTATGAACCCCTTTTCGAGCAACTCTTTAACATGCTTGCTGAGCTCCTTCCTTTCCCTTGGAGCCATGTGTCTAATGGGTAAAGCAACTGGTTTTGCATTATCAACTAGGTATATGCAGAAATCTATCTCTCGCTTTGGAGTTAAACTCTTCACTTCTTTAAAGACATCCGTGTACTCACGGACTACTCTAACAGATTGCAAATTTTCAATAGACGCATCAAGAGATTCTAGGTAGCTAAGCATAACAGAATTCATAGGATTACAAGAGATTTCGAGAGTATTACCGAGGAGAGTCAAAAGTCTAACCACTCTCTTTTCACAATCGAGGATGGCACCATTACTGGATAACCAATCCATGCCTAGAATCAACCCATAGCCTGTGAAACCCAAAACATAAGCATTGCATCTAAACCCAGCGCTTAGTATATAAATTTCCAAATCCAAACAAGTCATTGACAAATAAGCCGAACCACCTATTGGATTTGAAACAACCATGGGATCCTCTACTATACTGGTATCTAGGTGTAGAGATTCAACTAAAGCAGTAGATATAAAAGAGTGCGATGCGCCAAATTCAAAAAGGGTACGAACAGGATGATCAGAAAGATAAACTAAACTCTCAACAGAAATATTTCTACCTCTTCCTTGCTTAGGTGTTGTAAGAGCATGAATCTGCCCTCCAGAAGTAGATCCTGTCCTCTACCGTTGCCCTTGCCTTCTTGGGCAATCCTTAGCCATATGTCCTACCTCGCCACACTGAAAGCAACCATCCATCTTCCTCTTCTTCTTTCTTCAGTCCTTAATCAGATGTCTAGGTATGCCACAAAAATTACACTTCCTCTTGTCACGGGGTTTGTTATTCTTGCCACCCTCCTTATAATCCGTCTTCTTATTCTGTGATTCCTCCACTTTCTTGTTTAGAGGTTCTTCCATCTTCACCTCTTTCTTCTCGCCTTGCTTTCCTCATGTAACAGTGCCATGTCCACCAGTCTCTCATAAGTCGCGCCCATAGGTACATGGGACATAGCTAGGCCATGCAGTAGCTCATTTAACCCTTTAGCGAAACGGAGAGCCTTTTTATGTGGAGTGTTCACCAAATCCAGTTCGAATCTAGCCAATTGGTTGAACTTGTTGACGTATTTCTTAACTTATAGGCTTCCCTGTTTGAGTGCTAAGAACTTCTCCATCTATAGGCTTTGTTCAACTTGCGAGAGGACAATCCAAGCCTCATTCTGAAGTCCTCCCAAGTCTCAACTGGTCTCTTAGCATTAGTAACTTCCCACCAGAATGAGGCTTTGTCCTTAAGTAACCATACAGCCAGCTGTATCTTCTGCCTATCGTTCACTTTGAAGATAAAAATAGATCTTTTGTTTCCTTGAGCCAGTTTCTTGCTTCCACGAATGATTCAGTCCCATTAAAGTTTTTTCCGCCCATAGCTCGAAAGTCCCTACATATATTCGAGAAAGCATTCGGACGCGGAGGAGGAGGAGGAACGACGTCCGCAGCTGGGGGAGGGGAGGAGCAACATCTGCAGCTGGGGGATGAGGAGCATCCGCTTGTCCTTCGGCAAGGGTCGTAGCCTCTAAATACTGACGGAACCAGGCGGGTACTTGCACTCCCTCTGGAAGATTAAGATCCCAAACATGCTGAAACAAAAAGAAAAAGATTCAAAAAAAAGGATAGAAAGATAGTGCATATGGCTTTGGGGAATACACCTTTAAAATAAAACAACACTTTTCTTGAAAATGCTTCTTTAAAATTTCTTTTTGAAAAGTAGTTTTCAAAAACTTTTATCTGATCTGGTAACCATCAGCTTTAATACCAAGTGTAACACCCCACCTCCGTTAAGGTCACTCACAAAGGGAATGCATTAACTTTGGTGAAGAATTATAGGTAAAAGATACAGATAATTTACAAGACAGACATACAAATAGCGGAAATACTGAAATCATTTCATAAGCAGCATGGTTCAGTCAAAACATTACAACCATTGTCTCAAAACCCAACTTTTAAATCATTACAGTAAAACCTCTGTCTTGATTCAAAACTCCAAATACATAAAGAAGCATAAAACAGTAGTAAAGCATCATAAATCCCCAATAAAAGTGTAACCACGGCCATAGCCAAAGAAAAGAGAATCCAAGCAATACATCTACTCTCTTCAAGCTAGAAAAGGTCTGAACTAAGCTGAAGTATTCCCTCCCTGTTGACTTGGGGGATGGGGAAACGGAAGAAAAGAAGATGGAAGAAAACAGTTTAGACTTAAAGCCTGGTAAGCCTAGTGATTTTCAGCATGTAAATAAGAAAAAGGATCATGACATGAATAAACCGAATATAAGACAATGCCATGGTAACAAGATAACATAAAACAAGATAAGGCAAGATAAACTGAATATGCTATCGCACCCATTTCTATTTCTCTGCACCTACTGACAATTGTTTCAACTTGCCTCGCGTGTTCATAATAAAATGATCCCTTTATCGATCGTCTTCTACTCGCATGTATTTATTACTTGTGTCCTTCGGCCCGTCTGTTTGTAGATAACTGTGTTGGTCCCACCATAGGGTGTATCAATCCCTATGATGGTGACCTGACACAATTCAAGATGCACAGTGTATAACTATTGATGCCCAGTGCCTGATTTTTCCACTCTGGAGTACGTGGACGCCCGTACTCCATCGGAATCTACACTAATGCACCACCTGCCGCTATATTGATCGCTTATAATCAGCCTAGTAATCATGTCCCACCCTACCTAGTTCAGGGTACCATGATATATCTATGTGGGTTACTGCTGAAATGGGTCCCCGTTGCTAGGGATTCCTAATCAACATGTTATAGTGGTTAAGTGTTCTCAATTTAACCTAACCACACCCATTTGTTTAATTAACATGTTGCACTGGTTAAATGTCGCCTATTCATATGTTACTTAACCTTAACATTCTTAGCATGTCTATTCATTGGCATTAATTAATTTATTAATGAACCAACCTCTCACATTAGAACTGTTGTTTGCGGTTGTTGGATGTGTCGGGTGGTTCCGGGCAAACTTCTCCTGCAAACTCATTCTAACCTCGGGTTTTGGGCTTGATGCGCTAACCTCTCACATTAGACATGTTGTTGCGGTTGCTGGATGGGCAGGGTGGTTCCGGGCAGTCATACACCGCAACTCAATCTAACCTTGGGTTAGGCATGTTCATCTTTTATCCACTTTACATATTTACCATTCATGTCCAAGTCTAGATTTTAGTATGCCAATTATCCAGAATTGTAGTCAATTCAAGTTATGTCTAATATACTTGTTATGTCCAAAATTAATCCAATAGGTTATGCCCAATTCCCCACGTTACAATCGCACATACAACAAGATTCAACAAGGTTTCCAAATTCCAAGTACTCATAAAATAAAATGGAAAGGGGATAGAGAAGAAACACAAGAATTGACATAAGGTAAAATAGGCATGTAAAGGTGTACCAAACACAAGAATCATGGTTCCAATAGGCATGTTGTACATTAACAATGAATATGAGCAAACTAAGGAAAATACATCATAGGTATACAGATTTGATAGGATTAAACATAAAGAAATTACTAATTTGATGTATAACATGATAGGTTCAATCACAACAGTCTCATAGGCATAGGTAATTTCAAATTTGACAAAAGAACAAGCATGAATCAGAATTGATTATCTTACAATTAGGCATAGTTCTAGATTCGATTCATTACAGTCTTGATTTCTATTATGTGTTCAAATCTGAATAATAACTGAACTTACAGCGATAGGATTAGAAAAAGAGAATTTGTTGACATTGTAGTGATTCTAATCTTTCTTTGTTGATTGAAGCAGAAAACCTTTTCTTCAATTTGAAGCTCTCTAATTTGATTTCTAGTTTGGAGAAGAAGGAGGCTAGGCTAGTTTAGAGATGGAAAGCATGGAGGCGCCATAGAATAGGGTTATGAGGTTAGGGCTAAGTTTAGATATGTATTTATAGATGTGTTAGACAAACTATGGCCTTTAGATTAGCATTGGAGTCATCAGAGCCATCCAAACCAAAGAGACACTTCACCCAGCCAACCACAGAGCGACACATAAGCCCTAATCCTTCAGAATTCGTCACCCAGATCTGGGAAGATAGGGGCCGACACCCATTAAGGGGTCGACACCCCTGTCGACACCCCTATAGGTGGGTTGACACCCCTGTCGACACCCCCTACAGGGGTCGACACCCTCAGGCGGGATTTTTCCCGCTCATCTTTTATGGGATGATTTTAGAAATTTGAATTTGTTTTCTGATTTTTAATTATTATTTAATTTAATTCTGCTTTGAACTGAAATCTTCTAAGCTTCATAACTTCCTCATACGGAGTCCGATTTACACAAACTCAGACTCTATTCCAACCAGAATTCCGAGACGGACGCAATGGAGCTCCATTTTACTTAATTCCCAACTTTAAAATTAAGTATTCTTCAATTCGTTATTTTAATATTCATAGAAACTACGGGGTGTTATTGCTCGAACCCCCGAGGGTTCGAATGCTCGAACCTCGGCAAGGGTCGAACGTCAAACCTCTGCAGGTTCGAGCGTCCAACCCTCCTCCGAGTTCGAAACTCCACTCCGCTCTCCAGCGCCTCCCTCTCCTCTGCACATGCCTCTAAAAAATCTCTCGACACCCACCTAATTTGAAGTTCTAGGAATCGAAGCTCGAAGCTTTTCTATGGCGGTCGAGGCAGGAAAGTAAATGAAAGGAAAAAGATAAAAGGGGGAGCTATTTATAATAAAAGGAAATAGTCCCTTCGCATTCCCAAGATCAGAGGATGGAAAGTCTCCAAAGATGGTGAAAGCACATATATTGACTTTAGCATTTGCTATTGTCAACATTAGTTTTGATTTCCTCCTTATCATTATGAAAAAAAACCGTTGATGGTTTTGGTTTGTTTCAATTTCTGAGATGAACTTGAGGAACCCATTGAAGTGATTGTTTTGAAGAGTATAGATATTGTTAACCGACTTTTTAGTCTGGTTCCCAAAAGTACACAAGACCCGCTCGACTCAACGTATCGCATGGAACTAAGGCCGAAAGGGATTCATAGGAGCGAAGAAAACAGGATGAAGGAGGATCACACCAACCGAGACCTCATGGCACCCTAAACTCCCGTTCGCGCAGCCTTGGAGGTGCGGAACCTCGCACCCTCGAGGTGTGAAATCTCGCACCCTCAAGGCATGAAATCTCATAACCTCGAGGCGCGAAATCTCGCACCTATGAGGTGCGAAATTTCGTAACCACGAGGCGCAAAATTTCGCGCCTCAGGCTCAGGTGCGAAATTTCTGTATCTGCAGGCACCAAGTGCGAATTTCTACATGTGTTCCCCTATTTCTACCTACGCCTACCTAATCCCTACCTACTCATTTTCTATAAAAACCGCATGACTTCACAGTTCGAAGGGGTTGGAATTTGAGCCCTTGGGACCTCTAGAGAGCTCCACTAATGGTGTAATGTCCCATATTTTTACGGTATAATAGTTAATTTATTTAATTATTTAAATAGTGATTTAGAGAATAAAATGGTTGTTTAATTAAACAATAATGAATATTTAATTAATTTAAAAAATAGAATAATATTTTTATTTTTGAAATAATTGGAAATAACAGAATTCACAATATTGTGTGAATTGGACAATTTAAAATAGATAATTCAGTTTAGAATTGAATTATATTAACGAATTAATTTATAAATGTCAGTTGAATGTATAATTTATATTATAACTATAATTGAGCTCGAAATGGCGCGGCAGTTCGTAATTTGGCAGTTCAAACTTTAAACAAATATACAGAATCCGTTTAAAGTTGGATTTCTATGAAACAAGAAACATTCGGGGCTGGTGAAGTATATTTTTCTAATGGAACAGAAAAATCAAGATTTCGTCGTGTAGATTGTGAGTTGTGTCCAAATCAAATTTTCAAAAAGTCGCTTCGAAACTTCTTTGTAATTTATAACGATTTATTTATGTTATAAATGGATTTTCAATATAAATTGAATACTGATTTATTCTGGATTTGAAATGTCAGGTTATAAATTCAGATAGAAATATTTTGGAGCTGTATGATATTATACATGAATATATACGATAATATGTATTTATAAATATTTAATTTAATATTTTTTAAGTATACTAATATTTAAATGGGTTTATTTAGAGCTTTAAAAATAGCCACTTTTGCAAACGAGCTCCGTTTTTGACGAAACTAAATTTGTTGGATCCTAAATATTAAATTATTGTTAGATTTCAATTTTCGTGATTTTTGTAGTCAGTATGTGGCCATACGGAATTTAAATGTGAAAGACAGTCAATAATTTGACTTTAAAAATATGTTGTGTTAGCAAATGGAGTCGGAATTCGACGAAACAAGTTTCGTTGGGTCCGTAATATCGAATGGTATGTGTATTTCTATTTTTATTAAATTTGGATATTATATGTAATCATAGAGGTTTTTAATCGATAAATACAGAAGCGAAACAGTATAAATTAAAAAAATAACGAATATAAAAATAATTTTATTATCCTATAAATAACCCTTACATCTTTCTTAAACGTAAATTCATTTTTCCCTGGTCAATGATCTTATTTCCCGCGCCTCCACCAAATACAAAGATCGGATGATTCCAAATCCCAATTCACTTTCTTTTCTCGTTCTTACATTTCTTTCAGTAAAATCAAGATGCTCAAAAATCCACATAAAATCCAACACAAAACAAAATTGATTGATTATAGATCCAGTGAGTTCGTTGGTCCATAAGCCTTCGATTAATACCTTTCCCACTGAGTGCGATGTTGATGATCGTCACAACTATTTGAAGCAGTGTTACCAAGGGTTACGAATTGCTGGAATTTAAGATGACGGGGAAAGAACCATGGATCACGAGTTTATCAGGGGGTGAGGCGAGGACGTGGGTGGATTTTTGGGGTAATCAATGATGGAAGGTGTCGTGGTGGTCCTGTTGCTGAGGCTCGGCAAGGCAATGTCGCTGTCAGGTAGGGGAAACGAAGCGATGTTGATGGTGATAAATGGGGCTGAGCTGGTTGGTGATGAGGTGGCTCGCGGTGGCGCGTCTGTGGAGGGTGTGGTGTGTGTATGGAGGAAGCGACAATGGTCACCACTGGTGTTGATGTTGCAAGATTTTTGACTCTAATTGGATGGGGAAAACATGTCAGTGTGAAAGTGGAGCAAAGTTACTATGCTTAGTTTTATACAGTACATTACAAGTATTTTTATTTCACTATCGTGTTCTTTTAAATTGGGAAGATGTTATAGTCGGATGTGAATATTTGGTTTAGGAGGAAGAAAGGGAGCAAGATTGTTGATGAGGGAAAGTAACGTGGATTTACATATCTCGGTTAGGAGATGGGAGTCGACTTTATGTGAACTGAAGAAGATGATGGTAGTTAGTTCAATGAATATTGCTGTGTTGAATGTGAAGTCGAAAGCTTGTTTTTCTTGGGGAATTTTTTATCTGATTGAGAAAGTTATTGCAAGCACACAAATCTTGCTTTTGAATGGATTCGAAAATTTAGACGTCAAAGTATTCAAATCCTGGGTCCATTTCAAAGATTGTTGAGAATGGAAGTTGACTGAAAACTTCGATTGATTACAAACCACCTTAGAGCTCATCTATTACAGGGGAAGAAAAGGGAATTTGGTGAAGGTGACTAAGTAAGGATGATAACTTAATTATATATTCAATTCACTAAATTATCGGCTAAAACATGGTTAATAATGTCATTAAGGATATTAATTAAATAACTAACTATTAATGACATTTAGATTAATTTACAAACTTGTAACATTTGTATTTCACTCCTATGTGAATAGAATTCAATGAACCGGTCAGGTTGAAATCAGAGTGATGAGGTCTACATTTTGGAACAGTTTTCGTTGAGAACAGAGCTGTTGGAATTTCATGGAAAAATCAAACTCGTATTTGATTTTAAAATGAAACAAAAGCATAATCATCAACGGCGAACCAATGTGAGTAAAACTCGCTAACTCTGCTAGTTTATATTTTTATAACGAATTTTTAGAATTGATAAATGAGGGTTGATTGATGTATGTTGATTGTTTGGATGAACTGCTAATTGATTGGTTGAAAATATAGATCTAGTAATATATATATATATATATATATATATATATTGTTAATCAAATATTTCATATTGAAATGAAATTGATGTTATTTATATTTTTTAACATCTGTAGATGCAAGGAAACAGGCTGGAAGGATCCAACTGGATTCCTCAGTATTTATAATACTATTTTTTTCATATATGGTGATATATGATGTGATATATAATCTGTTGTTGATTATGTGTGTTTGGATGATATTGATCATGGTTATTTGGTATTTTAAATACCATAAGAAATACTGGAATGTAAAAAGGAAAATTTCAAAGTGAACTGAAATAAGAAATATTTGTAAAATAAATAGAATTATAATAGGAATATTTATTTAGAAAATAAATAGTACTATAAAAGGAATATTTATTTAGAAAATAAATATAATTTATTTGAGAAATAAATAGAATTATAAAAGGAATTATTTAGGAAAATAAATAAAATTTTAAAAGGAATTATTTGGGAAATAAAAAGAATTATAAAAGGAAATTGGCAAGATATGAAAGAACCATGAGATGATGGATTTAAAGGAGATTTTTAAATAGAAATCATTTTTAAGAGATAAATGGAGAAGATTAATTTATAAATAATGTTTTATAAATTAAGTAAAATAATTTATCATGGAATAAATTGAATTTATAAGTCTGAAATTATATAGAGGAGTAGAAATCGGTTTTAACACCGATATTTTAAATAGAAATTGAACTTATCATTTATAAAGGGAATTATAAATGAGATTTCAGTGTTAGAAGTAAAAAGGAGATTTTGTATGAACAATTCTATAAATAGAAGTATAAATAGAATTTGGAAATGGGATATTATTTTAAAATACAAAATCAAACTTAATGGATTATATAAAAGAAATATTTTTCACATTCCATGTGAATAATGGAATAAAATTAATATTTTATAAATTAAAACATTTATAAGAAAAATTGGGTTTTGAAATAGGAATTTCAAATGGGATTTGAATGAGATAGGAAATAGAGTTAAATCGAATATTAGTTATTCGAATAGAGTTAATCGAATATTAGTTAATCGGATTAGAGTTAATCATATATTAGTTATTCAATTAGAGTTAATCGAATATTAGTTAATCAAATATGAGTTAATTGAATATTAGTTAATCGAATATTAGTTAATCGAATAAGAGTTAATCGAAAATTAATTAATCGAATTAGAGTTAATCGAATAGAGATTATCGAATATAGTTCATTCGAGAAAAAGAGTTATCAAATATAGTTATTCAAAAAAAAGACTTATCGAATATAGTTTATTCGAAGGAGAGATTATTGAATATAGTTTATTCAAAGAAAAGAGTTATCGAAGAAAGATTATCGAATATAGTTTATTTGAAAGAGAGATTATCGAATATAGTTTATTCAAAGAAAAGAGTTATCGAATAGAGTTTATTCGGGAGAGAATTATATGTTGAAATTCGATTTTTATCGAATTCGGGAAAGTACTATTCACTTTCCGTTTTTAATTAAAATTTTATTTATTTATTAATAAATTAGTCGTTTGTTTATTTATCCAGACTAATAAATTAAAGTTATATTTAAGTTATTTTATTTCAAAATCATGGGATTATAACACTATTGTTATCATCAAACGACTTCTGTAAAAGAAGTGGATTCATAAATAGAATTCGAGAGTCACGTACGAAAGTTTGATAAAGATTTAAAAGGTGAACTTTGTCTATTTTAGTGTTAGAAATGTTGTTCAGTTAAGGTATGATATGTAGTTATACCCCAACTTGATTGACTTCATTTTTAACTAAGGAATGGATAAGGTTCGATAGTGATGGTTGGTTAAGTGAATTTAGTTAATGAGTGTAATATTTTGAGTTGGCATAGCAATGTTTTGTTTAAACATCTATTTAAATCCAATGAAGGAATTTTGGAAGTGTTTTCCAAATAAGAATCAGAAATGTTTTCGAATATGGAAAATAAGAAATGAGAGTAAATATGGAAATGTATTCCAATGATTAATAATGTATATTTTCTAAATTTAGAAAATAAGAATTTACGAGTGTATGGAAATGGGAATATGGAAATGAATAATTGAATGAAAAATTAAATTAAAGGGGGTCAGCGTTGGTTGGTGATTTGCTCGGTAAGATTTCCATTTGGAAATACAACTGTTGTTAGTACGCATACTTTCCTTTGATTGTTAAATAATCGACTATCAAAGATTTGACCATTTTTTCGTCGTCAATAGGGAGAGACCAGGATCTGATTTATTGTCTGAAAACCACTTTGTATGGGCATTAGTGTTGCGAATCAAATACAATGAAGATAATTGAAGATGGAGTTTATGCAAGGGCTCTTCTGGCAATCCTAGGCAGTAATTTCCTAAGATGGATTTACACAATAGTACCTTCGGTCTGTCCAGTCCCAGGACGACCTGTATGGAAGAATGTTTGATAGAGTATATTTAATGGATCGCGTAATTAAGTTGATCTCTTCAAACATATTTACGTTTGGTAAGCTTTATACCCTTGGTATTTTTGGGGAATCAATTTGTGATTTAGCGGGTATGACGATGTGGCATTCAAAGTAAATAAAGGTGTGATCTATACATTATAACCTCTAGCCGCACAACCAGGAAATGGTATAAAATCGGGTAGGTCGCATGGCTAAGTGGTTAGCTGCCAATTAGGGTGTATTTTCACATGATCTAGAGAAATTCCATTTACTTCTATAATCTATTTCGATGTTGTCCCTTTCGGAAAACAGTTGCTGATCCCAACCATTGGTGATAATACACTCGGTACACTCAAGCGAAATGAGTGACCAGTCATGTTTAGCCTGGGTTGCAAGAAGTTCTTGTTAAACCCGGTTTATTCCTCTCTAGAGATATACTGTCGGAAGGTGGTCTCATACCTTGCCAGTTGGAACCCATTACCTAATAAGAGCCCGCGGGTTTTGATTATATATTATGTATGTAGAACATAAGATGAAAGCGTTCTGCTAGATAATTATTATATTGTGGTTGATAGACACTATCATAATATCAAGGGAGTTTTGATATAAAAGATCATTGTTTCTTACAAAAGGATTTTTTATGTTAAATCAAATGCTTTGGATTCTCATATTGGAAAACTCGTTCCGTGTTATGTGGCGTGGTCTTATGAGATATCGTTTATTTTCTCAAACTTTTTAAAATTGTTTACTCACATCAGTCCCATGACTGACCCAGAGTTTATTTTTGTTTTGTTTTCCCTAAAATCTTGGGTGCCCAATTTTGTACGGGTAGTCAAGTAGTCGGGATTTTACAGATATACTGAGAGCTTGGAGCAGGGGGCTTCAGGATTTTATAGCAATTGTTTATTTTCGTGGTCTTGTAAGTGTTGTACTTTGATAATGATATATATATATATATATTCAAGTACAGATTTGTATTTCAAAGTTATGTTATATAGTATATTTTATTCATTCCGCTGTGAGGTTCATGTCACTCTGATGTTGTATTTATGTTCTACTTCTTCTTCTTCTATTCTAATTTTCTATCTTATCTATTCTCACCCTCTAACTTCTTTCTATTAATGATCTGGAATATTTCAATGCTTGGATAATCGACATTGAGTTTATGTCGATTACCAAGGTCGAAAATTTCACGGGCCGATACAGTGGTATCAGAGCTGAAGGTTAAGTAATTACCTTGGTTCTGTGGCGTAACTCAGTAGAGATGGGGTTAGTAATACCCTAAATTGAGTTTGAGGGTACATATACGAGAGAATGTATTTGCAGATTTTATAAAAATTGTTTTATATTGTGGAGATTTATTGGTTGAGTTGTTTATGAGTTCTGGTCGACCAGTTTGATCCACTGTATCGGTAGGGGTTTATAAACGCTTGAATACGATGATCCGACATAGTATGTTTGAACAAAGGGTAAATGAAATAATTTTATCCAAATTATATTTTGATATAAATGGATGATTAATATTTGAAGTATTATCATATATTGGACATGTTGGTTGCGAATATAATCAGATAAGATTATAATTGAAATGGTTATGTAAATAACCAATTAAATTCGTATAAGTGTTATGAAATTAATTAAAACCGAATTTAAACCAGAATTGAAATTTAATACTCTGGGTGTTTGGAAAGGTGTTTGTAAATGGATTTGGGATTAGTATATGAGAATTTTAAAATCCTAGGAGATTTTAAATAGTTTTATAAGCATTGTGAATAATATTTTGAAATAATTTCAAAATGGAAATGTTCAAATATGAGTTTTGAAAGTGATATAGTATTGAACTCACTTCGGTCGCTGTGAAATAATTCCGATGATGATCCGAGCTAAAATACAGGATAGATATCACGGGGCGTTATACGTGACAGACATCTTGGGGATATTATACTTGATAGAAACCTAACGATGTGATACCCTGTTTTATCTTGACATCGTAATTTATCATGACACCTTAGTTTATCTGAGTTCAGTAGTTCATCCTGTTATTTTGATTTAGCTTATCTATCTTGTTATCATGCTTATGTTCATCTCAGTTTCTCATGTCAGTTAACTTTACTAGTTTTTATGCTAATTGTAGATAGGGCTTACTCAGTCTTTTTGACTGACCCGTTTTGTTTCGCCTCTTTTCTTCCGTTTCCCCCCCCCCCCAGTTTACAGGGAGGAAATACTGTTGTTTAGTTCGGATTTCTTCTGCTTGAAGGTCATCATGGATGGCTTGGACTTTTCTTGGCTAATGGCTACTTTACTGTTTTTACTTGGGGAATAATTTATGAAAATGTCTTTATGCTTCTTTACTATTGCAAGACAGGTTTTGATGTACTCTGATGTAAAAGGCTTTAGACCTTATTTATTCATGTTATGAAAGTTTGATTTTACTTCTGCTATTTTATATGTTCTGTCTTGTGATATTTCTGTGCATGTTTACCAATAATGCCCCTCTAAAGCTAGTGCATTCTTTTGCGAGTGACCCTAGCGGAGGCGGGGTGTTACACGTGGTATTAGAGCAGAAGGTTACCAGACTGGGAAAAAGTTTTTAAAGACCTTCTGAAAACTATTTGAAAAAAAACCGTTTACAAAGAAGCATTTTTCAAGAAAATTTTCTTTTAAAAGAAAAAGGCTATTCCCCAAAGGCCATTAGCACTATCCTTGTTTCCTTAATTGAGTCTCTTTTCCTTTCTTTCCTCCATCTGTAGTCACAGTAGTTTTAACTGCGACTAGTCTTTTCTACCTACGAAAGTGCTTTCCATACGATGGAGGTGGTTCTCGAGAGACCAGTGGCCGCGTTATAAGAAAGGATTGTGAGAAAGAAGGATAAAGGATACGAGCTTAAGGATGAGCAACTTGTTGGTATGGCTTAGTCCTCAAAGGAGGGAGAAAGATGAACAATGAAACCCATGACGAGAGAGTACCTTTGGCATGGTAAAACGGGGCGGATAGTTAAGTATTATGGGACAAGGACAAGATCATCGGGAGGGCAGTAGTGTGCTCTCATTTCTAGAGTACCTCGGAAGGAGGGTAACGATCTTGTTAAAGGTTTAGCTTTTCTTCTCTATCTTCCCGTTAGGACTTCGTTGTTCGTATCATTTAAGTCTGCTTCGATAGTTGAGTCTCTACACCTTAAGTACTAGTGTAATAGAGAATTCCATTTTTGTCTCAAAGTCCTATTGGAGAATCAGTCCATTTATACATGACTTGTTTGGATTTGGGAATGTCTATGCCAAGTGTTGAGTTTGGAAATAATGCTTATGTTTATAAGCTATGGATGGATTCTAGGGATGAAGTGGTTATCCAGTAGGGGGTGCCACTCTCGGTTTTGATAGGAGGGTAGTTAGACCTTTTGACTAGCCTTGGTAATGCCCTCGAAGTATCGGGTAACCTTTTTGAGGTTCTGTCATGACTAGTTACTTAGAATCCCTTGATGCCTTTATTGGAAATTTGAAGCCCGATCGAGTGGTTTTCGCCAATAAGACGGATGGTTTACTTCATTTATGCATGGGTTATAGAGATCACCCTAGTAAGTGCGCATGATAACCTGATTGACATCTGTTTACTTTCAAGAGAAAGTTCTTCTACATGGAATGCCTTATAGTATATAAACGAGATCCAAGATTCACTAGTGAATTTTGGAAAGCTTGCATGAGATCATGAGTACGCAGTCATGTTTGCGTCAAGTATTCTAGGAAAAGGATAAGTGCAAGTGGAACGAGAGGCGACGAAGAAATGAGTTCCAACTCATGTTATTGAAACAGGAATAAGAAGCTACAAAATCGCGAAGTTAAAAGACGACTTTGATGGTCAAAGGCTAGATACGCACATGATATCTCTTTTTGGGAGTATATCCTTGATCCCTGTTTTCTGTAGAGCTTACTTGTAGGCTATCTTTTGTGGACATCCTCTCGGTCCTATTCTCCGTTACAAACACTGTAAGGAGTTTGTCCTGTTTATCTTCTCGACCCTGTTTCAGGGAATTCTAGGTAGAACCCTATGGATGTTAACATGTATTTGAAACATGTTATGATTGATATGGTTGCAAGTGGTTGCAAGTGGTTGCTCGTGGATGCGCGAATACACATTAGATACTAGCTCGACTCGGTCACATTTCATATTGCATATGCACGAGTATTTATACTTGTTTATGGATGAAATCGAATGTATTATCATGCGGTTGTTGCATATGAATGAATGATTGTGCACGCATATAGTATCTATATGACTAGGACTATTTGCATACATGTTGGATTCATGGCACTATACATAGTTTGCATTAGAAAGATTATTCAGGCCTGATCATTAGCATTAGCTAAGGAACATGTACACACACGTTTTGCATATATTCATACAGCATTAGAAATCATCTAAGGACAATGGTTGCTTGTGGATGATGTTTTGAGTAGATGGATGATGGATGGTAGGATATGTTCTTCCTAACTTGGAGATTTCGGGGACGAAATCCTAAAAGGTGGGGAGAATGTAAAAACCAGTATTTTCAATAACCTGTTATAACATAAATGGAGGCAGAATTAAACTGTAAAATCTGAATCAAGGGAAACGGGCTATGCCATTGCGTTCGTCTCGGAAAAATACGCGAAATAGAGTCTGAGTTTTCGAAAATCGGAGTCCGTATGACCAAGATATGGCCTCGCGAAGTTTCACGAAAAATTCCCAAATTAAAGTATACTTAATTAAGTGAAATGGGTTGCGCAGAGAAATATATATATATTGATATATATATATATATATATATATATATATATATATAATTGAAAATTAAATAAATAAATATGCAAAAATGTTCAAAACAGCGAATTAGGAGAGGGGAATAACCGAACCGGCCGATTTTTTAGGTCGACCCGAGCTCGCTGGGTCGACTAGGGGTTAATCCAGGGTGTTTGGCTGTCAACCCGTGGGCCGATTCGCTCAAATGCAGATTTTGCATTTGGATGGTTCTCATGGTTCATCTTTAATCTAAAGGCCCTAGATGGTTCCTACACTTGACTTCTTCCCCAAGACATGCTTTGATGGCTTGGATTGAATCTAGGTTTAATCCTATGGCCTAAAACACTTGCCTAATCTATAAATAAGACCCTAACCAATCCTAAATCCTCATTATTCATTCATGCAACTAAACTATGGCAAAATTTTACCTCTCATGGCCTCCACTCTCTTCATAAAATTTCTAAATGGTTTCTATGAGAGATTTTCCATGCATACAAGTGTTTTCAAGCTTGTATGAGTGTCATTAGCTTGCATTCAAGTCAAGTTTCTATCTTTGCATCATAAAGCAAGGGTTTTGATCATTTTGGCTCAAGGGTTTTTATGTTAGAGCTTGCATTTTGTGTCTATTTGATTGCATAAGGGCTTTGTCATATCTTTTGTGCCTTCATAGCAATGTAAGCCCTTTCCCTACTCTTAGATATTAACTATGAAGTTAAATGTTCATGTTGCAAGTTTGGGTTTGATCATTGAGTATGATACATGCTATCATGTCATGCAAGTTTATGAAGTCATTATCTTGATCTTGTGAGCTGAAAGCTACAACCTTTATGTTGAAATGTTGCATTAGGCAACATGAGAACCCTCATAACCTTTATGTCAACTTGCATATGAAGTCATAACCCTTATATGATGATATATGCGAGTTACTAGTCATCATTCCATATCTTTTGTCACCATGATTCGCTTATGTGCCAAGTTTGGGTTTATGCATGTTTTGAGGCTTAAGAATGTAACATGCAAGTTAATGAACACATTTGTGCCTCATTTGCCACCATGATTAACTTGTGGCTTAATATCCATTTTTGTCATGCCTTTGCCAAGTCTCTTCTTTTAATCCATTACATTGTCGCGAACGTATATGCGAGTTTAAAAGCGTTGGGTTATGTTATGGGTAATTTCTAATGACATGAAAATACAACTTGAAAACATGACTTGAAATATAACATGGAAGTTGACATGTAAGTATGCATAAAAACATAAGCTTGGGAATTTACCTATTAAGTTAGGTCTACCCTTTGGGAATTTACCTATTAAGTTAGGTCTACCCAAATGCTTGAAAACTTGTAACATGTTTTGGGAAACATGATGGACATGACACTTAGATAATATAAGTGTGGCCAACTCGAGGTTGGGTTGAGTTTGCAACGTAAAACTACCCGGAACCGATCGGCCTAACTAGTAGTTGCAAATAATAGGACCCAATGTGAGAAGTTGGTCATGTTGTGCTTGAACCCGAGGTTAGACCAAGTTGTGGTGTAAAGCTACCCGGAACCGACCGGCTTAACTAGTAACCACAACAAAATCTAATGTGAGAGGTGAAGGTGCATTAAGTAATTAATGCCACATGATAGGGTTAAGTTAATTTGATTAATGACTCTTAACCAAATATGACATGGACAAATGGGTTAAGTAATTTGATTAGGCTAATGATACTTAACAAAACATGACAAGGTTGGGTAGGTTAAGTAACTTGATTTGCCTAATGACACTTAACCATTTTTATATTACTAGTGGATGGGGTTAATTTAACCAACACTTAATTAATCCAACGCGATAACTTGGTAAGGTTAAGTAAGTTTTCTTAATGACGCTTAACCGAAAAACACGGTTAGCGAATGGGGTTAAGATTAGACTCAACTAGTCTAAACATGGAAATCGGATGGGGTTAAGTTAGCCTAGACTTAATTAATCCCACTTGGTAGTTTAATGGGGTTAAGTTAAACACTTAACTAATCTAAACATGATGAATTGATGTGGTTAAGTGACCTATACTTATCCAATCTAACTCGCTAATTTATTGTGGTTAAGTTAACCAATACTTAACCAATATAACGTGAAAACATGATAAGGCTAAGTCACGAATCGCTTGAATACACTTGACCGATTTGACTAAGTAAATTGATAGGGTCAAGTTAATATATACTTAACCAATCTAGAATGATAATTGGACGAGGTTAAGTCGTGAATTGCTTAATATACTTAACCAACTTGAGCATGGTTTGTAGGGTTAAGCCTTGAACTTGGATACTTAGCCAATTTTGACAGGATTTGTAGACGGGTTAAGTCATGAACTTAAGTGACACATAATCCATTATGTAAACCCTAGTTCTGAGGATTAGGTGGATAACCGTAGTTAACAAGGATAACGGGAACAATGCTAAGTGGTAAACCTTAGTTGAAGAATAACTAAGTAATGATTCTTAGTCAAGGAAATTTAGACCAGTTCATAGATAGATGAGTAACCTGATACGGTGGGTCATCGTTTAAGTATACGAGTAGGAGCAAGTATCTGATTTAGATAAAGGCTCCAGCGAACTGGGTAACGAAGCAGAGGCTTCGGGGAACGTGAGGATATTCTTGGTATCCCTCTATGAGCTGCCAAGTGATTATACTAGGCTCATGAGAGGTTAAGGTCTGCGTTAGAAGAACTAAGAGTATGCCTTGGTTGCTATACGAGCGACCTAAAGAGGGGATGGATAGGGGATAGTCGACTATACACGGTCGTACCCTAGATAGCATTTCGTCAGGCTACCTACCATCTTTGGTCAAGCGTGTACGTACGGAAAGGCAGAGAACACCCAAAAGACCATAATTGCTATCTAATTATGGTTGCGGTAAGGCTTGGATGTGGGTTGGCCAGTGTTGTGTTCTCATACAGGATTTATCCTGTCTTGTCTTTCACTAGTTGAGGGAGTGGTCTCGTGGGACCATAGCCACGTATAAGAAAAACAGACCTTAGCATCTGCATCGGCAGATAAATCGAAAGCTCCCGACCGAGTCCTGTATTTCTTGATTTGCCCTGTGACAGGACTCGGATGGCACGATGTGATACATGTGCATACAGTCATGGAAAAGCGATTCACGATGAATGCGTGGGAAAAAGGGCGCGGTTGGCGGTTAGCGTAATCCCTAGTGGCCCTAGGTGGTTGAACCCAAACCGAGATACGAAAACGTGCAATAGGTAAGCATAATCCCTAGCAGCCCTAGGTAGCATAAGTCCTAGTTGTACAAACAATAATTCATGTTGGAAGACCCTAGCTAGGTTTAGGGTAACAGTCCAAACCGATCTTAAGGATCATGGAACTATGTTAAAGTAATATAGAATCTCATGGGAAAGCCCGTATGGTCTACGGCAAGGGACTGAACATTTACATGGAATAAAACATACAAGTTGAGTAACCTATATATGCGATATATTAGGTTGACATGGACCATTACACGACTTTTGAGTGAGGGTCATTCTTGGTTAACACATGACACGGTGGGGATACTAGTACGGTAGGTGCAGAGCTAAAATACAGGATAGATATCACGGGGCGTTATACGTGACAGATATCTTGGGGATATTATACTTGATAGAAACCTGACGATGTGATACCTTGTTTTATCTTGACATCGTTATTTATCATGACACCTTAGTTTATCTGAGTTCAGTAGTTCATCCTGTTATTTTGATTTAGCTTATCTATCTTGTTATCATGCTTATGTTCATCTCAGTTTCTCATGTCAATTAACTTTACTAGTTTTTATGCTAATAGTAGATAGGGCTTACTCAGTCTTTTTGACTGACCCGTTTTGTTTTGCCTCTTTTCTTCCGTTCCCCCCCCCCCCAGGTTACAGGGAGGAAATACTGTTGTTTAGTTCGGACTTCTTCTGCTTGAAGGTCATCATGGATGGCTTGGACTTTTCTTGGCTAATGGCTACTTTACTGTTTTTACTTGGGGAATAATTTATGAAAATGTCTTTATGCTTCTTTACTATTGCAAGACAGGTTTTGATGTACTCTGATGTAAAAGGCTTTAGACCTTATTTATTCATGTTATGAAAGTTTGATTTTACTTCCGCTATTTTATATGTTCTGTCTTGTGATATTTCTGTGCATGTTTACCAATAATGCCCCTCTAAAGCTAGTGCATTCTTTTGCGAGTGACCCTAGCGGAGGCGGGGTGTTACAGATTTGTTTTAAACAGTGTACTCATCGATCAAGAGCAACAGATTAAATTATAAAGAGTATGATACGATCAATGTCTCGAGTTTAATCTTGGATATATTGGTTAAAAGAACTATACTACATTGAAACACTAGTCACGTAAAGGTTATATCGAATTATTGATCTTATTATAACTTGGGTAACAACGATATTTTGCTAGATACCACTCACTGTTTATAATTTAAATACTGTTTAATTATTGCCAATGTTATGATAACCTATAGGGTCACTCTATAGAACGATTAAAAGGAGAAGCAATTTTGGGAAAATAAAATATCGATATGTTGATATTTTATTTAGAGTTGGAATACGTCTTTGGGTGGTTCCTAATTTTATGGATAACGATGGTTACAAAGATAAGCATTCTTCATTTTGTAAGGCATGCTTCCATATATACTAATCAGATTAGATCTAAAAAGTTAGACTACCCTAAAAAAAATCTCGAAACCCTAAATTGAGAAAGATGGCTAGCACTGCAAATATTCCCCTTCCTCTTCGATCTGTATGACAATCGAAGAAACGACCGTTCGTGGATTACTTGTAGGGGCTCGGTAGCATGTCATGCTATTTGATTCGGTACTTCTATGCTTCTCAATTTCAAGATGAATTTGATTCTCATGGATTTGGCCTATCAGGTATGAATTCTAACCTAAAATATTTCGATTTACAAGTTTAAAGCATAGATCTTGTTAAATTGGTTGCAATTTCAAATTATACGATATGAATTCGAACCAATTTTCCTTTCATGGTATCAGAGGCAGGTTTGCTATAATTTGTACTTCAAATTCAGTTTTAGGTTTGTTTTGTATCCCTAATTATTCGATAATGTTGAATGTAGAAATTAAGGGTTTGATTCCAAATTGATTTAAATTAGGAATGTTATATGGTTTGATTCATTTTGAACCATACTGGGTTTTTGAACTATTAAAGCTTGAAAAATGGATTTAATCTCAGGTAGAAATTTTATCTGTTTATATGAGTAAACAAGGACGTAATAATTTTGAAATTGTTTGATTGATAAGTATGTATAACTCGAATTTATCATGCATTTCCATCTAAAGATTATAAATTGATTTTACTGATTACAAGTCAGTAAGATGATCTTCAAGTTACTTTGATTTTAATGAAGCCATAAATATGAAATTGTTGAGACAAAATTTTATATTTGAACCTTTTATTTGGAAATAAAATCAAAATTTGTTTGATTTATGAACATTAATATCTTGACTCTGTTATATATTTAACTGATATAATAATCAGGTCTAGATTAAGATCTTATGTATATTCAAGTCGAAACATATATATGGATATGTTATGAACACAGAAATTACAAAGCTGATAAAAAATCTATTTAAATAATGAAATTGTTTTCATTGTAGAATATTTTATATGTGATATAAAATTAGAAATAGAATTGGATATATATATATAATATGATATTACCTATCTGTGTAAAAGGATTATTCCTTTTATCAACCTAAAAACTGTGTAGTATTGACACAATGTTTTTTGTAATAAAACAATTGGTTGTGTCTTCATATATTTGTTTAAAACTATTTTGAATCATAATATATGTATATACACACATTTCAAATGTGTAATTGATATGATAGATCACTTCCCTGAATATATACATGTGTGTGTGTGTTGACATGTGTGTGTGTATATATATGTATGTATACTGTAAAGAATTATAATCTCCAAATAAGAGGATTATAACATATTTGATATAAAATGATTTTATATGTGATATAAAATAACTTTATATGTGATGAAATCATTTCATTATAAATGATTTTACATGTGATAGAAAATAAGCTAGAATGGGTTTGTGGATTTAAATGTTTGGTTAATTCTCTTGGTTTGAAATGTTTAAACCATATCATATTATTATTGATGTTCGAAAATGAATTGATTTCAGTATAATCATAATATTTTCTTTCGTTATAAACTGAATTGAATAGTGTTAATGTGTATGATATTAATCCTATTAAGTTATCATTTCTTACTCATCATATTTGGTTATAAACCTTTATATGATACTGATGACATATATAAATGGATCCCTGATGCAAAAACCCTTAAATTGATTATATATTTATATTTGATATAACTTGGGATATGATTCCATGGGTTAATATTTTGTATTGATCCTACTTAAGTATTGCTAATCTATAACATGACAATATAGTGGTAGTCTAAGTTATATATATTTTTTTGAACTATGATTCCTTTCACTGAAAAACATAAACAAAATTTGTTTTTTTTTTGTTCAAAATGAAATATGAATTGATATATTTTATCCATTCAGTGATGTAAATCATGATTGCAAATTCTTATCTGTTAATCCCTGTAATAAGTATTGTTTGATATGACATATGTATGAATCATTGAGTATGTTGATGAATACAACTCTCTTAAAATTCTGGTATCATATTTGTTTTGATTTGATCAGTCAAATTTCAAACCCCATAATGATTTGGCCTTCTTGAACATCATATAATATAATTCTATATGTATGATTGAATTAGATGCAATCTCTTTCAGCATTGAATCAAAGTTGGTTGATTTGTGATATTAAATTTTCCTGGATCCAATATCTCAACAAAACTATTTTGATCAGTTTTGATATATATACAAAGGATTAATGATATGTTAATTGATATGTTTTATGCCATACTTCTAATTTCATATCAGTTTTGAACTGTTTTGATTGGCGTTCTGATTGATTTAATGACTGCAAATAGAACTGAAAATTTAATGACAGCAAATGACTGCAAAAAGCATACACATGTGGATCTATTTATATAAATAACTTGATCTAGCCCATAAAATAATTTTAGCAAATTTTTTGACTAAAATCAATTTGATGAGCATTCACTTTCATGATAATTAACCTTTTCATGAATATATGTCTACTGGACAAATGTCTAATACCAGTAGAGAAATTATACTTTAACCATTTTAACAAATATACACAAGAATGATATGTAGCAAGTTATGTTAATATTCATCTGGTGTTAATATATATGTTTATACTGACAAATATATGTATAAATATATGCATGAATGTTCGATTCATGTTTGATATGACAGCGCTTTGTTAAGTTTGAATACGTTTGATGTATTCGACTTAAACGCAACATATAATCTATATATTTGATGTATTAAATTAGAATAACCCTGTAATCAAATTTTTTTTTTATATAGGGAAGCATCAATTCATATAATACAACCTGAAAATGTTTCAGGATAATGGGTCAACTCAAAGATTGGATCAACAGTACCCTATACTGATGTCATGGTTTTGAGAATTAAACAAGTATGACTTGTTTTTCATTTCGAAATGTTTCATGTGTGTAAATATTAAAATCTTGCTATACAATTTTTATCATAAACAATGTTGTATGACAGTGTATCAATATGTAGATATGTGTTTTAATTTTGAATTGTTGTATGAACTTTGTTATAAATAAGACTATATAAAACAGTATATCAACATGTTATATTATTTTGATTTATTACGTGTCTTTTGCGTTTGTTAATATACGTATAGAAATGAATGTATGAGATTCATTGTCAAGAGCCGAATAGATATTCATATTTAGTTTTGAACCAGTTTATGTGTTGGGCTTTATGAACTTCTTGGAAAAAAAATTGGGCCTTATAATAAATCAGTTTTAGTTTATATAAATGCATATATAGATGGGTTCACTCAACCACCTTTTATACATAAGTGGGCCTTAAGTTGTTTTGGTCTGAGTACTGTGTAAATCTTGAAATGGAATTGATTACTTGATATTTAATGTTAAAATTTATGAATATGATTTCTAATATTCTACATTCGAGCTTTATGTTAACCAATTGTTTTTATTTTATTTGAAATGTTCGAATAAAATAAACTTGGTTTTAATATCACATATATATATATGTATGTGGATATGTACTTCATATATTTTAATCCAATTAATATTACGAATATAAAATACATATATTATGATATATGTAAATAACTCTGATATTGTTCGCCACTACGAAATATAAAATCTTTCTAAAACAAAATTTGTTGTATTAAATCATGGTGAAGTCTTCCAATAGTACACCTATCAATGTCCAATCTCATTGGATGTAGGTAACGCCAAAACGTTGTGCATCCTTTTATTTTGGTTACATGTGTTAGGAGTAATTCTGGTGCTTCGACTTTATTATTAGGTCCGATTTAACTAAGGCTGCATAATAGTATTTATGGCCTTAGAGACAATAGCATGAATTATTCTCTATTATGAGCAAATGGATAATTCTAAACAAAATGTTCATCATGCAATCCAAGAGTTATATATACGATATAATCGACATAAGATGTCTACCTAAAATGTTGTGTTTTGGGTTGTTAGCCAAAGCTAGGTCGAGGCATGCCTAGATATGGATCTTGGAACACCAATATATATATATATATATATATATAACGATATGTATATATAAACATAGGGATGTTAATTTGAGTGCGAGCGTAATTTAGTTTAAATAATACATTTATATTAATATAATTTTTTATTACCAAAACTTTATATTTTCTTGAATGAATATTAAGAATCGGTTATTATTTATTATCTACTATAGATATTAAATAATAAATAACTCTAATAATTTAAATTAATCCTTAAGAAGGATAAACTGAATTAAATTAAATTTCTTGACTTACACTAAAATTTGAGGATTGTCCTCAAACAAATTTGAACGTAATTGTTTTACAAATATCGAAGATCTAAAACAAAGCTGAAGTGTGACTTCAACTGAATAAGATATAAATGTTATAATGATCTACTTATACATTTCTAGTATTAGATACTAGATATGAATCACATAAATGTATGTAAATTTACAGAAATTGCAAAATAAGTAGAAATCTAATAAAAGGACAAGTGGACTTACGATTGAAAATGAAGCAAATGTTGCTAGGTTATCCATAGGAAGTTGGTTCTTGTTGTATATACTAGCTTAATTAAATAAATTAAATAACTGTTACTATGAAATTCCACTTAAAATAAATTTTATGAAAGATCCTTCTCAGACAAGTTTGAATTTCATTTGTAATAAAAGGAACAATTGTTGTTCATTTTGTTTAAATGAAATATCATATCGAATTTCATAAATAGTTAATGATTTTTGTAAATCATTAACTATTATGTAATTGACATAAATACTGAATGAATTAAATTTAGTGATTTAAATCCAGCTTACCTTTAACATTACTAGTCAACCTATATAAACAATAAAGTATATCAAAACTCTGTAATGATGGAATCTTGATTCATTTGATTTTGAATCATATGAAGAATGCAAATCTTGTTTATCAGCCAAAATAACTGAATCACCTTTCACTTGACATAGTGAATGAGTGATAAGTATTGGGTCTCATACATAATGATGTATATGGAGCAATGAATACATAAGCTAGAGGCAGGTTTTATTACTTCATCATATTTACTGATGATATCAGTAGATACATATATGTGCATCTTATGAAACACATACCGAAATCCTTTGAAAAGGTCAAAGAATTCAAAGTGGAGATAGAAACCAATTTTAATAGAAATAAATACTTTTCGAGAAGATTGAAAAAAAAGAATACTTAAGCCAACTATTTAATGACTATCTAGATGAGTTTGAAATTGTTTCACGACTCACTCCGCTTAGAACACCATATTGAAATGGTGTGTCTGAAAGGTGAAACACCCCACCTCCGTTAGGGTCACTCTCAAAGGGAATGCCCTAATTTTGGTGGAGGTTTATAAGTACAAGTCACAGATATACAAGATAGATATAAGAACACATATTTGTAAACAGCGGAAGAACAACAAACTTTATTTCATAAAGTCAAATACGTGTTACAACAACATCCTTTCCAAAAACATAACATAACACTTTCATAATCTGTCTTGAGTACATTATTTAAAGAAGCATAAATAAAACATTGATAAACTGCAAAAGCCCTATAGTGGGTTGTCCAAAGCCATAGTTCAAAACAGGAAAGTCCAAGCAATACATTTCTCTTCTTCAAGCTGGATGTTGAGGCTGATCAAGCTGCTGTGTTCCCTCCCTGAGGACCTGGGGGGGGAACGGAAGAAAAGAAGACGAAAGAAAAGTAGAGTCAGACATAAAGCCTGAGTAAGTCTAGTACTATTTTGTCTATGAATAAAGAACTGGGTATGATAAGTATAAACAAGAAGTGGGCAAACACTATAAACTTGGTTAAGTTGTCTAGGGTCGAATATACTATCGTACCCCATATTAATCTCTGAACCCATATACTAGTTTCCAATTTGCACCCCATAATCAGGGTGATGTGATCCATTCAATGATGATCGGCTCCTACTCGCGTAGTTACATGTGTCTTACGGCCCCCGATGTCTGTAGTTACCTATGCTGGTCCCACCATGGGGTGTATCAAGTCCCATAGTGGCAACCCGACACAACCTTAGAGTGCACAGGTATGCTACTGGTGTCCAGTGCCTTATTTTTCTGCGCCGGAGTGTGTGCACGCCCGCACTCCGTTAGAACCTACACTGCTACACCACCGCCGTCGCTTTGACCTCTTACAATCAGCCCAGTAATCGTGCCCCACCCTGCCTAGTTTCAGGGTATCCTGATACACCTTTTAGGGTTACTGCTGAAAAGGGTCCCCCGTTACTAGGTTTTCTATCTCTAGCCAACATGCTAAGTTGGTTAAGTGTTTCCTAACCTAACCCCACCAGTCCGTTTAGTTTAGCATGTTCCATTTTGATTAAGTCTTTAGTTCACTTAATCCTGACTCAGCCTTAATTGTCTTATTAAGGCCCTGACCTCTCACATTAGACAGGTATTGTTGTGGCTGCCTGTTGCCGGTTGGTTCCGGGCAGTCTTACGCCACAACTCAGTCTAACCTCGGGTCCTTATTGGGCTCCATGTTTAACCTCCCACATTGGATAGGTATTGTTGTGACTACTGGACAGCCGGGCGGTTCCGGGCAGGTTTACATCACAACTCAATCCAACCTCGGGTTAAACACATCGTATGTTCTACATTTACATATTTTGTCATTCTTCTCTATTTCTTATATGTAAATATTTGCGGCCCATTATTAAGTTAATGGTGTAAAGGTTACACCAATCACGGGCCCAACCCATACTTGAATTTGGGCCCTTCTATTTTATATTTTCATTCATTAATTAATTTTAACCCAACGTTATTTTCCCCCGTTTTACACGTCCGTTCATATATATTGGGCTTAGCCTTTTAAAGCCCAATTTAGCCATGCGAAAGGGGAGGCTTAAAGCGTGATTACATACACAAAGAGGGGAAAGTGAGCGCATGAACTTGCATATGACGTTGGAAATACATAATAGAAACTGGTGTACTTGCATATATATACTTTGGTCATAAAACATAGGTGACATGAATCAAAGCATGTGAACTTGTAATTGAGATATCATTATTGACACATGAACCTATATTTTTATTTAGGCATAATAAACATAAGCATGGCATAAATACTTCTAGCATAAACATGGCATAATGTCAAACATAAGCATGGCATAAATACTTCTAGCATAAACATGGCATAATGTCAAACATAAGCATGGCTAGCATAAACATAAACAAGTCATGTTCATAAGGTTTCTACATGTTTACAAAGGGGATACTTTGTTATTAACACAAAAGCATAGATCAACTTAATTATGGTTTAAGTCTAATCACATAACGATAGTATAAATATACTTATGCATAAATATTCCTAATCATGGTGTTTGCTTTAAACTTGCAAAAAGGGATTTTTGAGTCTAACCTAGCCATGTCTCACATATGTCATCATATAATTCTTTTAAACAAGATAGACTTAATCATAGATTTCAATTATGCCAAATATCATTCATAGCCTAGCCATATTCATAAGTTTGCAAAAGCATGACTTAATACATGGATTATGGTGTCAAAATTCCAACATAGTTTCATATGAACTATAACAACCAAACTTGTTTCAATTACTTGCAAAAAGATTTATGCACAAAAATATACATCATGATGGCATAATAACAAAGCCCCAAACTCGCATGAATTTCAATCAACTACATACATGTAGCTTCAACATAGATTACATAATTTGCGCAATATTCCAAACGTATACTTGCATAGAACTACCGCATGTAGTTCTTTATAATGAATAACATAATTTTGCACAAATATGAATTACTTTATTTTCCCAATTCAAGCATACAAATCAATACAGTTGTTTATTCATACCAAAGTAATACTCTACTTACAATGGTTGCGGCGAATTCTCTAATTAAGAGATATGATTCCTTTGTTGAATTGATTGGCTTTAGGTTGCTTGAATTGCTTTAGGCTTTAGAACTTTCTTCCTAATTCTCTCTTTAGTTGGCGGCTACTCTTAGTCGTTCCTCAGCAACATGGCGGCTATGTTCTTAATTTGAATGAATAGATTAGGGTTTAGTCTAGGGTTGTTTATATAGAGGTTAGGAATTGATTAGGACCATTGATGTTGCTAGGTTAGATCGTAGCCATTCATTAGATAGAGAGACCAATTAGAACCCGCCACCTAGCCCTAATGACAAAGCAGACCACAGAAATTCGACCAAACACAGACCTGGCCAGCCAGGTTGACTGGGCTCGACCAGGTCGACACCCCTGTCGACAGGGCTGTCGACAGCCCTGTCGACATGGGTAGCCCAGGTCGACAGCCCAGTCGACCTGGGTGGCCCAGGCGGGTGTTCTTCCACCCTGGCCCAATGGGCCCCACTTCGGAATATTTAATTATTTAATTTTGTTTGAATTTTAAACTTAATTTAAAAACTTCCGAAGGCCATATCTTCTTCATACGGACTCCGTTTTTCGAAAACTCGGACTCTATTTCGCGTATTTTTCCGAGACGAACGCAATGGCGTATCCCGTTTCCCTTGGTTCTTTGATTTCAAATTAATTATACTTTAATTTGTTAATTTCACAGTTATAGAATTTTCGGGGTGTTACATTCTCCCCCACTTAAAAGGATTTCGTCCCCGAAATCTTCAAGTTAGGAGGAATGTATATCCTAACATCCAATCATCCATCTACTCATCCATTAAACACGAGCATCCATTGTCCTTAAAAGATTTCTAATGCTTCATGATCATATGCAAAGTGTGTGTGTACATGTACTTGTCTAATGCAAAATCAGGCGGTCTACTGATTCAGTTGACCTCCTTAATGCGAATTATGTAAGTGCCATGAATCCATTATGTATGCAAAATTTCCTATTCTTGATTCTACATGAGTGCACAATCATTCAATACAAATGCAGCATCCACATGACAACACATTAAAGTTCAATCACATACGAATGCAAACATATATGCATATGCAATATGAAGTGACTGAGCCGATCTAAAACCTAGATTGTGTGTGTATATGCAACCACGAGCAACTACTAGCAATCACTTGCAACCATCATCCATAACATGTTTCAACTACATGTTTTCATCCAAAGGTTTTCTACCTAAAAGATACGGTCGAGGAAATATACCTAAAAGATAGATAAAAGCGCAACTTAAGGAAAAAGGAAAGATCAAGGATGTACCCTCGAACAGAAAAGGGTAGGCAGTACGTATTCTAGCTTCAGTTTCCCAAGTCGCGTCTCCCTCGGCGTCGCTCCACTGAACTTTGACGAGCTTGACTTCGCGGTTGCGTAGCTTCTTCACTTCCGTTCCTAATATGCGGGTTGGAACTCTCCTTATGGTTGCTTCGCGCTCCACTTCGGCCTCTTCGAGGATATTTGGCTCTACCACTTCAGCAGACTCATGTAGACATTTTCGGAGATGTGAAACGTGAAAGACGTTGTGGACTCCAGCCAACTTCTCGGGTAGCTCTAATCTATAGGCCATTTTCCCAATCTTCTCGATAATAGGGAATGGCCCTACGAATCTTGGCGCTAGCTTTCCTGTGGTTCCAAAACGAACAACGTTTCTTAGCGGTGATACCTTGAGAAAAACTCTGTCTCCAACCTCAAATTCGAGGTCGGTCCTCCTCTTGTCGGCATAGGACTTTTGTCTGTCTTGGGCCGTCTTCATCCTTCTTCGTATTAAGTCTACTTTCTCTGAGGTCTCTCAGATCATATCTGGTCCAAGTATGAGCTTATCCGTGGACTCCCACCAACAAGTGGGCGATCGGCACGGTCTTCCATATAAAGCTTCGAAGGGCGCCATTCCTATGGTTGCTTGATAGCTGTTGTTGTAGGCAAATTCCACCAAAGGAAGGTGGTCTTCCCATGTCCCTCCGAAGTCGAGGACGCATAGTCTTAAAAGGTCTTCCAAAACTCTGTTCACTCTCTCTGTTTGGCCGTCGGTTTGGGGATGATAGGCTGTGCTCAAGCATAACTGCGTTCCTACTGCTTCTTGCAGACTCCGCCAAAACTCGCTGGTGAAGATGGGGTCTCGGTCACTAACAATGCTAGATGGTATTCCATGGAGTCGAACGATTTCCTTGAGATAAAGTGATGCTAGGGATGAGGCAGTTCTTTTACTTTTGACAGGTAAAAAGTGGGCGCTTTTAGTAAGCCTATCCACTATTACCCAAATGCTAGTGTTGCCTCTCCTAGACCTAGGCAGCCCATCGATGAAGTCCATTGAGATGCTATCCCACTTCCACTGTGGGACCTCCAAAGGATGCAGCAGTCCGCCAGGCTTTTTCTGTTCTGCCTTAACCTGTTGGCACACCATACACTTAGAAACGAACTCTGCCACGTCCTTTTTCATGCCGTTCCAAAAGAAAGTCCTTTTTATGTCTTTGTACATTTTATCTCCGCCTGGGTGTATCGTCATCTTGGAGTGATGTGCTTCCTCGAGAACCTTCTTTATTAAATCGTTTGTCTGTGGGACGCATAGTCTTCGGTCTCGCCTTAGCAAACCCTTATCGTCGATGGAGTATCTGTTGAGGTGACTTGAAGTCTCACCCCTAATTAGCCTATCAATTATTTCCACAAGTTGAGGGTCTTCGCGTTGTGCTGTCCCTACTGAATCCACTAAAGTTGGCCGTACTTCGAGAGATGCTAGCAAGCCTGGTACGAAATCGGAGGAGGGCCTAAAGTCGAAGCTGGCTATAAACTCTAGGCTTTGTCTTTCAACAAACAATGGGCTTAGGGTCAATTTCTTTCGGCTCAACGCGTCTGCCACTACGTTGCCTTTGCCCGGAGTATAGGAGATTTCGAAATCGTACGAGGCAAGAAACTCCATCCATCTTTGTTGCCTCAAGTTAAGATCTTTCTACGAGAAAAGATATTTCAACGATTTATGGTCAGTGTAAAGTTCGAACTTCTCACCTAGGAGATAGTGTCGCCAAGACTTGAGTGCAAAGACGATGGCGGCTAACTCGAGATCGTGGGTTGGGTAGTTCTTTTCGTGCACCTTCAACTGTCTCCCGCCATAAGCTACTACCCTTCCTTCTTGCATTAAGACGGCGCCTAGCCCTGTCCCACATGCATCCGTATAAACAGTGAACATCTTGCTCCCATCTGGCAGCGTCAAAAATGGGGCTGTTGTGAGAGCCCTTTTTAGTCGTTGGAAAGCAAACTCGCAATCCAAATCCCAATTGAACACTAGATTCTTCTTAGTCAATTTCGTGAGCGGAGCTGAGATTTTCGCAAAATCCCTTATGAACTTCCGATAGAAACCTGCTAGTCCTAGAAAACTTCGGACCTCAGTTGCATTCCTTGGTGTCTTCCAATCTTGTACCGCCACTACCTTAGCAGGGTCCACTGCTAACCCTTGTTTGGATACTATGTGCCCAAGGAACCTCACTTCTTCTCTCCAAAAGTGGCATTTGGAGAATTTGGCTTTTAGTTGATGGACTCGCAAAGTTTCCATGATTGCCCTTAAGTGTTGAGCATGTTCCTCTTCACTCTTTGAGAAGATAAGGATATCATCTACGAAGACCACTACGAATTTGTTGAGGAAATCTCTAAATACCCTACTCATCAGGTCCACGAAGTAAGCAGGTGCATTTGTCAAGCCGAAAGGCATGACAAGCCATTCAAAGAAGCCGTCTGGGGTTCTGAACGCCGTTTTATCGATGCTATCTTCAGCCACCCTTAGCTGATGAAAACCGGTTGCTAAATCGAGTTGGGAGAAAACAGACGCTCCTACAAGCTGGTCAAATAAATCGTCAATTCTAGGGAGAGGATGCCTATTCTTTTTTGTTAGCTTGTTGAGCTCCCTATAGTCAACACATAGACGGAGTGAACCATCCGCCTTTGTAGCGAACACCACCGGAGCGCCCCATTCTGAAATGCTTCTCCTAATGAACCCCTTTTCTAGAAGCTCTTTAATCTGTTTACTGAGCTCTTTCCTTTCTCGTGGAGCCATATGTCTAACGGGCAACGCAACGGGCTTTGCATTATCTACAAGATATATGCGGAAGTCTATTTCCCGCTTCGGAGGCAAGCCCTTCACCTCTTCGAAGACATCCGGATATTCCCGGACCACTCTAACTGATTGCAAATTTTCAACAGAGGCATCTAGCGATTCAAGATAACTAAGCATAACCGCATACGAGGGATTACAAGAAATTTCCAAAGTATTACCGAGCTGGGTTAGGAGCCTAACAACCCTTTTCACACAATCAAGGATGGCCCCATTACGGGATAGCCAATCCATACCCAAAATCAAACCATACCCCGAAAAGCCCAAAACAAAGGCATTACATTGAAATTCTACACTTAGAATAGAAATTTTCAATCCCACACAGATCATAGACAAATGAGCTGGGCCCCCAATTGGGTTTGAAACAATTAAGGGGTCCTCTACCATACTAGTTTTTAGGTGCAGAGATTCTACTAAAGCAGACGAGATAAAGGAGTGTGATGCGCCGGAATCAAATAAAGTGCGAACGGGGTGATCATAAAGATAAATTACGCTTTCTACAGAAGTATTTATACCTCGCTGTTGCAATGGTGGCGCTTCTAGCACATGAACCTGTGCCCCTGGGGTGGATCCAGCACCCTGCCCCTGTCCTCGTTTCTTTGGGCAGTCCTTAGCCCTGTGGCCTGTCTGACCGCATGAAAAGCACCCACCATTCTCCTTGGCCTTCTTTTTCCGGCAGTCCTTTACTAAGTGCCCCACTTTGCCACAGAAATTGCACTTCCTCTTCTCTTTGTTGCCTTTTCCGCCTTTCTTAAAGTCCGCCTTCTTAGGCTGCAAACCCTCTTTCTTCCCTTGATAGCTTTCTGCCTTTGTCTCCTTCTTGCCCTTATCCTCTTCATTCAGCAATGCCATTTGCACCAATCTTTCATACGTGGCCCCCATGGGTATATGGGTCATGGCCAAACTGTGTAATGGCTCATTTAACCCTTTGACGAAACGGAGAGCCTTCTTGTGCGGGGTGTTGACTAGGTCGAGCCCAAACCTAGCCAGCTCATCGAACTGATTCACATACTCTCTGACAGTCTTGTCTCCTTGCTTAAGAAATAAGAATTTTTCCAACTGCAAACTTCTTTCCGCATCTGAGAGAAATTTGGTCTCAAACCTTGCCCTAAAGTCCTCCTATGTCTCCACTGATCTTTCAGCATTAGTGACTTCCCACCAGTAGGAAGCCTCGCCCTTCAATAGCCACACCGCCAGTTGTACTTTTTGTCTATCCTCTACCTCAAAGATGATGAATAGGTCCTCAGTTTCTTTCAGCCAATTTCTAGCTGCTACGAAGGACTCAGTTCCATGGAAATCCCTTCCTCCCATAGCTTTAAAATCTTTGCATATCTTAGCGAATGTGTTTCCCCGAGGAGGAGGTGGAGGAAAAGGTGCTGCTGCAGCTGGATGATTTCCTTCCGCTGGGGGAGGAGGAACGGTAGGACCTGGCTGAGTGGCCCTTGCTTCTAAGAACCGTCTAAACCAACCAGGTATTGGCACCCCTTCCGGCAAGTTAAGTTCTTGGGACATGCTGAAACAAAAAGGATAGGTTCAAAACGAAGGATAAGAGATAGTACCTACGGCTTTGGGGAGTGGACTTTGCCTTTTAAAAATAAAATAATATTTTTCTTTTAAAAATGCTTCTTTAAATTTCCTTTTTGAAAATAAAATTTCAAAACTTTTTATCTTATCTGGTAAACCTATGCTCTGATACCAAGTGAAACACCCCACCTCCGTTAGGGTCACTCTCAAAGGGAATGCCCTAATTTTGGTGGAGGTTTATAAGTACAAGTCACAGATATACAAGACAGATATAAGAACACATATTTGTAAACAGCGGAAGAACAACAAACTTTATTTCATAAAGTCAAATACGTGTTACAACAACATCCTTTCCAAAAACATAACATAACACTTTCATAATCTGTCTTGAGTACATTATTTAAAGAAGCATAAATAAAACATAGATAAACTGCAAAAGCCCTATAGTGGGTTGTCCAAAGCCATAGTTCAAAACAGGAAAGTCCAAGCAATACATTTCTCTTCTTCAAGCTGGATGTTGAGGCTGATCAAGCTGCTGTGTTCCCTCCCTGAGGACCTGGGGGGGGAACGGAAGAAAAGAAGACGAAAGAAAAGTAGAGTCAGACATAAAGCCTGAGTAAGTCTAGTACTATTTTGTCTATGAATAAAGAACTGGTTATGATAAGTATAAACAAGAAGTGGGCAAACACTATAAACTTGGTTAAGTTGTCTAGGGTCGAATATACTATCGTACCCCATATTAATCTCTGAACCCATATACTAGTTTCCAATTTGCACCCCATAATCAGGGTGATGTGATCCATTCAATGATGATCGGCTCCTACTCGCGTAGTTACATGTGTCTTACGGCCCCCGATGTCTGTAGTTACCTATGCTGGTCCCACCATGGGGTGTATCAAGTCCCATAGTGGCAACCCGACACAACCTTAGAGTGCACAGGTATGCTACTGGTGTCCAGTGCCTTATTTTTCTGCGCCGGAGTGTGTGCACGCCCGCACTCCGTTAGAACCTACACTGCTACACCACCGCCGTCGCTTTGACCTCTTACAATCAGCCCAGTAATCGTGCCCCACCCTGCCTAGTTTCAGGGTATCCTGATACACCTTTTAGGGTTACTGCTGAAAAGGGTCCCCCGTTACTAGGTTTTCTATCTCTAGCCAACATGCTAAGTTGGTTAAGTGTTTCCTAACCTAACCCTACCAGTCCGTTTAGTTTAGCATGTTCCATTTTGATTAAGTCTTTAGTTCACTTAATCCTGACTCAGCCTTAATTGTCTTATTAAGGCCCTGACCTCTCACATTAGACAGGTATTGTTGTGGCTGCCTGTTGCCGGTTGGTTCCGGGCAGTCTTACGCCACAACTCAGTCTAACCTCGGGTCCTTATTGGGCTCCATGTTTAACCTCCCACATTGGATAGGTATTGTTGTGACTACTGGACAGCCGGGCGGTTCAGGGCAGGTTTACATCACAACTCAATCCAACCTCGGGTTAAACACATCGTATGTTCTACATTTACATATTTTGTCATTCTTCTCTATTTCTTATATGTAAATATTTGCGGCCCATTATTAAGTTAATGGTGTAAAGGTTACACCAATCACGGGCCCAACCCATACTTGAATTTGGGCCCTTCTATTTTATATTTTCATTCATTAATTAATTTTAACCCAACGTTATTTTCCCCCGTTTTACACGTCCGTTCATATATATTGGGCTTAGCCTTTTAAAGCCAAATTTAGCCATGCGAAAGGGGAGGCTTAAAGCGTGATTACATACACAAAGAGGGGAAAGTGAGCGCATGAACTTGCATATGACGTTGGAAATACATAATAGAAACTGGTGTACTTGCATATATATACTTTGGTCATAAAACATAGGTGACATGAATCAAAGCATGTGAACTTGTAATTGAGATATCATTATTGACACATGAACCTATATTTTTATTTAGGCATAATAAACATAAGCATGGCATAAATACTTCTAGCATAAACATGGCATAATGTCAAACATAAGCATGGCATAAATACTTCTAGCATAAACATGGCATAATGTCAAACATAAGCATGGCTAGCATAAACATAAACAAGTCATGTTCATAAGGTTTCTACATGTTTACAAAGGGGATACTTTGTTATTAACACAAAAGCATAGATCAACTTAATTATGGTTTAAGTCTAATCACATAACGATAGTATAAATATACTTATGCATAAATATTCCTAATCATGGTGTTTGCTTTAAACTTGCAAAAAGGGATTTTTGAGTCTAACCTAGCCATGTCTCACATATGTCATCATATAATTCTTTTAAACAAGATAGACTTAATCATAGATTTCAATTATGCCAAATATCATTCATAGCCTAGCCATATTCATAAGTTTGCAAAAGCATGACTTAATACATGGATTATGGTGTCAAAATTCCAACATAGTTTCATATGAACTATAACAACCAAACTTGTTTCAATTACTTGCAAAAAGATTTATGCACAAAAATATACATCATGATGGCATAATAACAAAGCCCCAAACTCGCATGAATTTCAATCAACTACATACATGTAGCTTCAACATAGATTACATAATTTGCGCAATATTCCAAACGTATACTTGCATAGAACTACCGCATGTAGTTCTTTATAATGAATAACATAATTTTGCACAAATATGAATTACTTTATTTTCCCAATTCAAGCATACAAATCAATACAGTTGTTTATTCATACCAAAGTAATACTCTACTTACAATGGTTGCGGCGAATTCTCTAATTAAGAGATATGATTCCTTTGTTGAATTGATTGGCTTTAGGTTGCTTGAATTGCTTTAGGCTTTAGAACTTTCTTCCTAATTCTCTCTTTAGTTGGCGGCTACTCTTAGTCGTTCCTCAGCAACATGGCGGCTATGTTCTTAATTTGAATGAATAGATTAGGGTTTAGTCTAGGGTTGTTTATATAGAGGTTAGGAATTGATTAGGACCATTGATGTTGCTAGGTTAGATCGTAGCCATTCATTAGATAGAGAGACCAATTAGAACCCGCCACCTAGCCCTAATGACAAAGCAGACCACAGAAATTCGACCAAACACAGACCTGGCCAGCCAGGTTGACTGGGCTCGACCAGGTCGACACCCTTGTCGACAGGGCTGTCGACAGCCCTGTCGACATGGGTAGCCCAGGTCGACAGCCCAGTCGACCTGGGTGGCCCAGGCGGGTGTTCTTCCACCCTGGCCCAATGGGCCCCACTTCGGAATATTTAATTATTTAATTCTGTTTGAATTTTAAACTTAATTTAAAAACTTCCGAAGGCCATATCTTCTTCATACGGACTCCGTTTTTCGAAAACTCGGACTCTATTTCGCGTATTTTTCCGAGACGAACGCAATGGCTTATCCCGTTTCCCTTGGTTCTTTGATTTCAAATTAATTATACTTTAATTTGTTAATTTCACAGTTATAGAATTTTCGGGGTGTTACAAAAGGAGTAATCACACCTTATAAGTTATGGTATGAATAAGATAAGTCATATAGATTTTCCAATAAATTAAATTTAGAACTTTAATCCTACTAAAATGATTTTAAAGACACCATATAAGATATGGACAAGGAAATGTCCTAGTGTGTCTAGTGCGCAGATTTGGATGCATGGCGTTTATTAAACGTCCTTCCTCTGATAAGATCGGACCCAAATAAGATAACTATTTTGTGTAATATCCACAAGATATAAATGGATATTATTTCTATAAATTCTCTGAAAATAAAATGTTTATTGCTCAAATTGGTATCCTTTATAAAGGAGAGTCGGTCTCTAAGATACCGACAGGAATGAAATAGAAGTCGAAATGTCTCGAAACCACAAAATGTCATTGAATTTTGTATAGACAAGAAATTGAGTGGGAGTGACACAATAATTCAAATGTTATTTGATAACACATTAATTATTGTAAATAATGTTAGTTTTTAAACAAGAAATATATACTGATTCTAGGAAAGAAAATATTTGGGTTAAGAAGTTCATGATTGAACTTAATTCATTGTTGATCCAATGATATACATTGCGATAACAATATGGTTGTTGCTCAGGCCTAAAGCATTAAACTCATTATCGATCCAAACATATATTTAAGAAATATAATTCTTATTTGAAATTGTTCACAGAAGAAATGAACATATCTGCAAGGTCACAAAAGTTGTAATGTTATAAACCTACAGAATTAAACTCTGTTGCAAAAGAAGTTTAACAGTCACACTAGTTTCATGAGTATATGATACATGAATAATTCACTCTAATGCAAATGGGAAATTTTAGAGTTTTTGCCCTAGTGGCAATTCATTTGATGAGATTGATAACACTATTGATGTTATTATTTTATTTGGAATAAAATATTATACTATTATATTATATTTACTGCATAATATAAATATTAATATAATAGAAGTCCTTAGATTTATAATACGGAATTGTATAGTTCGAGTAAGACCTTGAAATTGAGATTATATAATATGATAAGTATTATAATTCTTAAATGTCCCTAGTCGAGTTTTATTGTTTATATAGGACAACAATAAAGCGTTGAGACTAGTATGTTGATTTACGGATACTCACGTCTCATTGATCGTTAACATACGTGATACTAATGTCAAAACATAAATATGTATTGGAGAATATCATATTGGGCTGACCCACCGTGAGATAACTACGTGGAATGTAATTAACAGTATCATAAGTTATTCTCATAGTGACAGTGAAGTAGTGGTCCTCAAACCTGAAATCATTATAATTTTATTCGAGGATATTTTTGTTTTGATATCATCTAAAGTTATTTGTAACAGAGTAACGATAACGGTGATTATGGATACAACTCGAATCGAATGAAAAATATGAATGACCTAGATGGAATTTAACCCTTATTCATAGTGATATCTATGGGCCTTTTGATTGAGTGAGACTATGAAATGCATGGTCGTGCTCAAATATTGATTTGTTTTAAACAGTCTACTCATCGATCAACAAAAACGGATTAAATTATAAATAGTATGATACGATCCATGTCTCGAGTTTAATCCTGGATATATTGGTTAAAAGGATTATATTACATTGAAACACTAGTCACGGAAAGGTTATATCGAATAATTGATCTTATTATAACTTGGGTAACGATGATATGTTGCTAGATACTGCTCACTATTTATATTTTAAATACCGTTTAAATTATTTCCAACATTATGATAACCTATAGGGTCACACAATAGAACGATTAAAAGGAGAAGAAATTTTGGGAAAATAAAATATCAATATGTTGATATTTTATTTGGAGTTGGAATACGTCTTTGGGTGGTTCCTAATTTTATGGATAACGATGGTTACAAAGAGAAGCATTCTTCCTTTTGTAAGGCCTTCTTCCATATATACTAATCGGATTAGATCTAAAAGGTTAGACTACCCTAAAAAAATATCTCGAAACCCTAGATTGAGAATGGCGGCTAGCACCGCAAATATTCCCCTTCCTCTTCGATCTGTATGACAATCAAAGAAACGATCATTCATGAATTACTTGTAGAGGGTTGGCGGAATGTCGTGCTATTTGATTCGGTACTTCTGTCCTTCTCAATTTCAAGATGAATTTGATTCTCACGGTTCGACCTATCAGGTATGAATTCTAACCTAAAATATTTCAATTTACAAGTTCAAAGCATAGATCTTGTTAAATTGGTTGCAATTTCAAATTATACGATATGAATTCGAACCAATTTACTTTTAGGTAGTGTATATATTGATCAAAAGATGATAATTTAGAAAGATTGAAGATTGAAGGATTCCAAATAGTTAAAATTCGACCAAAATTTGTGTCTACTAGATTATGATCAAACTTCCAATTTGATGGAATGTAATTAGCAGCTGTAATGGTAGAAAACATGTCAAGCTTTGTTTCAGACAAGCACAATAACTGAATATTCTTTTTTTATGAAGAATTTGATCTCACTTTACTTCGAGGGAAGATTCATTCCCCTCACATTCCAAAAAGAAATGTTATGCATCATAATTTTTGTTGGAGAGGATCTACTAGCGAAGCAGGATGCTTCCTTGTAAGCTTTTTTGATTGAAATTTCTGGTTACCCGAAGGCAACACATCATCTTGTTTGTATTCGGCACCCTCCGCTATATCATCCAATCCAACTAAATTTAAAATTGCTTTCTTTTTCTTACCTTTCTTTAAATTCTTAGCAAACTTAGAATCAGAAGCTAATTTACTGGCTTTAGATTTTGTGGAGTTTGAAGGAGAATTCTTGGCAATATCATGATCATTGGAAGTATTAGAAGGTGGTGGAATAATGATCCCTTTTGGAGGATTTAAATGTGAATAAGGTGATGAAGAAAGGTCAACAGAATCATTTAATTTCCGATTAAAAGAGGAATTAGATAGGATTTGGAAGCTAAAAGAGGAATCACTAGCAGCAGAGTGATCTACTGAATTGGAGGAAAAGGTAGAAGAACATGACATGGATTTGTTAGAGGAGGAAAGGTTAATATGAGAGGAAATTCCAGAAGAGGTAGATGCCACTGTTGATTGATCATTTAGAATAGAAAAAGGATTGCTAGTATGAAATTCATTTTGTACTACTTCATTAATGATATCATCAAATACTTGTTTGCCTTTTTGCTTATTGACCATATTAGCTGTTTCTACATCCAGTGATACCTTCTTTTGATGCACAACACAGTTGCCTTTTTCATCTACTATCATAATATGTTGACTTCCTCTACCTACAACATTATTGCTTATATTCATTTGCTCATCATTATTTACTTGATCATGGAAACCAGTATTACATTTACCCCTAATTTCCAAAACTTCTCCCATTGCATTATCGACATCTTTTTCCATATCGGTTCCAAATTTACATCTTTTCTTTTCCACCCTTGTTTCTTCTTATTAACTACTTTAGTCCATTCATAATGGTTGTCATGAACCGGGGATTTAAACCTACTTCTATCTTTAACCATATTAATAGGAACATGCCTATGCTCTTTCTTTGTAACATTCTGAGTTCCTTGAAAATTCTCTTCCTTATTGTGTACATCACATTGAACTGTTGCATGACCAAAAACTTTACACTGAGTGCATATGCTTGGCTTTCCAATCATATGAAACAATAACCGAGGGGCAATTATCACCAAGACCTCCCAACTCAATAAATTGAGGTAGATCAGATTCTGCATCAATTTCAACAAGAACTTTGGCATACCTAATTGAAAGGACCCAAACTTCCCTATAAAGGAAAGTACGGATTGAATTGAGAACAAGATAAATCAGAAACACAAACAGAAGAACATTTCATTGTAATTACAACAATTTACATCAGAGTATAAGAATATTCCAGAGTGTGAATAATTATTATGTAACAACCCTGATTTTTGGGTCCAATTTAAAATTTTATTTTAAGTGATTTTAATGAGTTTTCGATATTTAAAATAATTTATTTAAAATAAAAATGATTGAAAGTTGATTCAAATCGAAGTTAGAATGAATAATTCAATTCTAATTATAAAAAGAGTTGGAAATAGCGCGGTAGTTTGAAAAGTCAAACTTGAACTTTAACTAATCGTACAGGACGCAAAATTTAACGGATTTTAGTGAAACCTAAAATATTAGAATCTATTTAAAAATATCTTTCCAACGAATCCGAAAAATTGAAATTTCATAGCGGAAATCAAAAGTTATGGCCAATTCAATTTTTAGAAAGGTCGCTGTAGAATTTATGTATATATTAAATATGGCCCGAAAGGCTACTTTTCACATATGAAGGAATTTCGACTTGAAACCACTTCCATTGAGTTCGAAATGACGTTTCTGCATTGAAAAAAAGTAAACACTTATATATTTTGAGTTTCGAAAATTATTTGTTTAAAAATGTATTTTTAATATTAAATATATTGGCCTTAAAAATAGCCATTTTTCAAACAGTCTCAGAATTCGAGGAAAATAATTTTATTGGGTTCGTATCGTCAAAACATAGCCAAAAATAATTTTTCTGGATTTTTCTGACTTCGTTTGTGACCCCAGTAAAATTAGAAAGTACGTTCGAACTAAAAATAAAAGAATTAATTTGAAAATAAAAGAAACATGCTTTTGACTTCAGAATTGGACTTCGGCAATAGCGCTATTGCGTTCAGAAGGCATCAAAACCTTAAGAACGACAGTAAGCAGGCCAAATTCCGAGTTAGTGGCCAAACGGACCTTTATTGGGCTAATTAATTATTTAATAATATTATTTTATTATAAAAACACTATTCATTCATCTCCCCCATCGTGTTCAGCCGAACCCATAGCCGCCTTCCCCTTGCCACCTTCTCTCCTCCCTATCTCCTAATCCACTCACTTTTAGACTCAGCCGTAGTTAAACTTTTTGTAGCTCTCCTCAATCTCTTCGATTCTAGACAAGTTCCACATTAAACCGTTGCCCGTAGCTCTCGAACCACCTCCCCAAACCCGCAGCCTTTAAGCCGCCGCCGCCCCCTGTACATGCCGCTGCACCCCCCTAGGTTCCCGGCGTGGATGCGCCTCTCGTAGCTCTCCAATCTCCCGCAAACCGTTCGCAAAACCATCGACTACAGCTCCCGAAATCTAGATTCAAAGTTTTGAACATTTCTGAAAATTTAAGGTATGAATATTTCTGATTTTGCGACGCTTTTAAGCGTTACAGCGACAGTTGTTAAAAGTCAGTTCTGATTTATTTGTATGAACTTCGAATTGAAATCTTTCAGATCCGTAACTGCCGTGACTTTGAACACGAGATCCGATTGAATCTGAACCTTCCTTTCAAATCCGAGCTAGGTGAGAATTTATTTTTAAATAAATTTAATTAATTTGAATATTATTCTTGCGTATGAGAAGTTGAGAATCAAAAATAATTGGATCAATGATGGATGTTAATATAAGTTGCAGATCTGAATTGTTGCGATGTTATGACAATAGATCTGAAATTTTAAATGTTAGATGTGAAATTTCCTCATTCAAAATTAATTAATTAAATAATTACTTTGTTGTGACACAGTAATCCCATGGTTAATCTTCAGATCTATTTTGTTTAGATATGATTGATGATATTGCTATGTTGCTATGTTAGATAATTGTAAATCTATATGTATTCATCACATGAATGTTATCACACAAAGTCAAACCTTATACTTTGTGTTATGATATGATGTTGAAGTTGAACCGTTATGTTAATGCATTAAAATTGAACGATGAATTAAAGATGACATTTTTATATGTTATTTTAATGTAAAAATTGAACGATGAATTAAAGACGACATTTTTACATGTTATTTTAATGTAAAAATTGAACGATGAATTAAAGATGACATTTTTATATGTTATTTTAATGTAAAAATAGAACAATAAATTAAAGATGACATTTTTATATGTTATTTTAATGTGAAATTGAACGATGAATTAAAGATGACATTTTTATATGTTATTTTAATGTAAAAATTGAATGATGAATTAAAGATGACATTTTTATATGTTATTTTAATGTAAAATTAAACGATGAATTAAAGGTGACATTTTTATATGTTGTTTTAATGTAAATTAGAACGATAAAGTATAAATGACATTTTTAGATGTGATTATAATGAGGGATTTCACCATATGTAAAGTTTACATTTTTATTAATGTAAATATATAAGAATTTCACCATATGTAAAGTTTACATTTTTATTAATGTAAATATATAAGAATTTCACCATATGTAAAGTTTACATTTTTATTAATGTAAATATATAAGAATTTCACCATATGTAAAGTTTACATTTTTGTTAATGTAAAGCAAATAAGAATTTCACCGTATGAAATTTTCATTATTTTTAATGTAATTAAAATAGAAATTTCATCGTATGTCAAAATTTACATTTTTATATGTAAACTATAAAGTGAAATGATATTGTATGTTAAAAATTACATTTTTTGTTTGTAATTAAAAGGTGAATTTCATCGTATGTCAAAATTTACATTTTTATATGTAAATTATAAAGGGAATTAACGTTGTATGTTAAAATTACATTTTTCTTTGTAATTAACATATGAATTCCATCGTATGTTAAAATTTACATTTTTATATGTAAATTATATAGGAAATTATACTGTAGATCAAAAATTACATTTTTCTTTGTAATTAACAAGTGAATTTCATCTTATGTCAAAATTTACATTTTTATATGTAAATTATAAAGTGGATTAATGCCATATGTTAAAAATTACATTTTTCTTTGTAATTAACATGGAAATTTCATCGTATGTTAAAATCTACATTTTTATATGTACATTGTATAGTGAATTACACCATAGGATAAAAATTACATTTTTATATGTAATTAAAACATGAATTTACATTGTGTGTTAAATATTACATTATTTATATGTAATGTCTATAGGAAAGTATACCGTATGACAAAAATACATTTTTCTATTCAATTAAAGGATGCAATTTCATTGTATGATAGAATTTGCATTTTTCTTATATATATATATATGTAACATAAAATGAGAATGAACATTAGAAATAAAATTTATTTATTTTATATGTAATTTAGATGTAGAAATGTGACATTGTAATTAAAAATCATATTTTTACTATGCGAATTAGAAGTAGAGTTTGCAGTGTAATTAAAAATCATATTTTTACAATGTAAATTAGAAGTAGAGTTTGCATTGTAATTAAAAATCATATTTTTACAATGTAAATAAGGAGTAGAGTTTGCATTGTAATTAAAAATCATATTTTTTTCAATGTAAATTAGAAGTAGAGTTTGCAATGTAAATAAAACTTACATTTTTATATGTAAATTTAAAATAGGATTCACTGCAAATATAAGTTACATTTTTATAATGTAACTAAGATGAGAATGTACACTGAAGTTGAAATCTACGTTTTTATATGTAATTTAAAAGTAGGATTTTGTATGTATCAAAATTTACATTTGTTTTACATGTAAATAAAGAATATAGGAATTTGCATAGGAATTAAACTTACATTTTTATGTAAATAAAAAAGATGGAATTTACATTTTCAATGTAAGAAAAGAATGAATTTAGGATGCGGTAATATAATCTTCATTTTCAAATGAATTAAAATTTAGTAAGTATCGGTAATTGTGTAGAGCGTTGTTTTAATCAAACGACGTTATTATGATTTAATGATTATATATATAATTAAAATTAAACGAATAGGGCGTGGTAGTTCGCGTTTTGAAATCGTACTTTTAAACGACTATACAAGAAGGTCCGACCGTTGGATTTTCTTGAAACTGAAACCGATAGGACCGTCTTGGAAAAATCTTTTCAACAATATATACTACGTTAAGATCCAACGGTTAGATTCTGAGAAATGTGAAAATCAAAATTGTTTGAATGCAGCGCCATAGTCGCCCATGGACTTAAAGCGTCGTTATATTAAAATTTAATTACTTTGAATAATTAAAATAGGAATGAATCGTTAATAAAAATAATTATTAATGTGTAAGAAGGATTTTAAATATATATATATATATATATATATATATATACGAGGATTATTTGGAAAGTCCGAGTTTATCTCATTCCAAATAATTAAACGACGTTTACAAATCCAAGATTGGAAGACGGCGATTGAAGACCGTCAAATCTTCACATCGAATGGACGATGATGACTGTTGCCTTAGAATGGCTCGCTACCATGATAAGGTAATAGTAGGAGTTGCCCGGACGTAGTGTTGATTTGTACGGGTTTGGCTTTCGCTCAGACCCAGAGCATGAGCTTATAAATGGATTGTGTGTCTGACATCGTACTCCATTATATATCATGTTATTAATCTTCTGTCGAATGTATGGATGTTTGGTGGAGGAGAATTTATTCTCTTGCTTAACACCCATTCATATATTTCGGCAAAGGATTGGTAGTGTGATATGGAGTGATGATGCGGCATGCTAAGATGCATATGATCAAGGCTTTGTTGAAAAGCAGGCCTTGTGGGACGATCAAAGCATAGTTTGTTTAGGCATAGTTTTGTGTATAGCATGACTTCGCGAGCCTCACACACCGGTGGAGTCTAAAACGGGAGAAGGGAACACAGGGAGAGCAGCACGTTTCTTTCTAGCTAGAAGTGGTGTTTGGGTATTAGCACGGCCCAACATTTTACTTATGTGGATGATGGAATGAGGCGCCTCGGATGATAGGTCTTATAGGATTGGGAAACGTGTGTTCAGGAATAACTAATCCGCAACTCGTATGGCGGACCGGCCCAGCAGCTTTCCAAGGGTTCACTGCGGGGGATCCTGAGACATTAGCTAGAGTGTCTCGAATCGGTAGGAGCTCCTCCCTAGCCTTGACTCATGATGGAAACCAATTTCCAATACGACCCCATTCGGATTTGATTGTATTACTAGTATGGAGGCATAGTAGTATGGGATACTATTCTTCCTAGGATTGATACATTTACTTTGAAATGTTTTGATATATACTAATAATAATATTAACTCCTACTTGCCGTATTTAGCATGTTTAATCACTATAAGGTAAAACCCTATCCTTTGGTTTGTGTTGCATTGTGTGATGGGACCTGGGTCTTATGGTGATTCCATTTTTCTAAAAAGCATGACGTTGTTGTACGATTTACTTATTAGTTGTTTTTGACACTTTTATGCACGGCAATCCATTAGAGCAGACCCGTTCCACGTTAGCGGCGTGGTCTTTGGATTTGTCCTATTAATAGTGATTAATTAGTTAAGAATTATCACACCTGTCCCACGACTAACCCGTTGTTTGTTTCCACCTTTTTGCAAACTCGGATGCCCTCTTTCCACACGGGAAGTCGAGCAGTTTGTCTACATGTTTATCTCTTTAGCAGGATCCTGGATTGAAGCTTAAAGCTGTGTCCAGAACATTGGAAGTCTTCCGCTACCTTAGTTATTTTACTTCCGCTGCAATGTATTATAATATTGTAATTTACCTTCCGCTGTATTATTAGTCAATATACTCTGATATTCTGTACTCTGATGTAACATTTATTATTGATGTTATAAAAGTCTGCTGTTGTTGTTCTGATGTATTGTATTCCCAAAGTTAACGTAGGCGGGATTTGAACGGTTTTGGTCGATTTTGCGATCGATTAAGGCCGGGCAAAATCCGACTCGTTACAGTTGGTATCAGAACTTTGGTTAGCTCAAATCTTTGGGGTACAACTCATTAGAACTGAACAAAAGACTCATCAGGGATTGGATTAGTAATATCCAATAAGAATACTCATTAGAGATAAGATCAGCAGTATCCTAGAATGAGAAAACTCATTAGAGATGGGGTTAGTAATGCCCTAGAATGAGTTGAGAGTAGCAAGCCTATAATATACGTATTTGTGATTAATTATAATCTATTTTGGAAAATATGATTTGTGAATATATAAAAAGTTATATATTTGAAAGTTAATCAACTAATAAAATTATTTACACCAATGGAGAAAATATATATATATGAATTAGTTAGTTAATTAATCCACTTTTAGCTCCGTTCCTTTTCGAGAACGAAAAGTTTTTAAGTGGGGGAGACTGTAACAACCCTGATTTTTGGGGCCAATTTAAAATTTTATTTTAAGTGATTTCAATGAGTTTTCGATATTTAAAATAATTTATTTAAAATAAAAATGATTGAAAGTTGATTCAAATCGAAGTTAGAATGAATAATTCAATTCTAATTACAAAAAGAGTTGGAAATAGCGCGGTAGTTTGAAAAGTCAAACTTGAACTTTGACTGATTGTATAGGACGCAAAATTTAACGGATTTTAGTGAAACCAGAAATATTAGAATCTATTTTAAAAATATCTTTCCAACGAATCCGAAAAATTGAAATTTCATAGCAGAAATCAAAAGTTATGGCCAATTCAATTTTTAGAAAGGTCGCTGTAGAATTTATATATATATTATATATGGTCCGAAAGGCTACTTTTCACATATGAAGGAATTTCGACTCGAAACCACTTCCATTGAGTTCAAAATGACGTTTCTGCATTGAAAAACAGTAAACACTTATATATTTTGAGTTTCGAAAATTATTTGTTTAAAAATGTATTTTTAATATTAAATATATTGGCCTTAAAAATAGCCATTTTTCAAACAGTCTCAGAATTCGATGAAAATAATTTTTTTGGGTTCGTATCGTCAAAACATAGCCAAAAATAATTTTTCCAGATTTTTCTGACTTCGTTTATGACCCCAGTAAAACTAGAAAGTACGTTCGAATTAAAAATAAAAGAATTAATTTGAAAATAAAAGAAACATGCTTTTAACTTCAGAATTGGACTTCGGCAATAGCGCTATTGCGTTCAGAAGGCGTCAAAACCTTAAGAACGACAGTAAGCAAGCTAAATTCCGAGTTAGTGGCCAAACAGATTGAATTGAGAACAAGATAAATCAGAAACACAAACAGAAGAACATTTCATTGTAATTACAACAATTTACATCAGAGTATAAGAATATTCTAGAGTATGAATAATTATTACATATTGGAAATACAATATTAGAGATTTAAATTACAAAGCAGCGGAAAAATAATACATAACACAACTGAAGGAAACACACGGATATAGATGTAACGACCCAAAAATCCATGCCAATTTGAGCTGATAAATATCCTAAACATTCAACTCAAAGTGCACGAAAATTCAGATCATTAATAGAAATAAATAAGAGGATGAGAAAGATAAGATAGAACTAAGAGAATAGAAGAAGAAGAACACAACTGAGCAGAATCAGAGTAAACACGGATCTCACAGCGGAACGAATAAAATGTATTATATAACATAACTTTGAAATACAAACTGTATTGTATAGACATTCCATTATAAGAGTACAATACATCATATCACAATGGAAATAATCTCTAAATACTAACGGTGAAACCTTCTGCCTTTAGCTCCTCCAAGTGTATCTGTAAAATCCTAAAACACTTGACTGCCCGTACAAATTTGGGCACCCAAGAGTTTAGGGAAAACAAACAAAATAAACTCTGGGTCAGTCATGGGACTGGTGTGAGTAAATTCCAACCATACGGTTTAACTTTGAAAATCCTTTTGAAACAAAAGGATAATAGTAAGACCAACCCACACATAAACATGGACGGTTTTTACCTTACTATAACCCAAAATATCTTGATATCAAAATCCAGTGATATTATAATAATGTCTAATCAAGTAAATAACCAAATAGTAGAACGCTTGCATCTCACGCTCTACATACATAGTATAAAATCAAAAACCGCAGGGCGCTTATTGGAGATTGGATTCCAACTATGACAAGGTATGGGACCACCTACCGATAGTGTACCTCTAGAGACGAATACACTGGGTTCAACAAGAACGTCTTGCAACCCGGCCCACACATGACCGACCACTCATTTCGCTTGAGTGTATCGAATGTATATCACCAACGGTTGGACTCAAACCACCATTTCCCGAAAAGAGACAGCATCGATATAGGTTAAAGAAGTAAAAGGATTTTCTCTAGATAGGTGATTATACACCTCTAATGGGAGCGACCCACATAGCCATGTTGCTTGCCCGATTTTTGTCATTTCCCGGTTGTGAAGCTTGAGGCTACGTCTATCTTTTAGAACATCTGGCCACCATACACTTTGAATGCCACATCGTCAAACCCGTCAAATCACTAGTTAATCTTCTCAAAGATATTACGGGTATAAAAGCTAAGAGAAACGAATTTCTCCGCCACTAGACGTAATACCTTGAAAAGATCGTCTTATGTGACCGTTAGGAATACTCAGTTAGACATTCGTCCATACAAGTTGTCCTAGTACTGGACAAACAGAAAACACCATTCTGAAACAGGATGACCCTTGTATTTGACTCCGTCTTCAATTGTCTTCAGCATAATCAAATTCATAGCGCTTATGCCTATACGGAGTGGTTTCGGATAATATATCCAACCGGTCTCTCCGCATTGACAACGATGGTCAAAACACTTCGATAGTCGGTTATTTAACTATCGAAGTAAAAACAAACATCCGTTCAAACATCACACATCGCTGGCCCATTCAAATATTTTCCCGTTTCCTATATCTTCCTAGATATTTTCTCAAAGCTCGTTAAGCCCTTCACGCTCTGGAAAACATTTCCAAATATTATAAACCCTTATTTTTCCATATTCTTGAAACCATATGTCATTAACTGACACGACCCGAACTTCCCCGTGAAGGAAAGCCCGGATAGCGTTGAGGACAAGACAAATCAGAACGCAAACAGAAGAACATTTCATTGTTATTACAACAATTCCATCAGATACAAGAATATACAGAGTATAAATGAATAATATACATTCGATAAATATCAGAGATTACAATAAATTACATAGCAGCGGAAAATAATACAAAACACAACTGAAAGTAATACACGAATACAGAGCTTTCCGAGCATCGTTCCAGCTATAAATCAGGACCCTGTGAATATAAATCTGCAAAACCAAAACTACTAGCTGCCCGTGTGGAAAATAGGGGCACCCAGAGTTTAGGTTAAAACAATAAACTCCAGGTCAGTCATGGGACTGGTGTGAGAACTAAAACAGTTATTTAAAACTTTACTTTATAGATAGTAATTCAAGGGACCACGCCGTAAAACACGGAACGGGTTTCCTCCCAAGAATACCAGTGCATAAAACAACACGGCGCAATGCTAAATAAAGAAAAATGAAGCTGTTATAAGACCCAGGTCCCATCACACAATGCAACGCAAGCCGGAGGATAGGGTTTTTACCTTATAACAGCCAAAGCATGCTTGATACGTTTAAAACACATTATTTGATACTATTAAAAGTGTATAGTGTCAAAACAATTTCAATCATAAATATCAATCATAGGCGGCATGAATGACCCATACCACTATGTCGCCATACTAGGTTCTACAAATAAAACCGAAACACACGTATTGGAAACTGGATTCCATCATGAGTCGAGGCAAGGGGCAAGCTCCTCTCCGCGTTCGAGACACTCTAGCAATGCCTTAGGACCCCACTCTGATCCTTTGGAACCTCCAAGGCCGGTCCTCTCTTACTTTTGAGGATTAGTTATTCCTGAACACACGTTTCCCGGTCCTTACAGACCTATATCCGAGGCGCCTCGTATCCAACAACCACACAGGTGAAAAGTATATAAATGTCAGGGCTGGTAGGTCACTGACACCACCCTAGCTAGAAAGAAACGTCGTGCACTCCTTGGGTCCGTATCCCGTTTTTGACTCATACCGAGGTGTGAGGCTCACGAATTCACGTTATACACAAAGCTACGCCACACAGGCCGTGCTTTGATCATCAACCACAAGACTTTGCTTTTCAACAGAAGCCTTGATCATTTGTCACTTACGCATGCCACACTGGCAATTCACTCCATGCGACTGATGTCCATCGATATACAACCTCTGAGCTCGTACGTCTCAGAGAAGGACGTTAAGCAAGAGAATAAATTCTCCGCCGCCAAACAGATGTATATTTAATAGGGATCAATCAACACAGAATAAAATCCAATGTCAGACACACAATCCATTTACAAGTTCGTTCTGGGTCTGAACGAAACCGGAGGCACTTTCCTCGCATATCCATCCATCTCCAAGTACGTCTGGACGATCACCAACTGATTCCCTCATCCTGGGTGTACAGCCCAATCAAGATCATCAGTAATCACCCAAACGATGTGAAGACTTCCGGTCTTCAACCACCGTCTTCATCTTCGACATCTCGTCGAATCGGTTATCCAGAATGGGTATAACCCGGCCTTTCTGAATAACCCACGTATATGATAAACAAATGTTACACAAACACACAAACGCCTCATTCCAATCCAGAATATTCTTTTATTCACAAAATCACATTCTTAGGGAAAGGTTCCCATTAATTTTATCCAAGATAAATTCTTCTAAATTTATTCTTTAATCTTCCTTTGGATATCGTTTCAAACTAGTCGGGATTAGCGAACCACACCGAAGAAATTATTTATTTTATTTCCCAATCCCAACCTATATATCCCATGGAGGAAAACTGGTAATACTCCATATCTAACACCACGGTGTTATCGGTAAAATTAATTACCATTACACGTTCAAATCTAATTAAAGATTTAACTACCGCTTTGGAGCAAAACTGGTGGTACTCCATTCTCGATCACCTTTCAGATTTGATAATTTAAATTATCAATTCACTTTTTAATCTAATTAAAGATTCATTAAAACTCTACTTAGTTTTAATCCTCTTCAAAAATCAATATTCCTCCTTTAACTGGGTTAAAGAACCAATGTCATATAAAACACGATTCACGATAAACCCAAATCACATTTGATATTAAATACAAGGCTCTGAATAGAAAAAAAAAATATCGGCTTATATTCAATATCAAATTCTAAAACCAACAAATATCATATTGGAAATAACGATATAAAATATATCTTTCAAATCCCCATAACAATATCTGTATAGTCACGAAATCCAACATCGAAATATTCCGAAGATAATTTCGATTCAACTCCACTTTCACTTCACCTATTGGGAATATTGATTATTTTTAAAATCACTTTCAAATTCAATTTATTTACTTCAAAAATAAATTGTTTTTAATTCTAGTTCAAAACTAGTTCATTTCGATAAAAATCTATTTTTATCTTTTCAAATGTGGAATTCTCCAGCTCAATTCTTCCCAAATCATTTCTTATGATTTTACACAAATTATTAATATTTTTAATAATTTTATCAAGGCCCGTACAGTCGATTTCCCACAACGGCCATCGAACTGCACTTACAGCGACCTTTTTCGAATTTGATTTGGACATAATTCCAAATCCAACCGTTAGATTTTAAATTTCTAATATTCATTGGAAACCTCCTTTCGATACGAACCCAACGGTTCCAGTTTTAGGAGAATCTGACGGTCGGATCTCCCGTAATGTCCGTTTGAAATATATGGTCGAAATTCACGAACTGTTGCGGCGCGGCGCGTTCTATTCAGGCCATTATATTATATATATAATATATATAATATATATTTCGTCGATTTCTATTTAAAACGAATTTTATAAATCGTTTTAAATTCGTTTCTAAAACAATTCAACTTCTACATTCAATTTCAAATCGATTGGATTTCAATTCAACTCGAATTCATTTCCATTTTATTTAATTCGAATTCAAATTCGTTTCAATTCAATTCAAATTCAAATTCGTTTCAATTCAAATTGATTTCAATTTAATTTCGATTCGAATTCAATTAAATTTCAGTTAGTTTTCAATTCAACTTGAATTTGTTTTATATTCAATTCCATTCGAAGTCCTTTTATATTCAATTCAAATTCGTTTTCTTTTCAATTCGAATTTGCTATAATATTCATTTCAATTTGAATAAAACCGATATAAATATCGTTCACGTCAAAATGGCGCAAAACTAATCAACACGGCTTTATATTTTTCACAACTTCTTTATTCTATTCAACCAACGAATATTTATCCCATTCAACACATGAATCTATATTTCTTTCAACACACGACTAATCTCAACACATGAGTGCTGTCAACACATCACTATTGTTGTTATGTAAAATATTTTATAAAACTATGGTATCTATCGTTTGATTTTAATTAGACTCCTACTGCGAAGTAGATTCTAATTGTAAATATGATAAAGATGTGAATTTGATTATTAAAATATTTCACTCAACACATGAACATCGTCAACACATGACTATTTTTATATTCAACACATGAATTTTCTTTTATAATATTTATTGTTGTCCCGATTGGAATGAGGCCCAATCAATCACCATATAACGTTAATTATTTGGATTTTCATACATCACACGTATATAATAGCATTGAAAAATAATCAACCATCAACCAAAGTGCACTACACTGTATAAGCATCAAATATAGATACCTAACGCTTATAACAGCCTGTCAATCGATCGATCAACATATTTAATCAATCAGGATGAGTGAACTTCAAATTTCATCCCAACACCCGTGTGGGGTTTCAAACAATCACCCACAGATTTTATTTGTGCAGTTGGGCGATGTGTAAAATTTATCGACCCAATCAATATCAGTCAAATCAGTGTATATAAACAAATCGGCCGATTTGTTTATAAATATTTATTTATTCACTTTCACGTTAAAAATCATATTTTTAACGATAATATATTTTATTTCAACACATGAATTCCTTTTCAGTTCATTTACACCATAAAAATGATATTTTCATTTTTCTAATATATTTTAGAAAATTTCGGCGGCATAACGGCACGATACTAGAAACGGGACGAGGCCTAGCCTTATCCCCGGTCTAGTGAAGGCCCACGCCATTCACACATCAATCAATCCATTCCGTATCACCAAACAATTCAATTCAAACCAATTAGACTAACTAACTACACAACCAATCAATTTAACAAACAAGTCATCCATGGTCTGTGGATGACGGGTGTCGGGTGCTACTAAGCACCGTCTGCATCCTAGTATATATATAACTAGAAAAAGAGAATTTGAGTGAGAAGTTCTCACAAATAGCTATCCTAGCTCCACGACACTTCATTGATAGAAATCTTCATCGCTATCGCATCATCGTCATCTTTGTTGCCCGTAGCCACTACATATATAAAAATCACACATTTTTATATTTGTTGTCTTTAAAATAAAAATCACATTTTTATTTGTTCACTTTCAATTTAGAAATCATATTTTTATAATCACTATATATTTAAAAATCGAATTTTTTACTTCGTTATTCAATATATAAAAATCGAATTTTTACTTTGGTGTCATATAGATAAAAATTCCATTTCAAAAATATTGATTTCGCCTTTATAAAAATAAAGTTTTCGCCTTTATATAAATAAAGTTTTCGCCTTTACTATTTTTAAAATATCGTCTTTTCATTTTTAAAGATTTTACCTTTTCAATTTCATCCCTATAGAAATCACATTTTATTTTACTACCTATAAAAAGATGATATTTTTAATATTCCTAACATGTAAAAATTATATTTTTACCACTTCTATATAGTAAAGATTATATTTTTAATACTTTAAAAATATAAAAATCATATTTTGATTATCTTCCTTATATAAAAATTATATTTTTACTTCACTACTCATCTCAAAATATCGTCTTTTCATATTAAAAATATCGTCTTTTATGTTTTAAAAATATAGTCTTTTCATTTTAAAAATCTAATCTTTTACTAATTTAAAAATCCTAATCTGAAAAATAAATAATAAAGTAAATAAAGTATATAAATAAAAACAAAATTAACATGAAAAAAAAACTTACAGTCAATTTGCCGAAGAAGGGGGGGTTTGCGGGTTCGGGTCTGGGTGGGGTCGGGCGTCGCAGGCGAAGGGAAGGGGAGGAGGAGGAAGCGGCGGTGGCTCATCGGGGGGGGGGGGGGGGGGGGGGGCGATGCGGCTGAGGCTGCGGTCGTGGGGAGGAAGGAGAAGAAGGAAGGAGGAAGAAGAGGAAGCAGCGGCGGCGGCAGCGTCGCTGGGGGGGGGGGGGGGCGCGATGTGGCGGCGGCGGCTCTCCCCCCCGTCGCCCTCGTCTCTCTCTCTCTCTCTTTTTTTTGAAATCGATTTGAGAAAAAAAAGGGGGGCCAGCGGGTTAAAGGAGAGGTTTAAACTTTTTTTTTTTCAAAAAGTTGTCTTTCACATACGACCTCTAAACGAGGCCCACCGCCTGTCGTCCATAGCGTTTTACCCCCATTCCGAACACAATGGGATATGTATCGTAGGTTGATTTGATCGTTTGAATCAGTTTCCGTTAAATTTACATTTAAATCACTATATTGAATTTTAAACGTACATTTCAAATCACTGGGGTCACATACTAACTAGAAAAATTCCAGAAAAATATTTTCTAGCTTCGTATTGACGATACGGTCTAACAAAACTAGTTTCGTCGAATTCTGAGACCGTTGGAAAAATGGTCAATTTCCAGTCGATTAAAATCAACTAAAACTTGTCAAATGCGTTTTCCTTTGCCACGCTCACATATTGATTCGAAAAATTATGAAATTTGGAATCTAACTATAATTTGACACTGCGGATCCAACAAAAGTGGTTTCGTCGAAATCCGAGGTCATTTGCAAAATGTCTATTTTTAAGGGCCTGAATTCCATAGCGGCTATTCAGAATTTTCAACTGGACATATCTTTTGATTCCCGCTATGAAATCTTGATCTTTCGGATTCGTTGGAAAGATATCATCATTTAGACCCTATCATTTTTGGTTTCACTAAAATCCGGATTGTTTTGCACCCGGTACATTCAATTGAAGTTTGAAATCGAATTATCGAACTACCGCGCCATTTTCAATTCCTTTTATAATTATATATAAATATTTATATTCTAACGACGGTCTATATAAATATACACGTTCTAATTCTATTCAAAATAAATTTCTCGTCAGTTTTATTTAAAATAATCTATTTTAAATGTTCAAAATTCACTAAAATTGCCGAAATAAAAATTTTAAACTGGCCCAGATTTTCGGGTTATTACAATCTCCCCCACTTAAAACTTTTCGTCCCCGAAAAGGAACAAAGTCGAAAGTGGTTTGATTAATCAACTCTACGTTCGATCTGGCTTCCATTCTCCAACTTTTCAGTTTTTGAGAATTTTCAAATTCTTCAAAAATTTGGCTAACACCCTAAATTTTCGAAAAATTTCGCCATAACCTCCCCTGCACCGGGAGCATCGGGGAATTTCAAATAGCTTCCCCGGTCCTTCAGATCTCAAAAAGAAAAAGAAAAAGCCAAGCGGCTAGCCAATAGGCTCATAAAATCATCATCACCCAAACAAAACAGTAAATTATGTAGTAAACATGTACCTATTTATCGGGCAAACAAATTTTATTCTCTGGCCTCCTTGCTATGACCTGTTCAATGTAAGTATATGTATATGCAAGCAGTTGCGACCAATTATCAATACAATTCAATATTTGATTATATTAGGCTAAATGGTTAAAATTATCAAACAAATGAACAAACAACACAAACATCAATCAATTAGTGGATTAGAGTTTCAAATTCATAATTTTGATATATATACAAAAAATCATGTTTTTGATGCCAATTCACAACAAATGTGTTCTAGCTATATTGGTTTTGGTTCTCACACCAGTCTAATGGAAATATATAGATATCACACCTTCGAAACACGAATATGAATACTGATGATGTGGCCACATCACCAGAATTATCCCCGGGTGTCTAGAATGTGACTCTATATCTATCCAGTATATTAAAACTTCGACTATACGTTCATGACGCGTATACGCGAAATCTACATATACTCGATTGTCCAAATTCAAAATAAATAAATATTCAAATACGTTTAAAATGGATTAAATTTTAAAACAAAATTGTTTTCATTTGAAAAATATACTCTTCACACTCGTTCTAAGATACTACTGATCCTATCTCTAACGAGTCATTCTAATTGGATATTACTAATCCAATATCTGATGAATTCTTTCGTATGGTTCTAATGTGTCTTGTTCTCGAGCTCTGTAAACCAAAGCTCTGATACCAAACTGACACGACCCGAACTTCCCCGTGAAGGAAAGCCCGGATAGCGTTGAGGACAAGACAAATCAGAACGCAAACAGAAGAACATTTCATTGTTATTACAACAATTCCATCAGATACAAGAATATACAGAGTATAAATGAATAATATACATTCGATAAATATCAGAGATTACAATAAATTACATAGCAGCGGAAAATAATATAAAACACAACTGAAAGTAATAAACGGATACAGAGCTTTCCGAGCATCGTTCCAGCTGTAAATCAGGACCCTGTGAATATAAATCTGCAAAACCAAAACTACTAGCTGCCCGTGTGGAAAATAGGGGCACCCAGAGTTTAGGTTAAAACAATTAACTCCAGGTCAGTCATGGGACTGGTGTGAGAACTAAAACAGTTATTTAAAACTTTACTTTATAGATAGTAATTCAAGGGACCACGCCGTAAAACACGGAACGGGTTTCCTCCCAAGAATACCAGTGCATAAAACAACACGGCGCAATGCTAAATAAAGAAAAATGAAGCTGTTATAAGACCCAGGTCCCATCACACAATGCAACGCAAGCCGGAGGATAGGGTTTTTACCTTATAACAGCGAAAGCATGCTTAATACGTTTAAAACACATTATTTGATACTATTAAAAGTGTATAGTGTCAAAACAATTTCAATCATAAATATCAATCATAGGCGGCATGAATGACCCATACCACTATGTCGCCATACTAGGTTCTACAAATAAAACTGAAACACACGTATTGGAAATTGGATTCCATCATGAGTCGAGGCAAGGGGCAAGCTCCTCTCCGTGTTCAAGACACTCTAGCAATGCCTCAGGACCCCACTCTGATCCTTTGGAACCTCCAAGGCCGGTCCTCTCTTACTTTTGAGGATTAGTTATTCCTGAACACACGTTTCCCGGTCCTTACAGACCTATATCCGAGGCGCCTCGTATCCAACAACCACACAGGTGAAAAGTACATAAATGTCAGGGCTGGTAGGTCACTGACACCACCCTAGCTAGAAAGAAACGTCGTGCACTCCTTGGGTCCGTATCCCGTTTTTGACTCATACCGAGGTGTGCGGATCACGAATTCACGTTATACACAAAGCTACGCCACACAGGCCGTGCTTTGATCATCAACCACAAGACTTTGCTTTTCAACAGAAGCCTTGATCATTTGCCACTTACGCATGCCACACTGGCAATTCACTCCATGTGACTGATGTCCATCGATATACAACCTCTAAGCTCGTACGTCTCAGAGAAGGGCGTTAAGCAAGAGAATAAATTCTCCGCCGCCAAACAGATGTATATTTAATAGTGATCAATCAACACAGAATAAAATCCAATGTCAGACACACAATCCATTTACAAGTTCGTTCTGGGTCTGAACGAAACCGGAGGCACTTTCCTCGCATATCCATCCATCTCCAAGTACGTCTGGACGATCACCAACTGATTCCCTCATCCTGGGTGTACAGCCCAATCAAGATCATCAGTAATCACCCAAACGATGTGAAGACTTCCGGTCTTCAACCACCGTCTTCATCTTCGACATCTCGTCGAATCGGTTATCCAGAATGGGTATAACCCGGCCTTTCTGAATAACCCACGTATATGATAAACAAATGTTACACAAACACACAAACGCCTCATTCCAATCCAGAATATTCTTTTATTCACAAAATCACATTCTTAGGGAAAGGTTCCCATTAATTTTATCCAAGATAAATTCTTCTAAATTTATTCTTTAATCTTCCTTTGGATATCGTTTCAAACTAGTCGGGATTAGCGAACCACACCGAAGAAATTATTTATTTTATTTCCCAATCCCAACCTATATATCCCATGGAGGAAAATTGGTAATACTCCATATCTAACACAACGGTGTTATCGGTAAAATTAATTACCATTACACGTTCAAATCTAATTAAAGATTTAACTATCGCTTTGGAGCAAAACTGGTGGTACTCCATTCTCGATCACCTTTCAGATTTGATAATTTAAATTATCAATTCACTTTTTAATCTAATTTAAGATTCATTAAAACTCCACTTAGTTTTAATCCTCTTCAAAAATCAATATTCCTCCTTTAACTGGGTTAAAGAACCAATGTCATATAAAACACGATTCACGATAAACCCAAATCACATTTGATATTAAATACAAGGCTCTGAATAGAAAAAAAATATATCGGCTTATATTCAATATCAAATTCTAAAACCAACAAATATCGTATTGGAAATAACGATATAAAATATATCTTTCAAATCCCCATAACAATATCTGTATAGTCACGAAATCCAACATCGAAATATTCCGAAGATAATTTCGATTCAACTCCACTTTCACTTCACCTATTAGGAATATTGATTATTTTTAAAATCACTTTCAAATTCAATTTATTTATTTCAAAAATAAATTGTTTTTAATTCTAGTTCAAAACTAGTTCATTTCGATAAAAATCTATTTTTATCTTTTCAAATGTGGAATTCTCCAGCTCAATTCTTCCCAAATCATTTCTTATGATTTTACACAAATTATTAATATTTTTAATAATTTTATCAAGGCCCGTACAGTCGATTTCCCACAACGGCCATCGAACTGCACTTATAGCGACCTTTTTCGAATTTGATTTGGACATAATTCCAAATCCAACCGTTAGATTTTAAATTTCTAATATTCATTGGAAACCTCCTTTCGATACGAACCCAACGGTTCCAGTTTTAGGAGAATCTGACGGTCGGATCTCCCGTAATGTCCGTTTGAAATATATGGTCGAAATTCACGAACTGTTGCGGCGCGGCGCGTTCTATTCAGGCCATTATATTATATATATAATATATATTTCGTCGATTTCTATTTAAAACGAATTTTATAAATCGTTTTAAATTCGTTTCTAAAACAATTCAACTTCTACATTCAATTTCAAATCGATTGGATTTCAATTCAACTCGAATTCATTTCCATTTTATTTAATTCGAATTCAAATTCGTTTCAATTCAAATTCAAATTCGTTTCAATTCAAATTGATTTCAATTTAATTTCGATTCGAATTCAATTAAATTTCAGTTAGTTTTCAATTCAACTTGAATTTGTTTTATATTCAATTCCATTCGAAGTCCTTTTATATTCAATTCAAATTCGTTTTCTTTTCAATTCGAATTTGCTATAATATTCATTTCAATTTGAATAAAACCGATATAAATATCGTTCACGTCAAAATGGCGCAAAACTAATCAACACGGCTTTATATTTTTCACAACTTCTTTATTCTATTCAACCAACGAATATTTATCCCATTCAACACATGAATCTATATTTCTTTCAACACACGACTAATCTCAACACATGAGTGCTGTCAACACATCACTATTGTTGTTATGTAAAATATTTTATAAAACTATGGTATCTATCGTTTGATTTTAATTAGACTCCTACTGCGAAGTAGATTCTAATTGTAAATATGATAAAGATGTGAATTTGATTATTAAAATATTTCACTCAACACATGAACATCGTCAACACATGACTATTTTTATATTCAACACATGAATTTTCTTTTATAATATTTATTGTTGTCCCGATTGGAATGAGGCCCAATCAATCACCATATAACGTTAATTATTTGGATTTTCATACATCACACGTATATAATAGCATTGAAAAATAATCAACCATCAACCAAAGTGCACTACACTGTATAAGCATCAAATATAGATACCTAACGCTTATAACAGCCTGTCAATCGATCGATCAACATATTTAATCAATCAGGATGAGTGAACTTCAAATTTCATCCCAACACCCGTGTGGGGTTTCAAACAATCACCCACAGATTTTATTTGTGCAGTTGGGCGATGTGTAAAATTTATCGACCCAATCAATATCAGTCAAATCAGTGTATATAAACAAATCGGCCGATTTGTTTATAAATATTTATTTATTCACTTTCACGTTAAAAATCATATTTTTAACGATAATATATTTTATTTCAACACATGAATTCCTTTTCAGTTCATTTGCACCATAAAAATGATATTTTCATTTTTCTAATATATTTTAGAAAATTTCGGCGGCATAACGGCACGATACTAGAAACGGGACGAGGCCTAGCCTTATCCCCGGTCTAGTGAAGGCCCACGCCATTCACACATCAATCAATCCATTCCGTATCACCAAACAATTCAATTCAAACCAATTAGACTAACTAACTACACAACCAATCAATTTAACAAACAAGTCATCCATGGTCTGTGGATGACGGGTGTCGGGTGCTACTAAGCACCGTCTGCATCCTAGTATATATATAACTAGAAAAAGAGAATTTGAGTGAGAAGTTCTCACAAATAGCTATCCTAGCTCCACGACACTTCATTGATAGAAATCTTCATCGCTATCGCATCATCGTCATCTTTGTTGCCCGTAGCCACTACATATATAAAAATCACACATTTTTATATTTGTTGTCTTTAAAATAAAAATCACATTTTTATTTGTTCACTTTCAATTTAGAAATCATATTTTTATAATCACTATATATTTAAAAATCGAATTTTTTACTTCGTTATTCAATATATAAAAATCGAATTTTTACTTTGGTGTCATATAGATAAAAATTCCATTTCAAAAATATTGATTTCGCCTTTATAAAAATAAAGTTTTCGCCTTTATATAAATAAAGTTTTCGCCTTTACTATTTTTAAAATATCGTCTTTTCATTTTTAAAGATTTTACCTTTTCAATTTCATCCCTATAGAAATCACATTTTATTTTACTACCTATAAAAAGATGATATTTTTAATATTCCTAACATGTAAAAATTATATTTTTACCACTTCTATATAGTAAAGATTATATTTTTAATACTTTAAAAATATAAAAATCATATTTTGATTATCTTCCTTATATAAAAATTATATTTTTACTTCACTACTCATCTCAAAATATCGTCTTTTCATATTAAAAATATCGTCTTTTATGTTTTAAAAATATAGTCTTTTCATTTTAAAAATCTAATCTTTTACTAATTTAAAAATCCTAATCTGAAAAATAAATAATAAAGTAAATAAAGTATATAAATAAAAACAAAATTAACATGAAAAAAAAACTTACAGTCAATTTGCCGAAGAAGGGGGGGGGGGTTTGCGGGTTCGGGTCTGGGTGGGGTCGGGCGTCGCAGGCGAAGGGAAGGGGAGGAGGAGGAAGCGGCGGTGGCTCATCGGGGGAGGGGGGGGGGGCGATGCGGCTGAGGCTGCGGTCGTGGGGAGGAAGGAGAAGAAGGAAGGAGGAAGAAGAGGAAGCAGCGGCGGCGGCAGTTCGCTGGAGGGGGGCGCGATGTGGCGGCGGCGGCTCTCCCCCCCGTCGCCCTCGTCTCTCTTTTTTTTTTTTTTTTTTGAAATCGATTTGAGAAAAAAAGGGGGGGCAGCGGGTTAAAGGAGAGGTTTAAACTTTTTTTTTTCTTCAAAAAGTTGACTTTCACATACGACCTCTAAACGAGGCCCACCGCCTGTCGTCCATAGCGTTTTACCCCCATTCCAAACACAATGGGATATGTATCGTAGGTTGATTTGATCGTTTGAATCAGTTTCCGTTAAATTTACATTTAAATCACTATATTGAATTTTAAACGTACATTTCAAATCACTGGGGTCACATACTAACTAGAAAAATTCCAGAAAAATATTTTCTAGCTTCGTATTGACGATACGGTCCTAACAAAACTAGTTTCGTCGAATTCTGAGACCGTTGGAAAAATGGTCAATTTCCAGTCGATTAAAATCAACTGAAACTTGTCAAATGCGTTTTCCTTTGCCACGCTCACATATTGATTCGAAAAATTATGAAATTTGGAATCTAACTATAATTTGACACTGCGGATCCAACAAAAGTGGTTTCGTCGAAATCCGAGGTCATTTGCAAAATGTCTATTTTTAAGGGCCTGAATTCCATAGCGACTATTCAGAATTTTCAACTGGACATATCTTTTGATTCCCGCTATGAAATCTTGATCTTTCGGATTCGTTGGAAAGATATCATCATTTAGACCCTATCATTTTTGGTTTCACTAAAATCCGGATTGTTTTGCACCCGGTACATTCAATTGAAGTTTGAAATCGAATTATCGAACTACCGCGCCATTTTCAATTCCTTTTATAATTATATATAAATATTTATATTCTAACGACGGTCTATATAAATATACACATTCTAATTCTATTCAAAATAAATTTCTCGTCAATTTTATTTAAAATAATCTATTTTAAATGTTCAAAATTCACTAAAAATGCCGAAATAAAAATTTTAAACTGGCCCTGATTTTCGGGTTATTACATTAACGTTCAAAAACATTTCTCGCTTTTACACACTTCTTATTTTCTGTATATGCATTATTTATATTGGAAAATATTTCCAATTCCCAATATAACCATTTAATTCTACAATGATTGCTTTTCAAACATAATTCACCTTAAACCGCGAATGTTATCTCTCATAGAAACTGATCCTAATAAATCAAATTATCTTGGTTTTAACAATAAATATCATTATCGATTATATACATACAATTCGACAAAGCCAAATCCAACTATATCACTTCTTCGGAAAGACATATTTATTTCCTTATCACTTGGCTTAGTGAGTTTCAAACCTCTCTAGGGAATAGTGCTATATCTAATAATCACGCTTAAGCTTGGTCAACAACGCTAATTTATTGTTATAGTTCAAAAACTTGTCATACGCTGTAATATTCTCCTTTATAACTAATCTCGACATAATAGTCACGCTTAAGCCTAGTCAACAGCGTTATTTTATCGCTATAGTTCTAAGACTTGCAATACGCTGCCATATTCCACTTTATAACTTATCCCGTCACCTCTTTCCATTACAAAAATCTTGACATCTTTCTCCGTTACAAAAATCTTGACAACTCTTTCCGTTACAAAAATCTTGACAACTCTTTCCGTTACAAAAATCATGTTAATTTAGATTAATTTATTTCTAAGTTATTATCATTAGATTAATTGAAAACCAATCCATCTAATAATCATTTTCCAAATAAGCAGTTGATTTAATCAACTTCATTCTATCAGTAAATCCGTTAACTGATCTTAATTACTTCTTATCATTAGATTAATATAATTAATCTAATAATATTTCTAAATTGTTTTCTTAAAATAATTATCCATATATTTACTCGTTGGATAACTTCTGCTTTATAAACTTATTTACATGTCAATAATCGTTTTTATTTACTTTATAAAACGAACTCTAAAATACTGGTTTATAATAGGCTTCTATTATAAATTAAAATCTTCTCTTTAATTATAAAAAATATAATTTTTATAATTAACTTCGTTGATTCGCCTTACAGCCAATCAATTTTTTAACAAAATGGGTTTATGGTCGACTGTCGCTATTTTCTTAATTGATATCATTTATTGATTAAATCAACATAACGTTGAATTTCCATTCAACACGGTTCAAACAGTGCACAAACAATACATATAAATATTTAGGAATCCGGTTGAATTCCTCCAACCGGTTTCCGCATCCACAGATGTTAGTCAAATCAGTATCCAACCAATGATGTGTACATATGCAACGATATATATTTATTTCAACCAATTTAACTGTAATTTACCTAATCAACCATCACACAACATTCAACCATTAATATTTTAAAATAGATCAGAGTTAGTGAGTTTACTCACCTTTGCACGTTAACCGTTAAATAACGATTTGCATCAGTTGATCTGAACCAGGCGTTTACTTCTGCCCACAATTTGAAAGGATCACTCAATGGTTGCGAATCATCTTCATAACTCAGTCTGCCTTTGTACGGTTCCAATAAATTAGATTGTTCGCAGTTCGTTTTGAAGATCGGCCCATCTCCTTATTACTCGTTTCTTTTCTTTTTCCTCCTGGTATTTCCCAATGCAAGCATTATATTTTATTTTATTCCCTTTACCATTTTGGAACCCAGAACCCGTATTCTCTTCCCTTTTCGCTGTTGCAAAATTCTTTCTTTCTTCCCTTCATATCAACACGCTACAGTGACACCACGTTATTTCCACTATTGTCTAATTGCAGTTGCGATTCTACACTTCCCTTTTTTTCTCGGACTCGCTAACTTCTGCCAATACACTCATGCCAATCTCCTTTCACCATGTAAGCCGTGAATACATGGAGTATTCCCATGCCATAACCGAGAACACTTCTTCCCATTATTCACCGAACAACAGAGCCCATCCTGCCTTGACCCCATATTTTCAAATTCTTTATTACTCTTGCGAAACCCAATACCAATTTTATCACATCAACACTCGTTCAACCCCACAGCACACCATCAGAACGCATAAGTCCTTCCAACATACTGCTCACTTGCCAAAACACGACATGCAGTTACCTGCTGTCTTCTTCTTAACTCATTTCTACGCATGGAAACATGCCTGCATCCACTTGTGCATAGCTATATAAAGATATACGAACACTTGCACACGCCCAGTTGTTCCCTGACCCCACTTTTACACACGTAACCCTTGTATACAACCGTAGCCTGCCCCAACCGGTTTCTCCCCAGATCCATGCAACGTTCTGCCTCTCTCAACAATATCACGCTGCTCCCCCTCATGTTCGTTACTGTGCCATTCAAGAACTGCCAAGCCACTTCCTTTTTGCTTTCAACTCAAGTGTATAATTTCCTCTGCTCACAACTTCCATTCACCCATTTCCACTCTTCTTATGCATGCACCTCCTCTTAATTTAATAACGCGCCTGCTCCAGTGCTTCTCCATTTCGAAACTTTGTTGTTTGTTTCCAGTAATTTTTAAACATCACTATTTCTGAAAAAGAGTAATACTATTAAAAATCTTCCTCTCTACTGTACCCGGCGTCATACACTCCTTCCCGCAAGCCATTCCAAAAAGTCTCAGTGCACCAGCTTCCTTCACCATGCGACTTCGAGCAGCTCCAACATTCCAAGCTGTTTCAAACAGCATATTGCCTCCAGCACTAGCGCTCTCGGAAAAGAGGTCTGACCCGTATGCTGAGTGGAAAATGTTTTGCATTTGAGTTTAAATAAGTTTTTCTTTTCATGTTCCAGATAATTTTCAGAAGAGAAGAAAAGAAGCTGTGTATTTGTTTGTGGAAAAAACGAAAAGAATATACAACGACGGCTTTGAAATTGAGTTCTCAAGCAAGGGGGAAGCTGTATTTATACGGTGCAAGTCCTTGGCTGCCAAGGAATGTACAGTGTTCTAGCTGGGTTGGCTATGGCACTTAGGGTAGATGACAGCAATACGTTGATTTGAAAATTCATGAATGATATTTATTTTGATGAGATGATATGCTTCTTTCGTTGAAATGAAGCTTTTATGGCAGCTATGGTCTGCATCCCTGTTATAGACTGTGCGATGGTAAGTAGACAGATAGCTTTGCAGTTCTTCTCGACAAGTTCTTTCAGCTTCAGTAAAACAATATATAGCCTGCGTCTTGGTTGTTTTATAGGATAGCTGAAAAGTATAAGACTGATTTGAAAATTCACGGCGTGATATTTATTTTAGGGTAGCTGCCATGAGCTTTCCTTGGTTCGCACATACATATGCTGTAGTGTGGTAGGTCAGTACTATTGTTTTCTTTTCATTAATAGCTATTTTGATTTTGAAAGATTTGATAAATCATAGATTGACCCGCATTCATTTCCATCAAGTTACGTAAGGTTTGTAAAGTAGGGTGATAGGAGTAAGGGGTAGGCTCACGTTCAAGGTACACAGAGGGATTTAAATAAGATAGAAGTATTGATATTTCAAAATATAACTTGCTGTTGGATTAGAGTTTACGATGAGCATGCATGGTTGGGTGTTTTACTAGGTCAGTTGGATTTGACAACACTACCACAGCAAAAAATATAGGCCTGTACAAAAGGAGCAAACAACACGGATATATATATATATATATATATATATATATATACACACACGTTTTAGTTCAGCGTATCCATTTATATAAAATCCGCTCACTTTCGGACTGTTATCGACTGATGTAAATATATCATTCGTAACGAGCAATGTACCACGATCTCAAAAATATAATAATATCGGTAGGTTAACTTATTCTGTGAAACCCCAAAATGCTGATTAAGGGTGCAAAATACTCCAAATAAAAAGTTGCGTATTAAATTAATTAAAAATTATAGTAAAATTCTAAAAATTAAATTATAACTACGTCTCAAAAGAACCTTATCTAAATTCGAAACCGATATCTAGTTATATCGAATAAACCGTTACGGTCGATAAACGATTCTACAACGACTATTTGAATATTTGATTTGGATATATCTTGCAATATATAATTCAGAAATTCGATTTTTCACCTCCATTAGAAAAATACAGTTCAACCAATTCCAACGTTTCTTGTTTCGCAGAAATCCGATTTAAAACGAGCCCTGTACACTCAGTTGAAATTCAGAACGTTAAACTACAGCGTCGTTATGAGCTCAATTACATTTAATATATATTTTTATACGTTCGTCTTCGTTTCTAATTAATATATAAATCCACTTACATCACGAATTCAATATTTAAACTGATTTAAGTATTCAAATATAAACCGATAAAAATGCGGGACATTACAATCCTTCCCCCTTAAAATAATTTCATCCTCGAAATTGCTAAGAAGTGGAGATGCTTTAATTCTAACTCCTCAAAACATGCTTGGTTGAAATTTAATATTCCACATCCCCATAACTCAATCCTTGCGTCGAATCTTTTATCCTTATATCAATAATTCTCTTATATCAAAGCCAACTCCATTTCAAACTTCAATTTCAAATTTTTACTCAATAATCAAATTTCACCCCCAGGTTCGGTTCCATTCCAAATCTTAATTCACAACTTTGCCAAGTCAAATCCTTATTCTAGTACGATTTCCACTTACTTGGCTTCAATTCAACTCCACTTTTATTTGACTTATTTAAATTCTCTATTTATTTACTTCATAAGTAAATTTTAAATTTCAGAATTCAAATTCCTGGGGTTTTTATTTCAAACCAGTTTGAAATCATATATATATATATATATATATATATATATTCATAACATAGCAATTCAAAACATTTGAATTTCCAAACAACTTATTTTAAAACAAAATCTTAGGTAGTAATCCGTCACTTAGAGACTCGAAAATGAACAGCGATAATGGTCGACTTCATCATCGGAATTTATTTCCCAGCGACCAAAGTGAGTTCAATACTATATCACTTTCAAAACACTTACTTTCAAACATTTCATTTGAAATTCACTTCAAAATATCTTTTTGGAAAACATTTTCAAATTTCCCCAGGATTTTAAATTTCCATAAATTTAGTCCACATTTTATTTCCAACTCTTTTCCAAGTTTCCAGAATTTAATTCCAATTTTGGTTTTGAACTCAGAATTTATTCATCTAATTTTGCATATCATACTTATATAATATTTCGATTGGTTATTTATATAACCAACTCAATTATAATCTTATTCGATCATAATAATGATCAACACATCCAATATAAACTCAAGATATATACTTCTTTTTACATCAAAATATATTTTGGTAAGATTATTTCACTTACCTTCTCTTTCAAAACATACTGTGTCGAATTACTCTGTTCAAGAGTTTAGAAACACCTATCGATACTGTTTGCAATCCAGTATCGACCAGAATTCATAAACCACTCGACAAACCAATCAACATAATATAAAACAGTTTTTATACCAATTTATAAATACGCGCTCATATATTACACTCAAACTCAATCTAGAGTATTACTAACTCTATCTCTATTGAGTTACGCCATAGAGCCAAGGTAATCAATTAACCTTCAGCTCTGATACCAACTGTAACGACCCGAAAATCCGTGCCAATTTGAGCTGATAAATATCCTACACATTCAACTCAAAGTGCATGAAAATTTGGATCATTAATAGAAAGAAATAAGAGGATGAGAAAGATAAGATAGAACTAAGAGAATAGAAGAAGAAGAACACAACTGAGCAGAATCAGAGTAAACACGGATCTCACAGCGGAACGAATAAAATGTATTATATAACATAACTTTGAAATACAAACTGTATTGTATAGACATACACTTATAAGAGTACAATACATCATATCACAATGGAAATAATCTCTAAATACTAACGGTGAAACCTTCTGCCTTTAGCTCCTCCAAGTGTATCTGTAAAATCCTAAAACACTTGACTGCCCGTACAAATTTGGGCACCCAAGAGTTTAGGGAAAACAAACAAAATAAACTCTGGGTGAGTCATAGGACTGGTGTGAGTAAATTCCAACCATACAGTTTAACTTTGAAAATCCTTTTGAAACAAAAGGATAATAGTAAGACCTACCCACACATAAACATGGACGGTTTTTACCTTATTATAACCCAAAATATCTTGATATCAAAATCCAGTGATATTATAATAATGTCTAATCAAGTAAATAACCAAATAGTAGAACGCTTGCATCTCACGCTCTACATACATAGTATAAAATCAAAAACCGCAGGGCGCTTATTGGAGATTGGATTCCAACTATGACAAGGTCTGGGACCACCTGCCGATAGTGTACCTCTAGAGATGAATACACTGGGTTCAACAAGAACGTCTTGCAACCCGGCCCACACATGACCGACCACTCATTTCGCTTGAGTGTATCGAATGTATATCACCAACGGTTGGACTCAAACCACCGTTTTTCGAAAAGGGACAGCATCGATATAGGTTAAAGAAGTAAAAGGATTTTCTCTAGATAGGTGATTATACACCCTAATGGGAGCGACCCACATAGCCATGCTGCCTGCCCGATTTTTGTCATTTCCCGGTTGTGAAGCTTGGGGCTACGTCTATCTTTTAGAACATCTGGCCACCATACACTTTGAATGCCACATCGTCAAACCCGTCAAATCACTAGTTAATCTTCTCAAAGATATTACGGGTATAAAAGCTAAGAGAAACGAATTTCTCCGCAACCAGACGTAATACCTTGAAAAGATCGTCTTATGTGACCGTTAGGAATACTCAGTCAGACATTCGTCCATACAAGTTGTCTTGGTACTGGACAAACAGAAAACACCATTCTGAAACAGGACGACCCTTGTATTTCACTCCGTCTTCAATTGTCTTCAGCATAATCAAATTCGCAGCGCTTATGCCTATATGGAGTGGTTTCGGATAATATATCCAACCGGTCTCTCCGCATTGACAACGATGGTCAAAACACTTCGATAGTCATTTATTTAACTATCGAAGTAAAAACAAACATCCGTTCAAACATCACACATCGCTGGCCCATTCTAATATTTTCCCGTTTCCTATATCTTCCTAGATATTTTCTCAAAGCTCGTTAAGCCCTTCACGCTCTGGAAAACATTTTCAAATATTATAAACCCTTATTTTTTCATATTCTTGAAACCATATGTCATTAACGTTCGAAAACATTTCTCGCTTTTACACACTTCTTATTTTCTGTATATGCATTATTTATATTGGAAAATATTTCCAATTCCCAATATAACCATTTAATTCTACAATGATTGCTTTTCAAACATAATTCACCTTAAACCGCGAATGTTATCTCTCATAGAAACTGATCCCAATAAATCAAATTATCTTGGTTTTAACAATAAATATCATTATCGATTATATACATACAATTCGACAAAGCCAAATCCAACTATATCACTTCTTCGAAAAGACATATTTATTTCCTTATCACTTGGCTAAGTGAGTTTCAAACCTCTCTAGGGAATAGTGCTATATCTAATAATCATGCTTAAGCTTGGTCAACAACGCTAATTTATTGTTATAGTTCAAAAACTTGTCATACGCTGTAATATTCTCCTTTATAACTAATCTCGACATAATAGTCACGCTTAAGCCTAGTCAACAGCGTTATTTTATCGCTATAGTTCTAAGACTTGCAATACGCTGCCATATTCCACTTTATAACCAATCCTGTCACCTCTTTCCGTTACAAAAATCTTGACATCTTTCTCCGTTACAAAAATCTTGACAACTCTTTCCGTTACAAAAATCTTGACAACTCTTTCCGTTACAAAAATCATGTTAATTTAGATTAATTTATTTCTAAGTTATTATCATTAGATTAATTGAAAACCAATCCATCTAATAATCATTTTCCAAATAAGAAGTTGATTTAATCAACTTCATTCTATTAGTAAATCCTTTAACTGATCTTAATTACTTCTTATCATTAGATTAATATAATTAATCTAATAATATCTCTAAATTGTTTGTCTTAAAATAATTATCCAAATATTTACTCATTGGATAACTTCTGCTTTATAAACTTATTTACATGTCAATAATCGTTTTTATTTACCTTATAAAACGAACTCTAAAATACTGGTTTATAATAGACTTCTATTATAAATTTAAATCTTCTCTTTAATTATAAAAGGTATAATTTTTATAATTAACTTCGTTGATTCGCCTTACAGCCAATCAATTTCTTAACAAAATGGGTTTATGGTCGACTGTCGCTATTTTCTTAATCGATATCATTTATTGATTAAATCAACATAATGTTGAATTTCCATTCAACACGGTTCAAACAGTACATATAAATATTTAGGAATCCGGTTGAATTCCTCCAACTGGTTTTCGCATCCACAGATGTTAGTCAAATCAGTATCCAACCAATGATGTGTACATATGCAACGATATATATTTATTTCAACCAATTTAACTGTAATTTACCTAATCAACCATCACACAACATTCAACCATTAATATTTTAAAATAGATCAGAGTTAGTGAGTTTACTCACCTTTGCGCGTTAACCGTTAAATAACGATTTGCATCAGTTGATCTGAACCAGGCATTTACTTCTACCCACAATTTGAAAGGATCACTCAATGGTTGCGAATTATCTTCATAACTCAGTCTGCCTTTGTACGGTTCCAATAAATCAGATCGTTCGCAGTTCGTTTTGAAGATCAGCCCATCTCCTTATTACTCGTTTCTTTTCTTTTTCCTCCTGGTATTTCCAAATGCAAGCATTATATTTTATTTTATTCCCTTTACCATTTGGGAACCCAGAACCCGTATTCTCTTCCCTTTTCGCTGGTTGCAAAATTCTTTCTTCCCTTCATATCAGCACGCTACAGTGACACCACGTTATTTCCACTATTGTCTAATTGCAGTTGCGATTCTACACTTCCCTTTTTTTCTCGGACTCGCTAACTTCTGCCAATACACTCATGCCAATCTCCTTTCACCATGTAAGCCGTGAATACATGGAGTATTCCCATGCCATAACCGAGAACACTTCTTCCCATTATTCACCGAACAACAGAGCCCATCCTGCCTTGACCCCATATTTTCAAATTCTTCATTACTCTTGCGAAACCCAATACCAATTTTATCACATCAACACTCGTTCAACCCCACAGCACACCATCAGAACGCATAAGTCCTTCCAACATACTGCTAACTTGCCAAAACACGACATGCAGTTACCTGCTATCTTCTTCTTAACTCATTTCTACGCATGGAAACATGCCTGCATCCACTTGTGCATAGCTATATAAAGATATACGAACACTTGCACACGCCTAGTTGTTCCCTGACCCCACTTTTACACACGCAACCCTTGTATACAACCGTAGCCTGCCCCAACCGGTTTATCCCCAGATCCATGCAACGTTCGGCCTCTCTCAACAATATCACGCTTCTCCCCCTCATGTTCGTTACTGTGCCATTCAAGAACTGCCAAGCCACTTCCTTTTTGCTTTCAACTCATGTGTATAATTTCCTCTGCTCACAACTTCCTTTCACCCTTTTCCACTCTTCTTATGCATGCACCTCCTCTTAATTTAATAACGCGCCTGCTCCAGTGCTTCTCCATTTCGAAACTTTGTTGTTTGTTTCCAGTAATTTATAAACATCACTATTTCCGAAAAAGAGTAATACTATTAAAAATCTTCCTCCTCTACTGTACCCGGCGTCATACACTCCTTCCCGCAAGCCATTCCAAAAAGTCTCAGTGCGCCAGCTTCCTTCACCATGCGACTTCGAGCAGCTCCAACATTCCAAGCTGTTTCAAACAGCATATTGCCTCCTGCACTAGCACTCTCAGAAAAGAGGTCTGACCCGTATGCTGAGAGGAAAATGTTTTGCATTTGAGTTTAAATAAGTTTTTCTTTTCATGTTCCAGATAATTTTCAGAAGAGAAGAAAAGAAGCTGTGTATTTTTTTGTGGAAAAAAATGAAAAGAATATACAACGACGACTTTGAAGTTGAGTTCTCAAGCAAGGGGAAGCTGTATTTATACAGTTCAAGTCCTTGGCTGCCAAGGAATGTACAGTGTTCTAGCTGGGTTGGCTATGGCACTTAGGGTAGATGACAAAAATACGTTGGTTTGAAAATTCATGAATGATATTGATTTTGATGAGATGATACGCTGCTTTCGTTGGCATGAAGCTTTTATGGTAGCTATGGTCTGCATCCCTGTTATAGACTGTGCGATGGTAAGTAGATAGATAGCTTTGCAGTTCTTCTCGACAAGTTCTTTCAGCTTCAGTAAAACAATATATGGCCTGCGTCTTGGTTGTTTTATAGGATAGCTGAAAAGTATAAGACAGATTTGAAAATTCACGGCGTGATATTTATTTTAGGGTAGCTGCCATGAGCTTTCCTTAGTTCGCACATACATATGCTGTAGTGTGGTAGGTCTGTACTATTGTTTTCTTTTCATTAATAGCTGTTTTGATTTTGAAAGATTTGATAAATCGTAGATTGACCTGCATTCATTTCCATCAAGTTACGTAAGGTTTGTATAGTAGGGTGATAGGAGTAAGGGGTAGGCTCACGTTCAAGGTACACAGAGGGATTTAAATAAGATATGAGTATTGATATTTCGACATATAACTTGCTGTTGGATTAGAGTTTACGATGAGCATGCATAGTTGGGTGTTTTACTAGGTCAGGTGGATTTGACAACACAACTACAACGCAAAATATAGGCCTGTACAAAAGGAGTAAACAACACGGATATATATATATATATACGTTTTAGTTCAGCGTATCCATTTATATAAAATACGCTCACTTTCGGACTGTTATCGACTGATGTAAATATATCATCGTAACGAGCAATGTACCACGATCTCAAAAATATAATAATATCAGTAGGTTAACTTATTCTGTGAAACCCCGAAATGCTGATTAAGGGTGCAAAATACTCCAAATAAAAAGTTGTGTATTAAATTAATTAAAAATTACAGTAAAATTCTAAAAATTAAATTATAACTACATCTCAAAAGAACCTTGTCTAAATTCGAAACCGATATCTAGTTATATCGAATAAACCGTTACGGTCGATAAACGATTCTACAATGACTATTTGAATATTTGATTTGGATATATCTTGCAATATATAATTCAGGAATTCAATTTTTCACCTCCATTAGAAAAATACAGTTCAACAAATTCCAACGTTTCTTGTTTCGCAGAATTCCGATTTAAAACGAGCCATGTACACTTAGTTGAAATTCAGAACGTTAAACTGCAGCGTCGTTATGAGCTCAATTATATTTAATATATATTTTTATACATTCGTCTTCGTTTTTAATTAATATATAAATCCACTTACATCACGAATTCAATATTTAAACTGATTTAAGTATTCAAATATAAACCGATAAAAATGCGGGACATTACAATAGAGCTTTCCGAATATAGCTTCAGCTGTAAACCAGGATCCTGTTAATATAATATTTGCAAAACCAAAACAACTAGCTGCCCATGTGGAAAATATGGGCACCCAGAGTTTAGGTTAAAACAATAAACTCCAGGCCAGTCATGGGACTGGTGTGAGAACTAAAACAGTTATTAGCTTAATTTTAAAGTTATGTAAATCACGGGACCACGCCGTATAACACGGAATGGGTTTACTCCACATGATCTTAGTTTAAAATAAAACAATGCAATGCTTTTTGGAAAAATGAAGCTATTATAAGACTCAGGTCCCATCACACAATGAACGCAGTCGAGGATAGAGTTTTCCCTTATAATAGCCAAATATGGTTGATACATAAATTTCCATCTTTTATTATTACTATAAGTGAAGAAATCAACTTCAAAAATAAATTTACCAATCATAGGCGGCGTAGGTACCATTATATTACATCGCCATATATATATATATATATATTTACAACTAGAACCGAATATCGTGTATTGGAAATTGGATTTCCATCTGTGTACCGAGACAAGGGAATATCCTCACCGATTCGAGACTCTCTTGCCTGAGCCTCAGGATGCAGCCGCAACTGCACCTGCAGTTAGCGACAGGGTCGGTCACCCGTCGATGATTGGAAATTCCATAAACTATATGTTAGCCTGCCCTATGGGCCATTAAATAATCTGGTCAGTAATGTCGACCAGAAAATCCATCGGTCCCGCAGTGATCGATATATCTGAGGTGCCTCTCTATCCATCAAGTAATAAGCAACATCCACATGAGTAAACAGTCTGGGCTCCATACCATGACGTTACTTCTAGCTAGAAACTAACATATGTCCATTTCCCTGTAGTCCTCATCCCGTTTCTGGTTCATACCGGGGTGTGGAGCTCACGAAGTAATGCTATACACAAAGCTATCCCTAAATAAGTTGTGCTTTGATCATCAACCACAAGGCTCTGCTTTTCAACAAATGCCTTGATCATTTGCATCTTAGCATGCCACATTGTCAGTCCATACTAGACCATATATTTCTGCCAATATATAACCTCTAAGCTCGTACATCTCAGAGAAAGGTGTTAAGCAAGAGAATAAATTCTCCGCCACCAAACAGATATATATTTAGCAGAGATCAATGAATATAGCATAAAGGATTACAACGTTAGACATTCCATCCATTTACAAGTCATGTTCTAGGTCTGAACGAAAACGGGGGCACTTATTCCTCATCCCATATGTCCAATACAGGAGAGAGTCCCTCGCACATCCGGTCGATCTCCAAGTACGTTTGGACGATCACCACTTATTACCTTATCTTGGGTGTACGGCCTAATCAAGACATCGGTAATCACCCAAACGATGTGAAGAACTCCAGTCTTCAACCACCATCTTCATCTTTGAATCTTAATCGTTGTAGTAATTATTCAGAATGGGTTAAACCCGGTCTTTCCGAATAATTCGCGTATTTTATAATCAAGTGCTATAAAATCACATCATATGCCTCACTCCAATTTGAATATTCTTTCAATAAAATATTCACGTTACTAGGGAAAGGTTCCCATTAATTTTATCAAAGATAAATTTTTTAAATTTATTTTTTTATCTTCTTCTGAATATCATTTCAAAAGATTTTATTAACTAGTAGGGATTATCGAACTTTACCGAAGTAATCATTTATTTAAATTTATTATCCCAAACCCAACCTATTCATCCCATGGAGCAAAATTAGTAGCACTCCATATCTAACACCAACTGTGTTATTGGTAAAATTAATTACCATTTCACGTTCAAATCTGATTGAAGATTTTACTATCGCCTGGAGTAAAACTGGTGGTACTCCATTCTCGATCATTTCAAGAATTCGATAAATTTAATTATCTCCTTCACATTTTAATCTAATTAAAGATTCATTAAAACTCTAGTTTAGTTTTAATGTCCAAAAATCATTACTTAATGATTATTCAGATTATAGAAATTAATCTTATCTTTACTGGGTTAAAGATCAAATCTTATTTAAAAACATTGTTCACGATAAACCTAAAACCATCTTCCATCAAATGGAATCTACATGGAAATCACAATAGTATATAATCGATATAAATTCCCGTGTCAGACTAATAATATAAATGGAATAGCGGCAAAACCTTTTAAATTCCATATATAGTAACAGTCTTCAATCACAGAAGCTCTATAACGACCCGGGTTTTCGCGATCCTGGATATCGGCATGCAACAACATGTTGACTATTCAAGCATCGGAAACACCAGATAGTCCATGAAAGAAATTAAAGTGTAAGAATGTAACACCCCGCATTTTTAATATAATTAAAAATGAGATATATATATATATATATGCATGGATATATTTAAAGGAAAGATTAAATAATATTAATGTAATTGCATGTAAGAAGTTTATGCAGTGAAATAAAGAAAAAGATTAATAAAGAAATTACATGCAATATTTGAAATAAGAAGAAATACAGTGAAATGCGAAGAAATACATGCGAATATTTAAAAAGAAATAAAAAGGAGAATTTGAAGACACTCTAGAATTTGGTCATGAAATTAGTGTCATTAAGTTCGTGGCGATTTTCTAGTCAATTTAGACCTATAGTTTGTAGAAAACTGATTTAAAACGAAGAAGTTATCCTTAATTTAAGAAATGCAACAAAACATGAAAAAGAGCAATGGGAAAAGAATAATATGTAGCTTTGTCCTAAGTCTTGTTAACAAAAGACTTAGTAGCTCATTTGGTTAATACATGAGACTTGTACATAAGAGGTTGCGAGTTCAATCCCCACCAGTGCCATAATTTTGTTTTGTTTTAAGGAGTTGCTAAATAGTGGCTTAGCAAATTGGTTCAGTGCGAAAGGTGATAAGTTAATTGGAGGTTTAATTGAAAGAATGGAAATAAACCATTAATTGATTAAGGAAGATAATTTCCAAATAAAATAGACAATTGTTCGCATATAAAAATTAGTATACGCATAAGAGATGGATGTGTATGAACATGATTCAAATATGAAGTTGCACGCGAACATGGATATAAACAAAAAGGGGGCATATATGTATACATGTTATTTGAAATTAATGCAATAAGGGAAAGAGGATATGTGAAATTATTGCATTAAATAAATGGATGATGCAAGAACCTAAATAAAAATAAATTAATGTGATGCAAATAAAAGAAAGAGAATATGGAATGCAAAACATGTCAAATGTGCAATTAAAGCATGCATAGAAAAAGGTTGTAAATGATAAAATGGAGCAATTAAATGTGAAGGGGATCAGCTTTTGAAATTTAAACGTTTAAAAAATAAACTAATAAGGCCATAAGCAAGCCACAATTGGAGGAAGGTTAATGTTATTAAATAACTTTCAAATCAGAGACGCATGCACATGTGATTAGACGTAAAAAAATAAAAGAAAATGGTTTAAGGACATGCGGTTTCTTTTCAAAAAGAGTAGACAAAAAGAGAAAGAAATCAATTAATTGGTTAGGAGAAGAATATAGCAAATAAAGGTTCACGTATAAATGCAAATAAATAAATAAATGAAAATTGAATGCATGAAGGAAAGAGGTTGCTATACGTTAAAAATAATATGTAATGCATTAATTAGAATGAAATAAAGCGGTTTCTTTATTTTATTTTATTTAAAGGAGCACTAAGTGTGAAAAGGGTTGTTCTAGATGGTTCTTTTCTAAGGTAAGTTGGACGGTTTAGATGAGTTTTTATTTAATCCTAAGGTCCTAGTTTCTCTAACCCACTTATAAAAGAACACCTAACCTAACCCTAAAATCATTCTATCTCTTATAAGACGCCTCCATGCCACCAAACTTCAACCCAACATAGCCGCCGCCTCTAAACTCTAAATTAAATTGCAAGTTCTTCATCAATTTTGGAGTTTAATCAAATCAAGTAGCAAGTTTCTTCAACAACAATTCACGTTCTATGTCAATAATCAAATAAGTAGCCTAAACTAATGTTCTACCTCAAAAACCAATTGTTTATTTCTCCAATCCAGTCAAGGTGAGTGGTTTAAAATATAGTTGTTGTATAATTATACTTCTATCGTCTGCCGTTCCCCATAATGAATATGATGATAATTTAATAAGATCATTTATTTCATTTATGCTTACGAGTGAGTTCTCTCCTTTTTATTCTTTCCCCTTTTTATTTTTATAGCTAGGCTATCTCGAGCCTACATCTATCATGAATTTATGCGTTGTAAACGAGAACGAGAAAGCAAAAGGGGAAAAAGGGGTTGTTCAGGCATAAGCAATTAAATGTGAAGGGGATCAGCTTTTGAAATTTAAACGTTTAAAAAGTAAACTAATAAGGCCATAAGCAAGCCACAATTAGAGGAAGGTTAATGTTATTAAATAACTTTCAAATCAGAGACGCATGCACATGTGATTAGATGTAAAAAAATAAAAGAAAATGGTTTAAGGACATGCGGTTTCTTTTCAAAAAGAGTAGATAAAAAGAGAAAGAAATCAATTAATTGGTTAGGAGAAGAATATAGCAAATAAAGGTTCACGTATAAATGCAAATAAATAAATAGATAAAAATTGAATGCATGAAGGAAAGAGGTTGCTATACGTTAAAAATAGTATGTAATGCATTAATTAGAATGAAATAAAGCGGTTTCTTTATTTTATTTTATTTAAAGGAGCACTAAGTGTGAAAAGGGTTGTTCTAGATGGTTCTTTTCTAAGGTAAGTTGGACGGTTTAGATGAGTTTTTATTTAATCCTACGGTCCTAGTTTCTCTAACCCACTTATAAAAGAACACCTAACCTAACCCTAAAATCATTCTATCTCTTATAAGACGCCTCCATGCCACCAAACTTCAACCCAACATAGCCGCCGCCTCTAAACTCTAAATTAAATTGCAAGTTCTTCATCAATTTTGGAGTTTAATCAAATCAAGTAGCAAGTTTCTTCAACAACAATTCACGTTCTATGTCAATAATCAAATAAGTAGCCTAAACTAATGTTCTACCTCAAAAACCAATTGTTTATTTCTCCAATCCAGTCAAGGTGAGTGGTTTAAAATACAGTTGTTGTATAATTATACTTCTATCGTCTGCCATTCCCCATAATGAATATGATGATAATTTAATAAGATCATTTATTTCATTTATGCTTACGAGTGAGTTCTCTCCTTTTTATTCTTTCCCCTTTTTATTTTTATAGCTAGGCTATCTCGAGCCTACATCTATCATGAATTTATGCGTTGTAAACGAGAACGAGAAAGTAAAAGGGGAAAAAGGGGTTGTTCAGGCATAAGCAATTAAATGTGAAGGGGATCAGATTTTGAAATTTAAACGTTTAAAAAGTAAACTAATAAGGCCATAAGCAAGCCACAATTGGAGGAAGGTTAATGTTATTAAATAACTTTCAAATCAGAGATGCATGCACATGTGATTAGATGTAAAAAAATAAAAGAAAATGGTTTAAGGACATGCGGTTTCTTTTCAAAAAGAGTAGACAAAAAGGGAAAGAAATCAATTAATTGGTTAGGAGAAGAATATAGCAAATAAAGGTTCGCGTATAAATGCAAATAAATAAATAAATAAAAATTGAATGCATGAAGGAAAGAGGTTGCTATACGTTAAAAATAGTATGTAATGCATTAATTAGAATGAAATAAAGCGGTTTCTTTATTTTATTTTATTTAAAGGAGCACTAAGTGTGAAAAGGGTTGTTCTAGATGGTTCTTTTCTAAGGTAAGTTGGACGGTTTAGATGAGTTTCTATTTAATCCTAAGGTCCTAGTTTCTCTAACCCACTTATAAAAGAACACCTAACCTAACCCTAAAATCATTCTATCTCTTATAAGACGCCTCCATGCCACCAAACTTCAACCCAACATAGCCGCCGCCTCTAAACTCTAAATTAAATTGCAAGTTCTTCATCAATTTTGGAGTTTAATCAAATCAAGTAGCAAGTTTCTTCAACAACAATTCACGTTCTATGTCAATAATCAAATAAGTAGCCTAAACTAATGTTCTACCTCAAAAACCAATTGTTTATTTCTCCAATCCAGTCAAGGTGAGTGGTTTAAAATACAGTTGTTGTATAATTATACTTCTATCGTCTGCCATTCCCCATAATGAATATGATGATAATTTAATAAGATCATTTATTTCATTTATGCTTACGAGTGAGTTCTCTCCTTTTTATTCTTTCCCCTTTTTATTTTTATAGCTAGGCTATCTCGAGCCTACATCTATCATGAATTTATGCGTTGTAAACGAGAACGAGAAAGTAAAAGGGGAAAAAGGGGTTGTTCAGGCATAATATGGGTTGGAAGGATTTATGTATGATTTGAATAGAATTATGGACATAATTGTATGGTAATTTTAAATTTATGTAGTTTGGCATGATTGGAATTGGATATGGAATTAGTACAATTTAATATTAACAACATGTAATTGGATAACATGGATTGGTGAAATTTATTGGTAAGATAAGCCTAAAAGGTGAATTAGGTTATATGTATGAACATGGGAACGTTGGGAAATATATTGGAAAAATATTGATTTTATGAACTTGAGTATTTTGGATAATTGGAATATAAAAGAAATTGGCATATTTGGGTATGGATTACATGGAATTGATGAAACTGCCTATAATTGGAAATTTGTAATTAAGGCTAATTAATATGTAATTAGTGACAACTTGGAATAGGCAAAATTGTAAACATGACTATATGTTGAATTGGAAACGCATAACATGAAAATTGGGATTTGGGTGAAATACGATGTTAGTGAACCTTTGACACGAGGTTAGGCGCAATTGTGGTGTAAGACTGCCCGGAATCTTCCGACAAATCCAACTGCCACAATTGGACATCTAATGTGAGAGGTCAAAGGCATGAATTGTAGCCGTAACGGTTGGTGACACGAGGTTAGACCCACTTTGTGGTGTAAGACTACCCGGAACCGCCCGGCAAATCCAGCACCCACAAAGTGTTCGATCTAATGTGGGAGGTCATGCACCATTCGTCATAATGAATGAATTAAGGAATACTAACAATAATAAGACATGTGGGTGACATGGGTATGGTTAGAGGGTTAAGTGGGTGACATGTAAATATGGACTTAACCGTAGTAAGACAAGACATGTAAAACATGTAAATATGGACTTAACCGTAGTAAGACAAGACATGTAAAACATGTAAATGTGGATTTAACTGTAGTAAGATACGTGAAGTAAAACATGACTAAGGTGGACTTAACCATAGTAAAGCATGTGTAAGACATGGAAACAATAATAAAAGAGATTAAGTGGGACATGGGCGACATGTAAGACATAAATAAATAATGCTTAACCAAAGGGGACCCGTTATGGCATCACAAATTAATTGAATTAGGTAAAGTTTAGGTAACGGGTTAAATAAATGGAAAGGGTTAAGTAAATCTAGATTAATGACAAAAGTAAGGAATGGTAAATAACCTATTGTGAATGAATTTGACTAAGAAAAGGAAGGATAATAAGTTAGACTTGTCCTAGGGACAAGTGGAAAGTATAACTTATGGGATAAGGTAAGTTATAAGAAACGATAGAGGAAAATAAGATAACTTATATGTGAAGATATACTTAATTATAAATTAAGTAATTTGGGAAGGAGAAGTGTGAAATCTAAGATGATATAAGTTATATGAATGGAAAAGAAGTAAATTAGAATCATATATGTTGGTTGGGTTAAGTAATTCTCTGGGTGCCGGTATGATGTTGATTTCGGTCTTCGGGGCTGGTGTTTAGGGGATTATTCCCCTAATCAGTATATATGTGGATAAGACATACTTAACTATGAATTATGTATGACATGTTGTTGTAACCCTAAAAGGGAATAATTTATGAAGTTGGAAAACATGTTGTGGTCTTATTAATGGACTTAAATGTGTTAAGTATAAATTGAATTAATAAGCAAGGCTAACTTGGTAAACTTGGAAAGGAAGTCAATACAAATAAGAATAAATAAGAAAAACTGACGAGGTAACAAAAGCACGTAAGAATTGATTAGACGTAGGGTCTAATGACATATAAAATCAAGGCGCTTGGGGTAATCCGTACGTTGTAAGATGAATAACCCAACAAGGTAAATCATCACGGTGTCATAAGACCCGAGGGGAGCGCACATTCGTTATTTTGACGGCTCCAACAGACTGGAAGGTGAAGCACGCGGCTTCCTGAGACGTTAAAGGTGCTCCTAGTAGTCCTCTGTGTGGTAATAGATGTTTCAGGTTGTGCCCGCAGAGGTTGGGTCTGCGCATAACTACTTGGCGGGTGGGCCTTGACTGCAAGAATAGCTGGGCAGTTAGAATATTATTCGCGGTGATGGAAAAGGTGATTCGATGGCTGCCTCAACGGAGGTGGAGGGTCAGGACCAACAAGGATAGTAGGTCGTCGAGTGCCTGTTACCACAACCAGTAGGATGCGGAAAGACTAGAGCTAGACCCAATATACAATTAACCATTCACTATCGTGGGATGGTGGTTGAAGGGAGATGCCACATGGATGTTTAGATTGGTTGCTTAAGGGCTTGTCGCTTAGCTCTCGTAGTCTTTATTAATTATGGGAGGGGTCGCGGTGGGGCCATAGCCACCATAGAAAACAAACCCTAGGGATATTTGTGTGGGAGGCTCTTAAAGGCGGGCCTTGCACAAATATAAGGAAAACTCCCGACCGAGTTCCGTGTTTCTTGTGTAGCCCTGCCATGGAACTCGGGCACGCACACACGGTGGGTGTGCGGGTTAGAAATCGAATACGATAGAGAATACATACGTGGAAGAGTCTAGATATAACCATGTCTGCTCTGGGTGGTGTATCGTAAACTGGTGGGCATTATTTGATAACGGCAGTCAAATTAGAGTGATCCTATATGGGAGTAGTGTTGTATTATATATATAAGAGGAATATACATTACTATGACATAGGACAGGGGACTGTGTATATCACTGCGAGGATACGATGAGGACCATGCGAGTGGGGTACCACGGGGTGTACCTCAGTTTGGGGGTAGCTACATATACATTATATTAGGTTAATCTACTGGGAGTAGATGGGTGCGACGTGTGTGTAAGCCTTGAGCGCTAACAACACAAATAACATAATAAACAATAAAATGTAATTGAACGGTATATGTAGGATTATTCAAGAAGTGTAGTTTAAACTCATTCACACAGAACTTGTGTTCTGACCCCCTCCTCATAACATTCGCAGGTTAGATTCATGACAGAGACTTATAGCTTTGGAGATACTGATTTAGCAGTATTGTAATTAAGGTAAAGCAATGTTTATATATATATTATATTTTATTCCTTCCGCTATGAGGTCTTTTCTGAGCTCTGACATATTTCTTGTCTCTGTCATTTCTGCAGGATACCAGAGCAACCAACTCGGGTTTTGATGGATTGGGTATTTAAAAAAAAATCGGTCCGTCGGAATTTGGGTTGTTACATTTGGTATCAGAGCATAGGTTTACGATTCCTATATAGATAATGAGAGAGCGTATTTGTATTTTCAAAAATATAAATATATTATATATAAACCTAGATCTATGAAGAAGCCCATTAAATAGAAACAGTAAAATATGGAAAGAATTGGGATAACTGTTTTGTACGCTAAAAGAATGAGCAAGGAAATCTTAGACCCTTAGGTATGTTGGGTGGAAAGTGTACAAAATGATTGGTGTTAAGAAAGATGTATCCCATACAATAGTAACTGAGATTAGCGGGTTTAGTAGGGAAACCTTATAAAGTGGAAAATGGATTAGGAATATATATAGTTGGAAGAAATGATTTCATGTATGTGTCTAGGAAAGCCTAGGTAATTTGGAAACCCGATTAAGAAATAGTTGTCCTTGTCTACTCCAGTTTTTGATGTTTGAAAAATATGTTTTGCATTTTTGTTACGGCGTGTTTTTATGGTTTGGCAAAAGCAAGTTTTGGTAAAGAAAATAAAGTTTTACCATTTATAATTTTTGGGAGAAAAATTTAGAAAAAAAAGAGAGACCAAACCATGTTTTAAAACGAATGGAGTAAGTAAGGATTAGTGTCTAGAAAGAACGAGTTTGAGGCTAGGAAGTAAATAATAAGGATTATCCTAGAATAATAAAAATAAATTCCCGTAGAATGCATAAGCATTATAAAGATTAGAATTGTTGCTCGAAAAAGATAAATTGAAAAAAAAAAAGTTTCTTATGTAATTGTGCTTGGATAGGAAAATAGGAACTTTTTATATAATAGCTATGTAAAAATCCAAGTGCAACCAGAAAAGCTACATAAAAGAAAAACGGAAAATGTAAATTCTTCCGTTTTATACCTTTTTGTAACATAAGAAATCAAATTTGGAAAATTAGATTTTTCTAAATTTCGAATTTAATAATGGTTGGTAGGATTTTGGCAGCAACAATTGGATGAACTATGCTCTTATTCTATAAGAGTATGGGAAAATTTGGATGAAAAATGTTTTGGTTTTTCAAAAATATTGCATTCATATAGAACTGCAAGTATATTTAGGATGTGAGCATCATGTTTTGAAAAAAAAAAATTGAAAGTTTGCATACATATAGGTGGTACCAAATTAGGCATACATGCATTACTATGATGTATATCACTTTGCACATGTGCACAATGTTTGCAAAAAATTGGATGCACACTTGATGGTTTGATATTATGCGAAGAATTATATATTTTACCCCTATCGAATTTCGAGGATGAAATTCCTTAAGGGTGGGAGAATGTAACACCCCGCATTTTTAATATAATTAAAAATGAGATATTTGTATATATTCATGGATATATTTAAAGGAAAGATTAAATAATATTAGTGTAATTGCATGTAAGAAGTTTATGCAATGAAATAAAGAAAAAGATTAATAAAGAAATTACATGCAATGTTTGAAATAAGAAGAAATACAGTGAAATGCAAAGAAATACATGCGAACATTTAAAAAGAAATAAAAAGGAGAATTTGAAGAGACTCTATAATTTGGTCATGAAATTAGCGTCATTACGTTCGTGGCGATTTTCTGGTCAATTTAGACCTATAGTTTGTAGAAAACTGATTTAAAACGAAGAAGTTATCCTTAATTTAAGAAATGCAACAAAACATGAAAAAGAGCAATGGGAAAAGAATAATATGTAGCTTGGTCCTAAGTCTTATTAACAAAAGACTTAGTAGCTCATTTGGTTAATACATGAGACTTGTACGCAAGAAGTTGTGAGTTCAATCCCCACCAGTGCCATTTTTTTTAAGGAGCGGCTAAATAGTGGCTTAGCAAATTGGTTCAGTGCGAAAGGGGATAAGTTAGTTGGAGGTTTAATTGAAAGAATGGAAATAAACCATTATTTGATTAGGGAAGACAATTTGCAAATAAAATAGACAATTGTTCGCATATAAAAATTAGTATACGCATAAGAGATGGATGCGTATGAACATGATTCAAATTTGAAGTTGCACGCGAACATAGAGACAAACAAAAAAGGGGCATATATGTATACATGTTATTTGAAATTAATGCAATAAGGGAAAGATGATATGTGAAATTATTGCATTAAATAAATGGATGATGCATGAATCTGAATAAAAATAAATTAATGTGATGCAAATAAAAGAAAGAGAATATTGAATGCAAAACATGTCAAATGTGCAATTAAAGCATGCATAGAAAAAGGTTACAAACATTAAAATGGAGCAATTAAATGTGAAGGAAATCAAATTTTGAAATTTAAACGTTTAAAAAGTAAACTAATAAGGCCATAAGCAAGCCACAATTGGAGGAAGGTTAATGTTATTAAATAACATTCAAATCAGAGACGCATGCACATGTGATTAGATGTAAATAAATAAAAGAAAATGGTTTAAGGACATGCGGTTTCTTTTCAAAAAGAGTAGACAAAAAGAGAAAGAAATCAATTAATTGATTAGGAGAAGAATATAGCAAATTAATTGTTATACGTTAAAAATAGTATGTAATGCATTTATTAGAAAGAAATAAAGCAGTTTCTTTTTTTATTTTATTTAAAGGATTAAATTGCTATACGTTAAAAATAGTATGTAATGCATTAAACGGGGTGTACTTCAGTTTGGGGGTAGCTATATATACATTATATTAGGTTAATCTATTGGGAGTTGATGGGTGCGACATGTGTGTAAGCCTTGAGCGCTAACAACACAAATAACCTAATAAACTATAAAATGTAATTGAACGGTATATGTAGGAATATTCAAGAAATGTAGTTTAAACTCATTCACACAGAACTTGTGTTCGGACCCCCTCCTCATAACATTCGCAGGTTAGATTCATGACAGAGACTTATAGCTTTGGAGATACTGATTTAGCAGTATTGTAATTAAGGTAAAGCTATGTTTATATATATTATATTTTATTCCTTCCGCTATGAGGTGTTTTCCGAACTCTAACATATTTCTTTTCTCTATCTTTTCTGCAGGATACCAGAGCAACCAATTCGGGTTTAATGGATTGGGTTTTAAAAAAAATCGGTCCGCCGGAATTCGGGTTGTTACAAAGAATAGATAAGATAGAAACTTAGAATAGAAGAAAAAGAAGAACATACAACATCAGAATAAACACGAATCTCACAGCGGAACGAACCATATGTAATAGATACATAACTTTGAAATAAAATCATTATATGTATACATTAACATTATCAGAGTATAACACTTACAACACAGCGGAAATAAATTATAGCTATAAAATCCTAAGCTCTCCAAGCATATCTGTAAAATCCTGACTACTTGACTGCCCGTACAAAATTGGGCACCTAAGAGTTTAGGGAAAACAAAACAAAACAAACTCTGGGTCAGTCATCGGACTGGTGTGAGTAAAACAGTTTAAAACAGTTTGAGAAATTAAACGATGTCTCATAAGACCACGCCGTAAAACGGAATGGGTTTTTCCCTTATGAGAATCCAAAACCGTGCTGATAGTATAATAGTGTCTATCAATCAAAATATAATAATCATCTAGCAGAAACGCTTTCATCTCACGTTCTACATATATAGTATACAGTCAAAACCGTGAGCACTTATTGGGTAATGGATTTCCAACTATGACAAGGTATGGAACCACCTTCTGATAGTGTACCTCTAGAGAGGAATACACTGAGTTCAACAAGGACATCTTGCAACCCGGCCACACATGACCGACCACTCATTTCGCTTGAGTGTATCGAATGTATATCACCAACAGTTGGGATCAGCAACCGTTTCCCGAATGGGACAGCATCGAATAGATTAAAGAATGAAATGAATATCGCTAGATAGGTGATAATACACCCTACTTGGCAGCCAACCACTTAGCCATCTGCTTGCCCAATTTTTGTCATTTCCCGGTTGTGAGGCTAGAGTCCATAACGTACATATAACACCTTTATTTACTTTGAATGTCACATCGTCATATCCGCCAAATCACAAATTGATTTCTCCAAAAATACTACGGGTATACAGCTAAGAGAAACGAATTCCTCCGCCACCAAACGTACATACGTTTGAAGAGATCAACTTACGCGATCTATTAAATATATTCTATCAGACATTCTTCCATATAGGTCGTCCTAGGACTGGACAAATCGAAGGCACTATTCTGTAAACAGAACAACCCTTGCATAACTCTGGCTTCAGTTATCTTCATATTTGATCGCAACGCTAACGCCCATACAGAGTGGTTTTCAGATAATAAATCTGATCCCGGTCTCTCCGTATTGACAACAGAAAAATGGTCAAAAACTTCGTTAGTCGGTGAGTTAACTATCAAAGAAAAACACATGTGCAAACAATGATATTATTTCCAGATGGAAATTTTATCGATCAATCATCATTGAACATTTATCTCTTTAGTTCATTAATTTATTCATTTTTCATTTCCTATTTCCATATATTCATCATTCCTTATTTTCTAAATTTAGAAAATATACATTATTAATCACTGGAAAACATTTCCATATTTACTCTCATTTCTTATTTTCTATATTAGAAAACATTTCTGATATCTTATTTGGAAAACGTTCCCAAAACTCCTTCATTGGATTTAAACATATGTTTAAATAAAACATCATGACGCAACCTCAAACCATTACACTCATTAACTAAATTCACTTAACCAGCCTTCACTAACGAACCTTAACCTTCCTTAGTTAAAAACGAAGTCAATCAAGTTAGAGTATAACTACCTCTCAGACCTTAACTGAACAACATTTCTAACTTCGAAATAGACAATGTTCACCTTTTAAATCTTTAACAAACTTCCTTATGTAACTCCCGGATTCTATTTACGAATCCACTTCTTTTACATAATATCATTTGATTTTAACAATAAGGTTATAATCCCATGCTTCTGAAATATGATAACTTAAATATAACTTTTATTTATTAATTTGGATAAATAAACAAACAACTAATTTATTAATGAATAAATAAATCTTGATTAAAAACGGAAAGTGAATAGTACTTTCCCGAATTCGATATAATCAAATTTCAATGTATAACTCTCTTTTGAATAAAATATATTCGATAACTCCTTTTCGAATAACTCTATTCGATTATCTCCTTCTCGAATAACTCTATTTGATTAACTCCTTTAACTCTATTCGAATAAATTATATTCGGTTAACTCCTTTAACTCTATTCGAATAAACTATATTCGATAACTCCTTTCACCCTATTCGAATAAACTATATTCGATTAACTCCTTTCGAATAAACTATTTTCGATAATCCCCTTTCGAATAAACTATATTCGATAATCTACTTTCGAATAAACTATATCTGAATAACTCTATTCGAATAAACTATATTCGATTAACTCCTTTAACTCTACCCGAATAAACTATATTCGATTTACTCCTTCAATTCTATTCGAATAAACTATATTCAATTAACTTCTTTAACTCTATTCGAATAAACTATATTCGATTAACTCCTTTCGAGTAAACTATATTCGATTAACTCCTTTAACTCTATTCAATTAACTCTAACACGATTAACTCTTTTCGATTAACTCTATTTCGATTTAACTCTAATCGATTAACTCTAACTCGATTATCTCCTTTCAATTAACTCTAACTCGATTAACTCTAATCGATTAACTCTAATTCGAATTAACTCTTATTGATTAACTCTAACTCGATTAACTTTAATCGATTAGCTCTAATCGATTAATTCTAACTCATTAATTCTAATTCGATTAACTCTAACTGATGTCCACTTTAAACAATCTTCTCATAACTCTTTTATATCTCATTAATTCCCTTATTTATAATCCTATTTATTTTCCAAATAAATATTCCTTTTGTAATTTTATTTGTTTAACAAATAAATTTTTCCTTTTCAATTCTATTTATTTAACAAGTAAATATTCTTTTTTTTTAATTCTATTTATTTTCCAAATAAATTCCTTTTCAATTCTATTTGTAAATATTTTACAAATATTAATAATTCAATTCTATTTGTAAATGTTTTACAAATATTCCCTTTTCAATTCTATTTGTAAATGTTTTACAAATATTCCCAATTCAATTATATTTGCTTACAAATATTTCCATTTCAGTTATATTTGTTTTACAAATATTTCCATTTCAATTATATTTGTTTTACAAATATTATTTATTTTCAATATACACTTTGAAAATTCCCTTTGTATATTCTAGTATTTCTTGTGGTATTTAAAAATACCATATATCACTGTTCAATATCATCCAAACACACACAATCAACAACAGATTGTATATCACATCATTTATCACAATACATATGAAAAATAGTAAAATAAATGTTGAGGAATCCAGTTGGATCCCTCCGACCTGTTTCCCTCCATCATAGATGTTACGCAATATAATTCACACCAATTTCATTTCACTATGAAATATTCTGATAAACGGAATCAATATTTGATTAATGATATATATATATAACTATATCGATATTTTCAACCAATCAATTAGCAGTTCAACCAAATAGTCAACACACAGCAATCAATCAATATTTATCAGTTCTAAAAATACGTTATAATACTATGAACTGGTAGAGTTGGTGAGTTTTACTCACATTGGCAGTTCATCGTTAAATAACGATAACCATTTGTTGATTCAGACAAACAATTTATTTCGCTATAAATTGTAACGAGCTCTGATTCACTCCAAGTCAGTTCCATTGTGTAGTGTCCATCCATACGATCCCAACGGATCCAACCGTTCGCAAAACTGATAACGTATGATAAAGTTATTTAGATTACAAGTTAATATAAATTTAAATTAAATAAACTTTGAATTCCCTTTATTAAATCTTTGGGCTTAACCTTATTTCAGCGGCCCATTTTCCCAGACCCGTGTTGAACAGTGTTCTTCCTCCCGTCGAAATAAACTACTGTGACTTCCTCTAGTGAAACACACAATTACCCGATCTTCTCTTGCTCCTTTCTCCTCCTTCCTTCATTTAAACATCAAACTAAAATACCCAATATTCTACATTTCAAAATCTCTATCATCCAGTACCCCTTTCATCAATCTTGAGTGCCTTCTTCCATTTTGGATTTTCAGCAGTTCGCGCAACCTACAAGAAAAATTCGCGTTCCTTTCTTACATCGAATTCCACTGAAACCTGTATACAGGTACTCTTTGAACTTATAAACTCGACTATACTCCTGGCCTTCCTCCAGTCTCCCCTAGGTTCGACAGCGGTCATCCAAAACTGTTGTTGGAAAAAGTCCAGTAAAAGTACCGAACTTTTTTATCACTGAATCCAACAAGACTTAGCCCATCCCCTTCTCTTCGAGCCACGAGTTCAACTCCCCCATCCATTTAACCCCTCGTCACCGCTTTCCAATGCCACAACTAGGTTACGCTGTCTATATACCCAGCGATAGAAAAATGTACCGAGTCTAGTAAAATGCACCTAAGGAGGAAGAGCAACATCGCAGCAATCCAATTATGCAAGTTTGGTAATTTATGGGATTTCTATTTGATTTTTCAAGGAGGATTTTTAATGTTTTGGTTTCCTAAAGTGGCGGCTCATCTTTCCTTGACCAGAGAAATGAGTTGTGAGGGTTTAAAGTAAGAGTAGAAGGGTATTTATAATTATATGATAGCTTAGTAGTTAAGCTACTATTTTTGTATTAGTTTATATTCAATTTTCTATTTGTATCTGTACTCTAAAAATCCCTACGAATACACACGATATCTAAAAATCATGAAAATGGATATACAACTAGAGTTTGACATTATGGACCCAACGAAACTTGTTTCGTCGAATTCCGACTCCGTTTGCTCACATAGCGTATTTTAACCGTCAAAATACTGACTGTTTTTCTCAATAAAAATCCGTACGGCTACACGCTGACCTCAAAAATCACGAAACTTGAAATCTAACAATAATTTAATATTAAAATCCAGCAAAATTAGTTTCGTCAAAAATGGAGGTCGTTTGCAAAACTGGCTATTTTTAAAGCTCTAAATAAACCCTTTTAAATATTTATATATTTAAAAATAATTAAATAAAATATTATCATATATATTCACACTAGAATATCATACAGCTCCAATTGGATTTATAACTCGATATTCAAATCCCGGTTGAATCTATATTCAATTTATATTGAAAATCCATTTATAATATAATAAATCATTATAAATTACAAAGGAATTCCATAGCAACTTTTGAAAATTTGATTTGGACATAAATCAAAATCTACACGACGAAATCCCGGTTTTTCTCTTCCATTAGAAAAATATACTTCACCAGCTCCGAACATTTCTTGTTTCACAGAAATCCGATTTAAAACGAATTATGTATATTAAATTGAAGTTCGAATCGCCAAATAACGAACTGCAGCCCCATTTCAAGCTCGATTTTAATTATAATATAATTATACGTTCAACTGTCATTTATATAGTATATTGATTTATATAATTCAACTCTAAACTGGATGACATATTTTAAATAATCCAATTCACATTATATTGTGAATTCAACTTAATTCTGATTATTTCAGAATTAAATATATTATTATATTATTTATATTAATTAAATATTCAATATTATTTAATTAAACAACCATTTAATTCTCTAAATCACTATTAAAATAATTAAACTAATTAATTTTTAAACCGTAAAAATACGGGAAATTATATTCTCCCCTCCTTAAAATAATTTCGTCCTCGAAATTGCTAAGGTAGAAAACAAATCCTATTGACTGGGTTAAAAATTATTTTTACTTCTTTAACTTCAGTTTCACAGTACCAATTAATTTCAATTAAATATTTATTCACTCCTGCTAACAAAAATTTTCAAAAATCCTGAAAATTTTCTAACACCTTAACTTTTCAAAAAAATTCGCCAGCACCTCCTTTGTACTGGTCAATCGGTATAACTACAACTCGCCTCTCTGGGCCTTCTCCAACCCAAAAGAAAATCAAATAGCCAAGCGGCTTGCCAGTTCGGCTCATCAAAATCTCAAACCCATATATAATATAAACTGGTACCTATTTGTCGGGCATATCAATATATCCTTTCCATGTGTTACCAATCCTGCGTATACCAATGTCATCCCGATCATTCAATTATACCCAAGCCAAATTCTGTTCTTAGCCCAGATTCCATTTTTAATTTCAACTCCAAACTTACCAGTCAAATTCCATTTCGGATTATCTCTAATCCATCCTAATTCGATACTTTATATCTCAATTCATTTTCCACTTAACTGGTTTCAATTCAATTTCTATTTGCTTTTACAAATTCTAATTTTATTTGTTTTAATTCAAATAATCTTTCCCAGGGAATTTCAAACGGTTTAGCTTTTCTAAAACCAAATATCCCTTTTCAGGATTCAAAACAACTTGCTTTACACAAAACAATTCAAAAGCAAAATCTTTGGTAGTAATCCGTCACTTAGCAACTCAAAAATGAACACCAATGATATCGGGATTCATCATCAGGGTTATTTCCCAGCTATCGAAGTGAGTTCAGTACTATATCACTTTTCAAGATCATTTCTACACATTTCCCTTTTGAAGTACATTTCAAAATATTATCCACAATGCTTGTAAAACAGTTTAAAATCTCCCAGGATTTTAAAATTCTCATATATTTAACCCAGACTCATTTACAAACACTTATTCAGATTTTCAGAATTTTAATTCCAAATTCTGATTTAAATTCAGATTTAATTCATCTGATTTCACGTATTTCGCTTATATGAATTCTGATTGGTCGTTTACATAACCATTCCAATTATAATCTCCTTCGATTATAATAATAGCGAACACATCCAGTATATTATAAAAATTCCAATTCTTTTATATCAAAATATATTTGGGTAAAATTATTTCATTTATCCTCTTTTCAAAACACACAGTGTTGGTTCATCGTATTCGAGTGTTTATAAATCCCTACCAATACAGTGGATCAAACTGATCGACCAAAATTCATAAACTACTCAACCAATGAATCTCCACAATATAAAACAATTTTTATATCAAATAACAAATACGTTCACTCGTATATATACACTCAACTCAATCTAGGGCATAACTAACCCCATCTCTATTGAGTCATGCCACAGAGCCAAGGTAATTACTTAACCTTTAGCTCTGATACCAACTGTAACGACCCGGGTTTTCGCAATCCTGGATATCGGCATACAACACCATGTCGACTATTCAAGCATCAGAAACACCGGATAGTCCATGAAAGAAATTAGAGAGTGAGAGTAGATAAGATAGAAACATAGAATAGAAGAAGAAGAACATACAACATCAGAGTAAACACGAATCTCACAGCGGAACGAACCATATATAATAGATACATAACTTTGAAATAAAATCAGTATATGTATACATTAACATTATCAGAGTATAACACTTACAACACATCGGAAATAAACTATAGCTATGAAATCCTGAAGCCTCCTGCTCCAAGCTCTCCAAGCATATCTGAAAAATCCTGACTACTTGACTGTCCATACAAAATTGGGCACCCAAGAGTCTAGGGAAAACAAAACAAACTCTGGGTTAGTCATCGGACTGGTGTGAGTAAAATAGTTTAAAACAGTTTGAGCAATTAAACGATGTCTCATAAGACCACACCGTATAACGAAATGGGTTTTTCCCTTATGAGAATCTAAAACATTTGATTTAACTTTCAAAATCAATTTGAAAGAAACAATGATCTTTATATCAAAACCCTTTTGCTATTATAATAGTGTCTAACAATCACATTATAATAATCATTTAGCAGAAATGCTTTCATCTCACGTTCTACATATATAGTATACAATCAAAACCACGAGCACTTATTGGGTAATGGATTTCCAACTATGACAAGGTATGGAACCACCTTCCTATAGTGTAGCACTAGAGAGGAATACACTGGGTTCTAGAAGAACATTTTGCAACCCAGCCACACATGACCGACTACTCATTTCGCTTGAGTGTATCGAATGTATATCACCAACAGTTGGGATCAGCAACCGTTTCCCGAATGGGACAGCATCGAATAGATTAAAGAATGAAATGAATATCTCTAGATAGGTGATAATACATCCTACTTGGCAGCCAACCACTTAGCCATGATGCCTGCCCAATTTTTTATCATTTCCCGGTTGTGAGGCTAGAGTCCATAATGTATAGATCACATCTTTATTTACTTTGAATGTCCCGTCGTCATACCCGCCAAATCACAAATTGATTTCTCCAAAAATACTACGGGTATACAGCTAAGAGAAACAAATTCCTCAGCCACCAAACGTACATACGTTTTTAGAGATCAACTTACGCGATCTATTAAATATACTCTGTCAGACATTCTTCTATATAGGTCGTCCTGGGACTGGACAAACTGAACGCCCTATTCTGTAAACAGGACAACCCTTGCATAACTCCGTCTTCAATTATCTTCATATTTGATCACAACGCTAACGCCCATACAGAGTGGTTTTCAGATAATGAATCTGATCCCGGTCTCTCCGTATTGACAACAGAAAAATGGTCAAAAACTTCGATAGTCAGTGAGTTAACTATCAAAGAAAAACACGTGTGCAAACAATGATATTATTTCCAAATGGAAATTTTATCGATCAATCATCATTAAACATTTATCTCTTTAGTTCATTTATTTATTCATTTCCTGTTTCCATATATTCAACATTCCTTATTTTCTAAATTTAGAATATATACCTTATTAATCACTGGAAAACATTTCCATATTTATCTCATTTCTTATTTTCTATATTAGAAAACATTTCTGATTTCTTATTTGGAAAATGTTCCCAAAACTCCTTCAATGGATTTAAACAGATGTTTAAATAAAATATCGCGACGCCAACTCAAACCATTACACTCATTAACTAAATTCACTTAACTAGCCTTCACTAACGAACCTTAACCATTCCTTAGTTAAAAACGAAGTCAATCAAGTTGGGGTATAACTACCTCTCAGACCTTAAGTGAACAACATTTCTAACTTCGAAATAGACAAAGTTCACCTTTTAAATCTTTAACAAACTTCCTTAGTAACTCTCGGATTCTATTTACAAATCCACTTCTTTTACATACTATCATTTGATTTTAACAATAGGGTTATAATCCCATGCTTCTGAAATATAATAACTTAAATATTACTTTTATTTATCAGTTTGGATAAATAAACAAACAACTAATTTATTAATGAATAAATAAATCTTGATTAAAAACGGAAAGTGAATAGTACTTTCCCGAATTCGATATAATTGTATTTCAACGTATAACTCTCTTTCGAATAAACTATATTCAATAACTCCTTTTCGAATAACTCTATTCAATCATCTCCTTTTCGAATAACTTTATTCGATTAACTCCTTTAACACTATTCGAATAAACTATATTTGATTAACTCCTTTAACTCTATTTAAATAAACTATATTCGATTAACTCCTTTAACTCTATTCGAATAAACTATATTCGATTAACTCCTTTCGAATAAACTATATTCGTTAATCACCTTTCGAATAAACTATATTTGATAATCTCCTTTTGAATAAACTATTTTCGAATAACTCTATTCAAATAAACTATATTCGATTAACTCCTTTAACTCTATTCGAATAAACTATATTCAATTAACTCCTTTAACTCTGTTCGAATAAACTATATTCGATTAACTCCTTTAACTCTATTCGAATAAACTATATTCGATTAACTTCTTTCGAATAAACAATATTCGATTAAATCCTTTCGAATAAACTATATTCGATTAACTCCTTGAACTCTATTCAATTAACTCTAATTCGATTAACTCTAATCCAATTTAACTCTAATTGATTAACTCTAACTCGATTAACTCCTTTCAATTAACTCTAACTCGATTAACTCTAATTCGATTTAAATCTAATCGGTTAACTCTAGCTCGATTAACTCTAATCGATTAACTCTAATCGATTAATTCTAATTCGATTAACTCTAACTGATGTCCACTTTAAAAAATATTCTCATAACTCTTTTATATCTCGTTAATTCCCTTTTTTATAATCATATTTATTTTCCAAATAAATATTCCTTTTATTATTTTATTTATTTAACAAATAAATATTTCCTTTTCAATTCTATTTATTAAACAAATAAATATTCTTTTTTTTAATTCTATTTATTTTCCAAATAAATATTTCCTTTTCCATTCTATTTGTAAATGTTTTACAAATATTCCCAATTCAATTCTATTTGTAAACGTTTTACAAATATTCCCTTTTCAATTCTATTTGTAAATGCTTTACAAATATTCCCGATTCAATTATATATTTTTTTTACAAATATTTCCATTTCAATTATATTTGCTTTACAAATATTATTTATTTTCAATATACACTTTGAAAATTCCCTTGGTATTCCAGTATTTCATATGGTATTCAAAAATACAATATATCACTGTTCAATATCATCCAAACACACACAATCAACAACAGATTGTATATCACATCATATATCACAATATACATGCATACATAGATATATATATATATATATATATATGAAAAATAGTGAAATAAATGTTGAGGAATCCAGTTGGATCCCTCCGACCTGTTTCCCAGCATCACAGATGTTACACAATATAATTCACATCAATTTCATTTCACTATGAAATATTCTGATAAATAGAATCAATATTTGATTAATGATACATATATAACTATATCGATATTTTCAACCAATCAATTAGCAGTTCAACCAAACAGTCAACACGCAGCAATTAATCAATATTTATTAGTTCTAAAAATACGTTATAAAACAATGAACTGGTAGAGTTGGTGAGTTTTACTCACATTGGCAGTTCATCGTTAAATAATGATAACCATCTGTTGATTCAGATAGACAATTTATTTCGCTATAAATTGTAACGAGCTCTGATTCACTCTCAGTCAGTTCCATTGTGTAGTGTCCGTCCATACGATCCCAATGGATCCGACCGTTTACAAAACTGATAACGTATGATAAAGTTATTTGGATTACAAGTTAATATAAATTTAAATTAAATAAACTTTAAATTCCCTTTATTAAATCTTTGGGCTTAACCTTATTTCAGCGGCCCATTTTCCCAGACCTGTGTTGAACAGTGTTCTTCCTCCCGTCGAAATAAACTACCGTGACTTCCTCTGGTGAAACATGCCATTACCCGACCTTCTCTTGCTCCTATCTCCTCCTTTCATTTAAACATCAAACTAAAATACCCAATATTCTACATTTCAAAATCTCTATCATTCAGTACCCCTTTCATCGATCTCGAGTGCCTTTTTCCATTTTGGATTTTCAGCGGCTCGCGCAACCTACAAGAAAAATTCGCGATCCTTTCTTACAACGAATTCCACTGAAACCTATATACAGGTGCTCTTCGACCTTATAAACTCGATTATACTCCTGAACCTTCCTCCGGTCTCCCCTAGGTTCGACAGCGGTCATCCAAAACTGTCGCTGGAAAAACTCCAGTAAAAGTATCGAACGTTTTTGTCACTGAATCCAACAAGACTTAGCCCATCCCCTTCTCTTCGAGCCACGAGTTCAACTCCTCCATCCATTTAACACCTCGTCACCGCTTGCTTCACCAACGCCACAACTAGGTTACGCTGCCTACATACCCTGCGATAGAAAAATGTACCGAGTCCAGTAAAATGCACCTAGGGAGGTAGAGCAACATCGCAACAATCCAATAATACAAGTTTGGTAATTTATGGGATTTCTGTTTGATTTTCAAAGGAGGATTTTTCATATTTTGGTTTCCTGAAGTGGCGGCTCATCTTTCCTTGACCAGATAAATAAGTTGTGAGGGTTTAAAGTAAGAGTAAAAGGGTATTTATAATTATATGATAGCTTAGTAGTTAAGCTACTATTTTTATATTAGTTTATATTTAATTTTCTATTTGTATCTGTACTCTAAAAATCCCTACGAATACACACGATATCTAAAAATCATGAAAATGGACATACAACTAGAGTTTGACATTATGGACCCAGCGAAACTTGTTTTGTCGAATTCTGACTCCGTTTGCTCACACAGCGTATTTTTAACCATCAAAATACTAATTGTTTTTCTCATTAAAAATCCGTACGGCCAAACACTAACCCCAAAAATCATGAAACTTGAAATCTAACACAAATTTAATATTACGAATCCAACAAAATTAGTTTCATCGAAAACGGAAGTCGTTTGCAAAACTGGCTATTTTTAAAGCTCTAAATAAACCCTTTTAAATATTTATATATTTAGAAATAATTAAATAAACTATTTATAAATAAATATTATCGTATATATTCACATTAGAATATCATACAACTCCAATTGGATTTATAACTTGATATTCAAATCCCGGTTGAATCTATATTCAATTAAATCCATTTATAATATAAATAAATCGTTATAAATTATAAAGGAATTCCATAGCGACTTTTCGAAAATTTGATTTGGACATAAATCAAAATCTGCATGACGAAATCCCGATTTTTCTCTTCCGTTAGAAAAATATACCTCACCAGCTCCGAACGTTTCTTATTTCACAGAAATCCGATTTAAAACGGAATCTGTATATTCAATTGAAGTTCGAATCGCCAAAATAACGAACCGCAGCTCCATTTCGAGCTCGATTTTAATTATAATATAATTATACGTTCAACTATCGTTTATATAGTATATTCATTAATATAATTCAACTCTAAATTGAATGATATATTTTAAATAATCCAATTCACATTATATTGTGAATTCAACTTAATTCCGATTGGAACTAAATATATTATTATATTATTTATATAAATTAAGTATTCAATATTATTTAATTAAACAACCATTTATTCTCTAAATCACTATTAAAATAATTAAATTAATTAATTTTTAAATCGTAAAAATACGAGACATTACAAGCTCATCTCGATTATTACCGAATCTAATTCCATTCAATTCCAATTTAATATATTAAATTGGAAAACTTCACTTTGAAAAAGTTCCATTTAAATCTTAATAAAAGATTTATAAATTCCAAATATATTTTTCACTGTTAATTGGGTTAAGGAACGAATGTCGTTAAAAACACAATTCACAATAAACCCAATTCACAATTCATTTTATTTCAATTACTAAATATAAATGGAAACTCTAGTAATCTTAATTAAAATAATTATACTTTTCATAGGGGTTTAATAACAGTGTTATTGAAGACACCATTCACGACAAACCCGAAATCCAATTTATTTTATTTAAACACATTGGATTATTATTCTAGTTAATAACTAGTTCATTTCGATAAACTATATTTTTATCTTTTCAAAATTGGAATTTTTCATCCAAATTCATTCTAAATCATTTATTATGATTTTACATAATTTTTCCATATTTTTAATAATTTTATTAAGGCTCGTACAATCGGTTTCCAATAACGGCCACCGAACTGCATCCATAACTACCTTTTTCAAATTTGATTTGGACGAAGTTCCAAATCCAGCCGTTAGATTTCAAATCTCTTATATTTATTGGAAAGCGCTTTTCGGTATGAACCCAACGTTTCCGGTTTTAGGAAAATCCGATGGTCAAATCTCCCGTTACGCCAATTTGAAGTTAACGGTCGAAATTCACGAACGGTCGCTGCGCGGCGCGTTCTATCCAGGCCATTAAATATATATGATATATATATATATATATATATATATATATATATATATATTGTAACACCCCACACCCGCTAAGGTCACTCACTATGGGAATGCCTTAACTTCGGTGGAGTATTTTAAGTGAATATAGAACAGAAAAATTACAACAAGACAGATATAAATAATACTTGTTAACTAAAACATCATTTCATTGCAGCAGAAGGTAAACATGTTTGGTTACAAAACCATAAAACAAGAGTCAAGTACTAAATATCCATCCTGATAAAACATAAGTACATAATCCCACTACATAACTAATAGCCATAATAGAAAAGATAAGCTGGGCTTTACATCAACGTCCAAGCTCCGAAAGATAGATAAAGAAATCTGATCAAAGCCCACTAGTGCTAGGCCCAACCTGAGGACCTGAGGGGGAAAAAGATAAAAACAACGGGGTCAGACATAAGTCTGAGTGAGCCCTATAACTTTAACAATACAATCATTAAAGTAACTAGGGTATGATATAAACTTGGTACGGTAATGACTAGGGATAAATGACTACACTAAGCAGCCAACTACACATAGGATGAACTAAGATATCGGTAAAGACGCATCTACCCACCCAAGGGTAATTACTACACTGCACCACACCAGTCATTCCTAACTTAAAGGTTGATCCCACCCAAGGACTTAGAAAATTTAACTAGTAGTTTCGTGTACCCCTAGCTGACTACATAGGTGCCGTCTGCCCCTATCTCCACTAGGTGTACCCACTACTCCCCAAGCGATCGGCTCCCTAACGTAGATACCCGTGCTGGCCCCACAGTGGGGTGTATCACTCCCCAAAGTGGCAACCCAATACAATCAATGGTGCATAACTTATACCTACACGATGCAACAACGTCTTACCTACCAGCCCGGGTCCACACACGCATATGAAACCCGTTGGACTTGCGTTGCCACCGCTAACCCGTTTTGGCCTCTTATAGTCAAGCCCAGTACGCGTGTCCCGTCCTCGACATGGGTCAAGCCCAATAAGATACATATGGGTTACTGGTTGAAATGGGCCCCCACAAGCTACCCACCTAAGCTTGTCCCTTTTCTAGTGTATCCCACTTAACCCTTTAATCATGTTTAATTACATGTTTCCACTTGGTTAAGTATTCTAATCGTATTTTCTATTGCCACCCAAGGCAACCCACTAGATTTCCACATGCCACCCAAGGCACTTACTTAATCTCCACATGCCACCCAAGGCACCCACTTAACCCCTCATGCCCCCACTACATGCTTATCTGGTTAAGTGTTTCTTAATTGATTAAGAACATAACCTTTGTAAAGACCTCTCACATTAGACTGTCTTTTATGGCAGCTGGATTTGCCGGTCAGTTCCGGGCAGCCTTACGCCATAACAGAGTCTAACCTCGTGTCTTTACACTTGTCACATATTTAGTTTATGCCTAAGACCTCTCACATTGGGCCAATCATTTGTAGCCGCTGGATTTGCCGGTCGGTTCTGGGCAGTCTTATGCTACAAAAGGGTCCAACCTCGTGTCTTAGTCGATTAATTACACCTAATTAATCACCCCCATATTTTGAATTAATTTTCCCTAATTAATTCCAATTTAATGATGTACATAATTGACTCAATTATGTCCATCCACTTATGGTATGCAACATCATACCAATTTCATCACAATTTTGTTAACATGAATATTAACCCCATCGTTTCCCACGTAATATGCTAACATGACATACTTAAAAGGGAAGATTCATCACAAATACAATGGGTTCAACTTAGCATATCATTAGCATCAACATGGGTTTTAAAGGTGTCAACTTGCATATATGACCATAGCATCAAACCCAACTAGAATAAATAATCAACCCAAACTTGCATGAATCGCATATGTCATAAAGAGGGTAACATGCATAAGTTACTTATGTCATTCAAAGGGGTAAACTTGCATATGTATGTATGACATACAAAGGGGTTAAATTGCACATGTTACTTGCATATAATCAAACACCAAACTTGCATAACATGTCATATATGAACTTGCATATAATCAAACACCAAACTTGCATAACATGTCATATATGAACTTGCATATAATCAAACACCAAACTTGCATAACATGTCATATATGAACTTGCATATAATCAAACACCAAACTTGCATAACATGTCATATATGAACTTGCATATAATCAAACACCAACTTGCATAACATGGTGTCATAAAGGATCAATGTTTATCATAGTGATTTGCATAACTAGCATCATGAACCCATAGCATAAAACTTGCATAACTAGAATCATGAATATATAGCATAAAACTTGCATAACTAGCATCATGAACTCATAACATATGACTTGCATAACTTGCACAACATCATGTACACATAGCATATGACTTGCATAACTTGTATAACATCATGAACACATAGCATATGACTTTCATAACTTGCATAACATCATGAACACATAGCATATGATAACATAACTTGCATTGATCCACATACATAACTGTAACCTCATTATATCCAATCATAATTAGTTTAGCAATTACTTGCTAAAGGCATAGAAACTCACAACTTGTTGATTAGCACTCCTATGAAGAAGATTAAGTTGCTAGAGTTGATTAGAAGTTGATTTGAGAAGCTATCTTCTTCTACAATTTGATGGAGGCTCCTTCAAGTTGCATTTTGATGGCATAACGACGTTGTATCTATTTTTAGTATGAATTAGGGTAGTCTTAGGGTGTATTTATAGAATTAGGATGTAGTTTAGGCCCTTAGATTAACCCTAATTTAGTTTAGAGCCGTCAGATTTCGTCATAAGCCACCAAAACACAGCCCAAAGCTCAAAACAGTGCACCCAGGCCAAACTGACCGACAGGGGGGGTCGACCCCTGGGTCGACCCCTTGGGGGGGGGGTCGACACCCATGTCGACCCTAGTGTCGACACCCTCTGTCTGGAGGGAATTTTCCCGCCTCTTCTGAAATTTGAAATTTGAATATTTTAAATCTGTTTTGAATTTTCTGAAACTTCGGATGGCCATAACTTCTTCATACGAAGTCCAAATCACGCAAACACGGACTCTATCTCAACCAGAATTCTGAGACGAACACAATGGCGCAACCCGTTTCCCTTAATTCTCACGTCTGAGATTAATTATTCTTTAATTACCAAACATTAATATTAAGTGAAATTCGAGGTCTTACATTCTCCCCTACTTAAAGGATTTCGTCCCCGAAATCTCTAAGTCAAGAAGAACGTATCCTACCAACCAAACAACCATCTACTAAACCATCAAACACTGGCATCCATTGTCCTTAAAGTTTCTAATGCTGTATGAACATATGCAAAAAGTGTGTGTATATGTTCCCTGCCTAATGCAAAATCAGGCGGTCTACTGATTTAGTTGACCTCCTTTATGCAAACCATGATAGTGCCATGCATCCAATATGTATGCGAAAGAACCCTATCTACACATACTATTTCTACATGTGTGCACAACCATACACCAAAATGCATCATCCATATGATAACACAACCATTATACATCCATTAATATAGCTACCTACACACAATTATATGCAATATGCAATATGAAGTGACTGAGCCGATCTAGTGTCTAAAGTGTGTGCATATGCATCCACGAGCAACCACTAGCAACCACTTGCATCCACATGCATCCATCAATCATAACATGTCTCAAACACATGTTTCAACCATAGGTTTATCCTATCTAAAGGTCAAAGATACTAATGAGAGGACATACTAAAGATAAGATAAGTACTAGACAAACGATAAAGGAGAAGTTAAAAGACATACCCTCAAAAAGGAATGGGTACAGTGAACGCATCTTCGCTTCTGTCTCCCAAGTAGCATTGCTCTCATCCTCTCCCCATTGCACTTTGACTAGTCGAACCTATCTGTTTCTCAACTTCCTAATCTCTGACCCAAGGATGCGGGTAGGAGCTCGTCGAATAGTCGCATCACGCTCTACCTCCACTTCTCTAAGCAAGATCGGCTCTACCACCTCTGTGGTCTCATGTAGGCACTTCCTCAAATGTGACACATGGAATACGTCATGTACCCCACTAAGTCTCTCGGGTAAATCCACTCTATATTCCATCCGTCCAATCCTTTCCTTAATAGGAAACGGTCCTACAAATCTTGGTGCTAACTTCCCAACGGACCCAAAGCGAACAACATTCCGTAATGGAGATACTTTAATAAAGACCATGTCCCCAACATCAAACTCAAGATCCGTCCTCCTCTTATTCGCGTAAGATTTCTGCCTATCTTGCGCTGCTTTCATCCTTCTTCGAATCAAATCAATCTTTTCCGAAGTCTCTCTAACCATATCAGGCCCAAGCAAGATCTTATCCGTAGACTCCCACCAACATGTAGGTGATCGACAAGGCCTTCCATAAAGAGCTTCGAAAGGAGCCATGCCAATACTAGATTGAAAGCTGTTATTATATGCGAACTCCACTAATGGAAGATGCTCTTCCCATGTACCTCCAAAATCTAAGATACAAAGCCTCAAAAGGTCTTCCAGAACACGATCACCCTCTCGGTCTGGCCGTTCGTCTGAGGATGATATGCGGTGCTCAAACACAACTGAGTCCCTACTGCCTCTTGCAAACTCTTCCAAAACTCGCTAGTGAAGATAAGATCTCGATCGCTCACTATGCTAGAAGGTACACCATGCAACCGAACTATCTCTCGAAGATAAACTGAAGCTAGCCATGGAGCAGTCCTCTTACTCTTCACGGGTATGAAATGGGCGCTCTTAGCAAGTCTGTCTACCACAACCCAAATTCCCGTATTACCCTTCCTCGATCTCGGTAACCCATCAATAAAATCCATCGAGACGCTATCCTACTTCCATTGCGGAACTTCCAATGGGTGAAGCAACCCACCAGGTTTCTTTTGCTCCGCTTTCACTTGTTGGCACACCAAGCATCTAGCGACATACTCGGCCACATCTTTCTTCATACCGGCCCAAAAGAAAACTCGCTTCATGTCTTGGTACATCTTGTCCCCACCGGGATGAATGGTCATCTTTGAGCGATGTGCATCATCAAGTATAGCCTTCCTCAAACCCTCGTCTTGCGGTACACAAAGTCTACCGTCTCTACGCAACCACCCCCTATCGTCTAGGCTGTACCTACTCAAATGGCTGGACGACTCCCCCTTATGAGCTTCTCTACTAACTCAACCAACTGTGGGTCATCCCGCTGTGCCCCGCCAATCCGTCCCAAAAGAGTAGGTCTGACCTCTAAGGATGCTAGCAAACCGGGTATAAAGTCAATGGAAGGTCTGAAATCAAACATTGAGATAAATTCCAAGCTTCGTCGTTCCACGGACAATGGACTCAAGGACAACCTTTTTCTGCTTAAGGCGTCTGCCACCACGTTACCCTTGCCAGGGGTATACGCTATCTCGAAATCATAGGATGCTAAGAACTCCATCCACCTTTGCTGTCTTAAGTTCAAATCCTTCTGAGAAAACAAGTACTTCAATGATTTGTGGTCAGTGAACAATTCGAACCTCTCTCCAAGAAGATAATGGCGCCAAGTCTTAAGCGCAAAAACAATAGAGGCCAACTCTAAATCATGGGTAGGGTAATTTTTCTCCTGCTTTCTCAACTGCCTTCCCCCATAGGCTATTACCCTTCCCTCTTGCATTAAGACTGCGCCTAGTCCTGTCCCACAAGCATCGGTATAAACAACAAATGGCTTACTCCCATCTGGCAACACTAAGACTGGAGTTGTGGTTAAAGCTCTCTTTAACCGTTGGAAAGCATCATCACAATCTACGTCCCATGCGAAGACTAGATTCTTCTTTGTCAAGCGAGTTAATGGGGCTGATATCTTCGCGAAGTCCTTGATAAACTTCCTATAGTAGCCAGCCAACCCCAAGAAACTCCTTACCTCGGTAGCATTCTTCGGAACCTTCCAATCTTGGATGGACACTAACTTCACGGGATCCACAGCTATCCCTTCCTTGGAGACCACGTGCTCCAAGAACCGCACTTCCTTCCTCCAAAAGTGACATTTAGAGAATTTAGCCTTAAGGCTATGCGCTCGAAGAGTCTCTAACACTTCCCTAAGATGTAGGGCATGCTCTTCTTCACTCTTAGAAAAGACTAAGATGTCATCCACAAAGACCACCACGAACTTATTAAGGTACTCCTTGAACACCCTACTCATCAAATCAACAAAGTATGCAGGGGCGTTCGTCAAACCAAATGGAATCACAAGCCACTCATAGAAACCATCCAGAGTCCTAAAGGCAGTCTTGTCTATGTCTTCCTCAGCCACTCTCAACTGATGAAACCCCGTGGCCAAGTCCAACTGCGAAAACACTGAGGCGCCAACCAACTGATCAAAGAGATCATCAATCCTCGGCAATGGGTGTCTATTTTTCTTTGTGAGCTTGTTGAGTTCTCTATATTCTACACAAAGTCTGAGGGACCCATCCGCCTTCGTGGCAAAAACTACTGGAGCACCCCACTCCGATATACTTCGTCTTATGAACCCCTTCTCAAGCAACTCCCCTACTTGCTTATGGAGTTCCCTCCTCTCACGAGGAGCCATGTGGCGCACTGGCAAAGATACTGGTTTAGCATTGTCCACCAGATATATTCGGAAGTCTATCTCCCGCTTCGGAGGTAAGCCCTTCACCTCCTCAAACACATCCGAGTATTCCCGGACCACTCTAACAGATCGCAAACTCTCGACCGAAGCGTCAAGCGATTCAAGATAACTTAGCATAACAGAATCCATGGGATTACAAGAGATCTCGAGAGTGTTACCCAAGCGGGTCATGAGCCTAACAACTCTCCTTTCACAATCAAGAACAGCACCATTACTGGATAACCAGTCCATGCCCAAAATCAACCCATAGCCCGTGAAGCCCAAAACAAATGCATCACATCTAAACTCAATGCTAAGTATGGAAATCTTCAAACCCAAACATATCATAGACAAATAAGTGGAGCCCCCAATTGGGTTTGAAACAACCAAGGGATCATCTACTAGACTGGTGTCTAAGTGCAGTGACTCAACTAATGATGATGAGATAAACGAATGCGATGCGCCAGAGTCAAACAAAGTACGGACAGGATGATCAAACAGAAAAACCAGACTTTCAACGGAAATAGTTCTACCTCTTTCCTGAATCGGTGGAACCGCGAGAGCCTGAACTTGCCCCCTTGCCTGACCTGGTGCCATAAGAGCTTGCACATGTCCCCCTGAGGTAGATCCCGTCCTTTGCCCCTTCTTAGGGCAGTCCTTCACTAGATGCCCTGCTTCGCCACAGTGGAAGCAGCCAGTCTTCTTCTTCTTCCGACAATCTTTGCTTACGTGGCCTGGTGTCCCTCAATTGAAGCACTTCTTCTTTCCCTTGCCACCGTTGCCTTTCCCACCCTTGTTTTGCTGTTGCTGTTGAGGTCTCTTCTCAGGTGCCTTATTAGCATTGGGACCCTTCTCTTCCTCATGCATGAGTGCCATGTCTACTAGCTTCTCAAAGGTGGCCCCCATAGGGATGTGAGTCATAGCCAATCCATGCATTGGTTCATTCAAGCCCTTAACGAACCTCAAAGCCTTCTTCTCCGGTGTATTCACCATGTCTATGCCAAATCTTGCTAGCTGATTAAACTTGTTGACATATTCCTTTACTGATAGGTTTCCTTGCTTTAGAGTCTAGAACCTTTCCATATACAGATTTTCTTCCGCCCTTGAAAGAAACTTTGCCACAAACCTTTGTTTGAAATCCGCCCAAGAGTCAACAGGGCGTTCTCCATTAGTGACCTCCCACCAGAACGAGGCCTCTCCCTTCATTAACCAAGCAGCTAACTTGACCTTCTTTCCTTCTTCCATCTCAAAGATATCTATCAACTCTTCCACCTCCTTAAGCCAATCCCTAGCTTCCACAAAAGTTTCTGATCCTTGAAAAGGTTTCCCTCCCATAGCCTTAAATTCCTTGCAAGTCTTAGCAAAAGTATCCGCTCGAGGAGGAGGAGGGGGAGGAAGATCGGGTGCTACTGTTGGTTGAGGAACATTTGCTGGACCCGTAGTGGCGGCCCTAGCCTCCATCAATCTCCTATACCATACTGGTATCGTCACACCCTCCGGAAAGTTAAGATCCTCAGCCATGCTGAAACGAAAAAGGAAAGATTCAAAACGGAGAATTCGAAAGATAAAGATACGGCTATTGGGGATTATGCTTTTCTTTCAAAAACTTTTCTCTTAAAAGACATGTTTTTGAAAATACTTCTTCCAAAAATGTTTTTAGAAAAATAGTTTTCTAAAAAAATTATCTGTTCCGGTAACCTTCAGCTCTGATACCACGTGTAACACCCCACACCCGCTAAGGTCACTCACTATGGGAATGCCTTAACTTCGGTGGAGTATTTTAAGTGAATATAGAACAGAAAAATTACAACAAGACAGATATAAATAATACTTGTTAACTAAAACATCATTTCATTGCAGCAGAAGGTAAACATGTTTGGTTACAAAACCATAAAACAAGAGTCAAGTACTAAATATCCATCCTGATAAAACATAAGTACATAATCCCACTACATAACTAATAGCCATAATAGAAAAGATAAGCTGGGCTTTACATCAACGTCCAAGCTCCGAAAGATAGATAAAGAAATCTGATCAAAGCCCACTAGTGCTAGGCCCAACCTGAGGACCTGAGGGGGAAAAAGATAAAAACAACGGGGTCAGACATAAGTCCGAGTGAGCCCTATATCTTTAACAATACAATCATTAAAGTAATTAGGGTATGATATAAACTTGGTACGGTAATGACTAGCGATAAATGACTACACTAAGCAGCCAACTACACATAGGATGAACTAAGATATCGGTAAAGACGCATCTACCCACCCAAGGGTAATTACTACACTGCACCACACCAGTCATTCCTAACTTAAAGGTTGATCCCACCCAAGGACTTAGAAAATTTAACTAGTAGTTTCGTGTACCCCTAGCTGACTACATAGGTGTCGTCTGCCCCTATCTCCACTAGGTGTACCCACTACTCCCCAAGCGATCGGCTCCCTAACGTAGATACCCGTGCTGGCCCCACAGTGGGGTGTATCACTCCCCAAAGTGGCAACCCGATACAATCAATGGTGCACGACTTATACCTAAACGATGCAACAACGTCTTACCTACCGGCCCGGGTCCACACACGCATATGAAACCCGTTGGACTTGCGTTGCCACCGCTAACCCGTTTTGGCCTCTTATAGTCAAGCCCAGTATGCGTGTCCCGTCCTCGACATGGGTCGAGCCCAATAAGATACATATGGGTTACTGGTTGAAATGGGCCCCCACAAGCTACCCACCTAAGCTTGTCCCTTTTCTAGTGTATCCCACTTAACCCTTTAATCATGTTTAATTACATGTTTCCACTTGGTTAAGTATTCTAATCGTATTTTCTATTGCCACCCAAGGCAACCCACTAGATTTTCACATGCCACCCAAGGCACTTACTTAATCTCCACATGCCACCCAAGGCACCCACTTAACCCCTCATGCCCCACTACATGCTTATCTGGTTAAGTGTTTCTTAATTGATTAAGAACGTAACCTTTGTAAAGACCTCTCACATTAGACTGTCTTTTATGGCAGCTGGATTTGCCGGTCGGTTCCGGGCAGCCTTACGCCATAACAGAGTCTAACCTCATGTCTTTACACTTGTCACGTATTTAGTTTATGCCTCAGACCTCTCACATTGGGCCAATCATTTGTAGCCGCTGGATTTGCCGGTCGGTTCCGGGAAGTCTTATGCTACAAAAGGGTCCAACCTCGTGTCTTAGTCGATTAATTACACCTAATTAATCACCCCCATATTTTGAATTAATTTTCCCTAATTAATTCCAATTTAATGATGTACATAATTGACTCAATTATGTCCATCCACTTATGGTATGCAACATCAAACCAATTTCATCACAATTTTGTTAACATGAATATTAACCCCATCGTTTCCCATGTAATATGCTAACATGACATACTTAAAAGGGAAGATTCATCACAAATACAATGGGTTCAACTTAGCATATCATTAGCATCAACATGGGTTTTAAAGGTTTCAACTTGCATATATGACCATAGCATCAAACCCAACTAGCATAAATAATCAACCCAAACTTGCATGATTCGCATATGTCATAAAGAGGCTAACATGCATAAGTTACTTATGTCATTCAAAGGGGTAAACTTGCATATGTATGTATGACAAACAAAGGGGTTAACTTGCACATGTTACTAGCATATAATCAAACACCAAACTTGCATAACATGTCATATATGAACATGCATATAATCAAACACCAAACTTGCATAACATGTCATATATGAACTTGCATATAATCAAACACCAAACTTGCATAACATGTCATATATGAACTTGCATATAATCAAACACCAAACTTGCATAACATGTCATATATGAACTTGCATATAATCAAACACCAACTTGCATAACATGGTGTCATAATGGATCAATGTTTATCATAGTGATTTGCATAACTAGCATCATGAACACATAGCATAAAACTTGCATAACTAGCATCATGAACATATAGCATAAAACTTGCATAACTAGCATCATGAACTCATAGCATATGACTTGCATAACTTGTACAACATCATGAACACATAGCATATGACTTGCATAACTTGTATAACATCATGAACACATAGCATATGACTTGCATAACTTGCATAACATCATGAACACATAGCATATGATAACATAACTTGCATTGATCCACATACATAACCATAACCTCATTATATCCTATCATAATTAGTTTAGCAATTGCTTGCTAAAGGCATAGAAACTCACAACTTGTTGATTAGCACTCCTATGAAGAAGATTAAGTTGCTAGAGTTGATTAGAAGTTGATTTGAGAAGCTATCTTCTTCTACAATTTGATGGAGGCTCCTTTAAGTTGCATTTTGACGGCATAACGACGTTGTTTCTATTTTTAGTATGAATTAGGGTAGTCTTAGGGTGTATTTATAGAATTAGGATGTAGTTTAGGCCCTTAGATTAACCCTAATTTAGTTTAGAGCCGTCAGATTTCGTCACAAGCCACAAAACACAGCCCAAAGCTCAAAACAGTGCACCCAGGCCAAACTGACCGACAGAGGGGGTCGACCCCTGGGTCGACACATGGGTCGACCCCTTGGTGGGGTCGACACCCATGTCGACCCTAGTGTCGACACCCTCTGTCTGGCGGGAATTTTCCCGCCTCTTCTGAAATTTGAAATTTGAATATTTTAAATCTGTTTTGAATTTTCTGAAACTTCGGATGGCCATAACTTCTTCATACGAAGTCCAAATCACGCAAACTCGGACTCTATCTCAACCAGAATTCTGAGACAAACACAATGGCGCAACCTGTTTCCCTTAATTCTCACGTCTGATATTAATTATTCTTTAATTACCAAACATTAATATTAAGTGAAATTCGGGGTGTTACATATATATATTATATACTTCGTCGATTTCCATTTAAAACGTATTTTATAAATCATTTATAAATTCGTTTTAAAACGATTCAAACTTCATTTTCGATTTTAAATCAAAATTGAATATTCTATATCTTTATCATATTAAAATGATAAAATTTTCAAAATATTAATTTTTAAAATCACTTCTTTTCAATATTCATTATAAAATGAATAAAATCGATCGATAAACCCGTTCGGGTTAAAATGGCGTTTCTATACTTAATCCCGGCTTCATATTTTTATATTTTTGTGTCCATTCAAAGTCGGACATCAAAATCATAATTTTATTCTTCACTGTATATTATTTTAAAATATTAATTATTTTAAAATATTCTTTATTTTATAAGATTCTTTATTTTAAAATATTCTTTATTTAAAATATTATTTACATTAAAGTGTTCTTTTACATTAAAATGTTCTTTCACATTATTTACATTTAAATATGTTCGATTACATTAAAATGATTCTTTTACATTATTTACATTAAAAATGTTCGATTACATTAAAATGATTCTTTTACATTAAAATGATTCTTTTCATTTTCATTAACATATTAAAGATGACATTTTTAATGCACAAAAATATAATTCAACAAATGATTATTTTATATTCATTAACATGTTAAAGATAACATTTTTAATGTACAAAAATATAATTTAACTGTTAGATCAAAACTTGGACCTAACACCCAAATCGTTTTGACTTTTAAAGAGTTTTGACTGAAGAATGAAGACAAAGCAGAAAACACACAGAATTTATAGTGGTTCGGCGTTAACAAGCCTACGTCCACTTTATATGATATTGATTATACTTCGAATGTTGGTACAATCAATGATGTCTCTCTAGCTCACTTTTACAATTGTGATTTCTCTCAGTAATCTAGTAATAAAACTGATAAGAAATGGTAGTATGACAATAATGGCGGAATTAGTCCTCAATATTGCCAAAAGGATCCCAAAAAATGCCAAGCTCCGGGCTATTTATAGCTGATTTTGTCAGGCGGGTCGTGGTAACACGTGGCACGAATCCCGAGAACATCGGATCGCATCGCAGCCGATGAAGAAATAGTCAAATTAGCCGTTGTGGACAGGTGTCGCGATCCCCTCGAAAATCGGATCGAGCAAATGGGGAGAATCAGTCAAAATGACGGTTGGGGACACGTGTCGCTGGATCCGTGCGTCTCGGATCGCTGAAGACTAGCTCGTGCTTGAACGGGTCAGAGGCTTCGCCGTGCATCAGGGGATCGGATCGGTCTATACTGGGCAGTAATGTATGAACGGATCGAATCGCATAGAGGTGTCGTTTCGCTGATGAAATGGGGGTGATCCGATGAGGTGCGATCCGATGAGGTGCGATCCGGTGAGGGGCGAGTCGATGGTGCGATCCGTTCCTTCATGTACTTAGGGAATGTAGTTTCATACTTTCTTCTTGTAAATGAACCTGGGTGGCTTGGTCAAAAAGCTAGCCAACATTTTGCCCCCTCGAAGTATGTTTTATCGATGATGGAACATGCTTCGAAGCTATAGAATCGTCTTTTCACAACGAGACGCAAATCAGTGAACAATTCCTTTTCTGGGATCTTTCAGAGTCTTCATCACTGAATCTGTCGGTCATTTATCGATTCGGATCGCGTGCTCGAGGCGCGAATCGTGGGATGGAGGTTCGTCGCGATCCGTGACTTGACTGGGTCCCCAGCGTAACGGGCCGTGCCCTTTATTTCTGATGGGCTGACTTGTGGCCCACGGCCTCATCGGTCCGCATGAGACAAAAAACAGAAGAGCAACGGTCACCTCCCAGTATATATAAGTCGAACCCATCTCCCCTCTTCCCTTCTTCTTCTTCCGCCGCCAGTCTTCCAAACCGAAAACCCTAGCCCTTTAAATCTTCAGCAATTCACGTATTCCCCTAACTTTAAGAAAGGTAAACTTGCTAACAACTCCCTCGCTCGTTTTCTTTGAGTTTTTCGCTGATTAGTGGGAGAAAAGGAGCGGATTTACTGTTTTTCGAGGTTTTGGAGGCGATGTGAACGCCATGGCCATTGGGTTCCAGTCGCTGGAGAGGAGGAGGAGAAGGAAAAGAGAGGAAAGAAGAAGGAGGAGAGAAAAATGACAGGTCAGTATGCTTCGTGAGGCTTTGGCGTGGGTGCAAGCATAGCAGTAGATCGTGGAGATGGCGAGACATCGGTTTGTGGCGATACGAAGAGCAGGGGGAAAGTAGTAGTGTGAAGTCTTGCATCGGATCGGAGTGAGGAAATGGTGAAGTGGTGAATCGGATCGTGGAGATGCTTGTGAGGATGGGAGAAGAGCAAGCAGCAGATCGTGACGAGATGGCGGGGACACGGATCGCTACGAGATTATAGCGATCCGATCCGAAATACTTTCTGGAGTTAGCGCCTCTGTTGCTGGTCCAGGCTGGCCTCGCGAACCCGTGATCGCGCCACAATCTGATCCACACCCCACGATCCGAAAGGGTTTTCACGAACCGAAGAGTGAATGCTCCAAAGAACTTGTAGAATATGCAATGCAATTTAATTCCAGTACACCAATGGACAGTTAGGCTAGACCCTTTATGACGAACATTCTGGACTGACCAAATGCATAACTTAACAGCATAAAACGACCAATACTTTGACGATCTCATCAGCCTTTACGCTTTTCTTTAATGCATGCACAAGCACACACATCGGCACTTGCACACATGGGGGACGGGTAGTTTTAATCTCATTTTTCATGTTTTCTCGCCTAATAGTAATGTCGGATAATCAATCTTCTTCAAGATCTGTTACAGAAACGGAGTCCGAGATTCCTGAGCAATACAACCCCGAGGTCCCTCCAATTAACCCAAGAGGTGAAGATTCTGGCTCTGAATACGAGGCAACGGAATCGGATCCGTCTGAAAGTACTTCATCTAGTGAAGAGTCCGAGATAGACAGGCGAGCTCCCGACGAGATTCCTGGCGCGCTCGGGATAGAGAAATTTTCCGATTCTTTAGCATCTAAACTCGATGATATAAAGCTTAAAAGAATCTGCATGAGACATGGGATTCCTTGGGATGATGTGAGGACACCCGATAGCGAAGATAGACCCCACTTAGCTCCGGAAGGGTATATGGCAGTCAGCCGAACCATGTGCTTGGTAGGAGCTATTCCTCCGTTTCCTCCAATCGTCATCGAGACTTTAAAACGACTGGGTATCGCTCCGATGCAGCTTCATCCTAACGCCTACGCATCTCTATACACCCTATATATTGCATACGCGGAGATCCTACATACCGAACTCACATTTAGAGATTTAACATTCTTCTTTCTTTTCAAGCATCGCTCCTCGGCAACCCCAAATTTCTCTTTCTTTGAATCGGTGGCGAATAGGAAGGTTCTGTATGACGGATACAGCAATATAGGGGATCCTAAATCTGATTGGTTCTATATAAAGAAACAGGCCGGATGCTCAAGAAGATGGTTTAAATCAAGTAAACTTTAATCTTTTGACTGAATATCTTGTTCAAGAAGCCGAAGCATTAACATTCTCCCCCCTTTTTCTTTGTTTTAAACTGATCACGTCTTCCCGAAAACGGGGGGTCCGTTATACAATAATCGATTGTCTATTCTTCTACAAAGCAGACCCGACTTTCTAAGGATCAAAAAGTGCACCACTGATGAGAATCTTCATAAGCATCATCTTCTGGATATAAGATTTGGACTTGGCGCTGGCGGCAAACCCTATAGATACTTGCCCCCAACGGAGGGAGAAGGAACATCGCAAGCAGTAGAAACAACTAAATTTCGCAAGAGTCCTTCTCCGATAGTCATCCAAGACGATGAGGACCTGAACATATACAGAGGGGATGAGGCCCGCGGTGACAAGTCCAAGAAAATCCCAGTTTCTACTCCAATCGAACCCGCTGCTCCCGATGACTTGACAGAAGAACAGTTATTCAACGAGCTGAGCAAAATTCCTCTGCCCGATGATGTATACACAGAGAGGGTCTTTGAAGGGGAGCCATTCTTCCCTGCTTCTGAAGAGACCATCGCTCCAACTAGAGAACAAGAAACTAGTCAGATGAGCCTGTCTTCAGGCCTGGGTCTGTTAGTGGGAATTATATGGGATGCATAAATCACACACACTGTCTGACCCCGCACTCTTATATCGTCGGTATTCAAAGTTTTAATATGCTCTTTTCTTTTTTGCAGGAAAGATGTCCCGCAGGCGATCTTATTCTTATCGTTCTCTTCGTGAGGGCACACCCAGTATTCATCCGGGTACTGAGCGCCCTCGCGGCCCTTCTCACAAGCCGACTTCCTCGCAACCCCGGTCTCCACCGAAATCGACATCTGCCAAGCTTCCCAGTTATCCGGTAGTTCCTGCAGGGGGAAAGAAACTTCCTAAAGAGTTAACTCCTCCAAAAAGTGCACCCTCTCACAGCAGTTCGTCAAAAAGGCATCACGAGTCTAAGGATAAAGGCAAGGATCCAATCAAAGAGTCTGAAAAGGAGAGGAGTGATATCGTCCCTTCCAGCCAGCCAGAGTTGGCTGCCCCCGGGTCACGGGATTACATCCATGGTCCCGAGATTCAAGGTAGGCTGGAAAAGCTGCGGGAACAATTCCCAAACATTTTCTTCGAAAGGATGACGTTTGTTCCAGCCTTGGAACCGGTCCCTAAGAACTGAGATAATGAAGTTGTCGGGTACATCCGCCATGTAGCCAGACAGTATGAGATGATGAAGAAACATGCGGTTAATCTTTCCGAAGTCATTCGAACACTCGAAATGGAAGCCAATAGATCTAAAGTGAAAATTGATAACAACGAAAGGGCCAGAACAAAGATGGAGAAGGACTTGGAAGATGCTCAATCCCAACTCGCCTTAGCGCGGAGAGATGCCGAAAATTATAAGATTGAATTGGAGAATGCTACGAAGCGCTTTCATTCGGAACTTGACTTCAATAGCCAAGAGAGGATGGCTTTAAAGAAGGAAGTAGAAGATCTCAAAATGGCCAACATTGAGTTGAAAACAGCACAAGGCCATTTTGAAGCTGAGAGAGCTGCTTGGGAGGCAGAAAAAGCAAGTTTGAAAGAAAGTTTAGCTTTGGCTGAAGCGGAAAAGGTGATTTTGAATGATCAAGTCGCGGATGCGGAGAGACGGGGAACTCTCGCCGAAAAGAATGTTGAAAGTGCCATCGAAATGGCTACTGCTTCTAACAACAAGCTCCTCGAGAGAGAGAAGGATATCGAGGGGTTTGAAGAGATGATTTTTGACTTCCTTGGCCAAGTCCTCAAAACCCGCAACATCTCGTGGATCCCGGATTACCACGTTACTTTAGCTAATTTATGGGATGCCATTGTTGAGGGTCGTCGTCTGATTCAAGCGGAAATGGAAAAGGAGAGGGCCTTGGCTAAGGGTAAAGGCAAAGCTGACGAAGGTTCGAGTTCAGCCGTGGAGCCCAAGACCTCCGAAGTTGAAGAATACCATCCTGATGATCCACTAATCCCTTTGGGCCTAACTCCTGTGGTTGTTGGAGCTCCTGCAGCTACCCAAGAAGGAGGATCTGCGGAAGGTATCTCCCTTTTTTCGCCATAATTCGTCAAAGCAATTGTGAATTGTCGTCGTCTGGTAGAACAACCAATTGAATTAGTAACGTGTGTTCCTCATAATACAGGTGGTGAGCCCGTCGATAAGGGTGTTGAAAAAGGAAAAGAGGCGAAGAAGGAGGTCGTCTCGCCAGGTGCCGGTGTTGATATATCGAAGCAGACTGAGGACACAACAGCAGAGAAAAGCGTCCCGGCACCTAGTGCTGATGTCCCCAGGGATGCAGACACCATCGAGGCCTTGAAAGACATGGATGGGGGCCATGTAGAGGATGAGGAGGATATCATTGGCGCCAAAGAGACCGAAGACGATGATGACGAAACTTTGGCCAGCAGAAAAGCTAGGAAGGAAAAGGAGATGGCTTTGAAGATGGTGGGACAAGAGCCTCTGAACATAGTCCCTATCGTGGAACTTGATCCCAAAACTGGGATGATTTTGAAAATCCAGCCCAAATCCATCAGCAGACAACTTCATTTTGCGAATCCCGATGATTTCCCAGCTTCCCTTACTGATAAAAGGAAGAGAAAGGAGGCGGAAGAGGAATCTTATGAAGATTCGGATGTTCCTCTCATAGACAAAAGGAAGAGAAAGAAAGGAGAACAATCCGACGCTGACAAGGAGAAGCTGAAAAAACAGAAGCAGGAGAAGAGGTCAAAGCGTAAATAGGATATTGCCGCTTGTTTATATTCTGTCTTTAGGTTTCCTACTGGCCAGGAAATGTAATTATGAGACTGGCCCTCACTTTTGTTTTCTAGGTTGTTTTTCACTTTGTAGGCTTGCAGTATATAAAGGAAAGTTTATCTCTTTTTGCATCATTGTGTACCTGTATTCAAATAAACCTTCCATGTTTAGTCATAAACTATCTAATTATTACTACAAATCAGTCAAACAATAGGAAGAAAAATTAAAAAAATTCACGCTGCATTGTTGTATTAAAGTTCATGTGTATACGCATATGGTCCCTAATCAACCGTTAATGTAGTGCTTAACTAGGGCTTATTAGAGATTAATTAGCATTATTCGTATGTTGCTCCCTATTTCTGAATATGGGGGACTTAGAAAATTTCATAAGATAACTGTTCTTGTGGTACTGAACTTCTGGCACCTCTCTCAGTGCTTAATCATAGACTCCTTTATACTCTCCTGGCGGTTGCCGAGGTTAGAGTTCAAATTCGATAGTCCAGTTGGTCCTTGTTCCTTCAGCAGGGAAGGAGTTCTTTCTCAGCGCTTACTCGGAGACGCTTTTATGCTCTCCCTCTCTCTGGAAGGTTAGAGTTCGAGCTCATTAATTTAGGCGCTCCCCGACCCTTCAGCGGGGAAGGAGCTCTTTCTCAGCGCTCAATCGGAGACGCTTTTATACTCTCTCTCTCTCTCTCTGGAGAGTTAGAGTTCGAGCTCAGCAATTCAATCGCTCCCCGATCCTTCAGCGGGGAAGGAGCTCTTTCTCAGCGCTCAATCGGAGACGCTTTTATACTCTCTCTCTCTGGAGAGTTAGAGTTCGAGCTCAGCAATTCAATCGCTCCCCGATCCTTCAGCGGGGAAGGAGCTCTTTCTCAGCGCTCAATCGGAGACGCTTTTATACTCTCTCTCTTTGGAGAGTTAGAGTTCCGTCAAGGCGGTTCCGATCATGGTACACCTCCATGACTTATGGACATCGGCTTCATGTCCGTTATGCTCTCTCTCGGCTTTGGAGAGTTAGAGCGCTATCAACGATATAATTTACTTTATTGCATCCTCAGAATTTTGACTTGTGATTACATTCCATTCTGATGGAAGGCATTTATGATTATACGCTTCTGGGATCGTTGCATTATTCATAGCAATTTCCATAAAAATAAAAAGGAAGATAAATAAAGGCACAATAAAGGTAAGTGACACACAATATTTTTATAGTGGTTCGGTCGAATCATGACCTATGTCCACTTTATAATTTTTTGCTTTAAGAAATCAGACTATTCTAGGCAAGTCGTGCCTTGTACATGGTTCTTAACAAAGCAAAAGAACAGATTTGAAACTCTTATGTTAAGTATGGCCGTAAATGTTGGGCATTCCACACTCTGGGGATTTCCTTTCCATCTACGGTTGCCAGCTTGAAGGTTCCATTATCAAGCTTGCTCAGAATGGAATACGGTCCTTCCCACTTCGCTCCCATATTAGTTGGGGGTAGAAAGACACGTTTCAGAACCAAGTCTCCGGGTTCCCAGGTTCGGACTCGAACCTTTTTGTTGTAATATCGAGCGACCTGTTGTTTGCATCTTAAGGCACGCAGGTCTGCTTCATCCCTCTTTTCTTCAATCATATCCAGGGACTCAAGGAGCAATTCATTATTGGTCATCAGATCATAATAAGTCACTCGGTGAGAAGGTACCTTTATCTCAACCGGGATGACCGCTTCCATTCCAAAAGCAAGGGAGAAGGGGGTATGTCCTGTTGCCGATTTATATGTTGTCCTGTATGCCCATAGTGCCAAGGGCAATTCATCAGCCCACATGGCTCTGGCCCGCTTCAGTCTTCTTTTCAGAATGGACTTAATCACTTTATTCGCCGCTTCGACTTGTCCGTTCGATTGCGGGTGCGCCACAGAGGTGTACCGATTCTCAATGTGGTATTTTTGGCAGAAATTTCTGAATTCAGTGCTATCGAACTGAGTTCCGTTATCCGTTATCACAATCTTTGGAATCCCAAATCGACAGATGATGTTTCTGACGATAAAATTGATCACTCGCTTGGTTGTGATTGTAGTCAATGGTTCAACCTCGACCCACTTAGTGAAATAATCTACGGCTACTATAGCGAACCTTGCTCCTCCCCTAGCTATGAGGAGACTTCCAATGATATCAATTCCCTACATGGTGAAAGGCCATGGGCTCGTCATCGTTTTTAACTGATTAGGAGGTGCTCTAGGTATCTTTGAAAATCTCTGGCACGCATCACACCGTCGTGCGTATTTTGCCGCATCCTTGTTTATGGTAGGCCAGAAATAACCATGCCGCAACACCTTTTTTGCCAATGTTTGCCCTCCAGTGTGATCGCCGCATTCGCCTTCGTGTACCTCCTGCAGCACACGCTTGATGTCATCGTGGGCTATACACCGGAGAAGGGGCATCGAAAATCCTTGTCTGTAAAGAACTCCGCCTTGTAGAACGTATCGGGCAGCTTTACGAATTACTTTACGCCTCTCGCTTTTCTTGGTCGGAAGCGCTCCATTCATCAAGAAATTCTTTGGAGGGGTCATCCACGACTCCCTTTCTGGTTCCGTCTCTAGTATTGGATCGATTTCCATTTGATCTATACTAGGGGACCGAAGCACTTCAACGGGGGCTAGCCCGGTCTCTTCAGGATTGTCGGAACTAGCCATCCTTGCCAACTTATCCGCCTACTGATTCTCTGACTGTGGAATGTGAGATATGCTGTAGTGATCAAAGTCGTTCAGCAACTCCTTCACTTTCTTCAAATATAGAATTAATCTTGCACTTTTGGCTTGGAATTTTCCAGTAACCTGGTTCACAACTAACTTGGAGTCGCAAAAGATGTTCAGCTTTGTGACTTCTAACTCCTTTGCGATCCTTAGTCCGGCTATCAGGGCTTCATATTCAGAGTCGTTGTTAGTGGCGTGGAACTCCATCCGGATAACATAGGATATCAATCGTCTCTTGGGAGTTTCAAGCACTATTCCAGCGCCGGATCTTTCGTCGTTCCTAGCGCCATCAGTATACAATCTCCAGGCATTGGGATCGAAAAGTAATTTTGAAGGATCAACTTCTTCGTTGGCTATATCCTCCTCCGGGACGGTAAACTCTGCTATGAAGTCGGCTATCACTTGCCCCCGAATTTACCGTCGGGGCTGAAAGTTCAGATCAAATTGACTTAACTCAATGTTCCATTTGAGTAATCTTCCAGACGCCTCTGGTCTCTGTAGAACTTGCTTGAGTGGATGATCGGTGTATACGGTAATGGGATGCGCCTGAAAATAATGTCGAAGCTTTCTAGAGGCGATCAGTAAACTATACGCCAGCTTTTCTATCCTTGGATAATTACGCTCTGCTGCCGTCAATTTTTTGCTCACGTAATATACAGGTCTTTGGACCTTATCTTCTTCTCTTACCAACGCTGAGCTGATCGCGTGGGATGACACTGCCAAGTACACGAATAAGTCCTCGTGATCCATCGGCTTAGATAATATCGGAGGTTTCTCCAGGTGCCTCAGTAAGTTCTGAAATGCTTCTACGCAGTCAGGCGTCCATTTGAAGTGGCGTTTTCCCCGCTTTATTAGTTCGAAGAATGGGATGCATTTGTCTGTAGCCCTGGAGATAAATCTGCTTAGTGCGGCTACTTTTCCTGCAAGGCTTTGCACATCCTTAATTTGCCTAGGTTCCTGAATATCTCTGATTGCCGCGATCTGGTCTGGATTAATCTCAATCCCACGGGAACTGACGATGAACCCCAAGAATTTTCCGGAGGCAACAACGAATGAACATTTTGTTGGGTTGAGTTTCATTCCGTACTTTCGAAGAATGCCGAACATCTCTGCCAAGTCCGTAGTGTGATGGGAGGATTGCTTGGACTTAACCAACATCTCGTCGACGTATACTTCCATTGTTTTCCCGATCTGGTTATAGAACATTCTGTTGACTAAACGTTGATATGTAGTGCCTGCGTTCTTCAAGCCAAAGGGCATCACTACATAGCAATATAATCCCAGATCCATGATAAAACTAGTGTGTTCTTGATCTGGAACATGCATTGGAATCTGGTTATACCTTGAGTAAGCATCCATAAATGAGAGAAGTTCATGACCCGCCGTCGAGTCCACCAACTGGTCGATCCGGGGTAACGGAAAACTGTCTTTTGGGCAGGCTTTGTTCAAATCCGAGAAGTCGATACACGTTCGCTACTTCCCGTTGGCCTTCTTTACTAGGACTGGATTTGAAATCCAGTCTGGGTAGATCGAGTCTCTGATAAATCCATTACTCTTTAGCTTTCCAACCTCTTCTTTCAAGGCAGCGGACCTCTCTGGGCCCAGCATTCGCCTTTTTTGCTTTACCGGAGGATGTTTAGGGTTAATGCTTAATGAATGGCTCATGATTGATGGGGATATCCCGCACATGTCTGCGTGGGTCCAAGCAAATACATCCAAGTTATTTTTTAAGAAATCCGTCAGTTCTTTAGCGAGATTCGGATTTAACTGGGATCCAATCTTAAGGACCTTCTCTGGGTCACTATCATCGATCGGTACATCCACAGTTGTCTCGTTGGGAGTCGCCATTCTGCCCCCAGGTTCTTGATCCTCTCTGGGATCTATATACTCGGGCAACTCTCTGGGCGACTATCCAATGGTTATCCTCTTTAGTTGCTATAAGGTCTCCGCCCTTGTAGGGGGAGAAGCGCCCTTGGTTTCTATGTCCCCTCCATTGCGAAGTAACTTTAGCTCGGCAACATAACATGCTCGTGCAGCAACCTGATCTCCTCTGACAATACCAACGCCAGCTTCTGTGGGGAATTTCAATAATAAGCACCAGGGGGCTATACAGGCTCTAAACTTTGCGAGGGCCGGTCGGCCCAAGAAGGCATTGTAGGGTGATTCAACATCCAAGACCACGAAGGGAAGGATTCTCACTCTCTGGCGTTCTCCTTCCCCAAGCGTAACTGGTAACTCTACATAACCCATTGGAGCGGTGGATGCTCCGTTAAATCCACGGATCCATCCCTGACAGGGCTTCAAGTCTTTTATTTCGAGGTTCATCTGGTCGAATGTCCTTTTGAAAAGAATGTTGACGGAACTCCCATTGTCCATTAAAACCTTATGAACAATGGCTGGTCCAATAGGTACTGTGATTACAAATGGATCTTCAGTCGGAGCATGGACTCCAATGCTTTCTCGTTCGCGGAAAACGACATCGTCGGACATCATCTTTTGTTGCTTTGCCGGGATATTGTCCTCGGGGTTGCTACACTCCCCTACCTCGAGGTGTTGCTTGGCTGCATTGACATATTGATCCAATGCCTTGGAACTATGTCCGGCGAGATAAAGTCCTCCGATTACGGTATTGATAACGATATCCTTTCCATTTTGCTGGGCAGTTGGCCTGGCAGCAAGTTGATTCTGGTTCTGATTTAGGGCCTATACGGCTTGCCCCCTATCTCTGGGCGTTACTCTATATTCATCTAATTTTCCTTCTCGAAGAAGCCTCTCGACTACATCTCCCAGGTGACGGCATTCATTTGTCGAATGGCCATGAATCTGATGAAAGAGACAAAACTTCCCTGTTTCACGTTCTTTCTCCGTCGACTCTCTGGGAGGTGGCCTCTTATTCTGGAGGACGTTGTACGAATCCATGAAGATATTTTCCAGAGTATCATTTATTGGCGTATAACTCTCAAAGGCCCTGGGACGAGTCCTTCTCTGGGAGTCATTCCCTCGGTTCCTCTTCCAGTTGTTGCCATTACTATTATTATCATTGTTCCCTGACTGACGACCACCCTGATTTCGATTTTCGACATTAACCTCGACCTTCCTCGAGCTGTCTCCTGTTTGCTTAATGGCGACATTTCTCTGGATTTCCTCCTTATCGGCCGTTTTTGCCTTTCGGTTAGCATATACTTCTTCCTGGCGTAAATGTACATTAGCTTTTTCGTAGAATAACTCTCTAGTATGAGGTGGCTTGCCTGCCAGGTATCTCCCAAATTCAGTGTCTTTATCTACTCCATCAATCAGTGCTGCGACAACGGTTGGCTCATGGGGATCTTTAACTTCAGTAGCGGCCAAGTTGAAATGGTCTAGGTACACCCTCAAACTCTCCCCTGGTCGCTGCTTGACAAGGAACAAGTCAATCACACTCTTTGTCTTTTGTGCATAGATGCGGAATTGTTCTACGAACTTTTCACTCAACTCCCTGAAGCTAGAAATCGATCTTGCTGGTAAGCGAGTAAACCATAACAATGCTACATCCTCCAAGAATATGGGAAATGCTTTGCACTTGACATCATCAGAAGCTGCGGCAGTGGTCATTGACCAAGAATATCTCATCAGATGCTGGACGGGATCAGACCTACCCGCGTATCGGTTCATCTGTGGCATGTTGAAACGCCTCGGGAAAGTCGCGTCCAAAATATCATCAGTGAAAGGGGTGTGACTGCGGTCGATTCCCCAATCTTCATTCCGTTGTCCACGGCTATCCGCCAAAATTTGATGGATCATAGCTGCAACATTTGCACTGGTCAGCGGAGGTTCAGGGTCAGTGCTTCTTGCTCGGCGGGGTTCTCTAATCTCTCTTCTGGTAGCAGTCATAAAATCCGGGGCTCGGATTGGGCTTCGTTGCCCCCTGTTACCATGAACATTTGCGCGGCAACGGGGCTGAGGTAGTCTGTTCTGTACAGGACTGTCCGCACCTCGAGCTCTGGGAGTTGCGGCGTGATTGTTCACATTATGGTTTGAGGGCTCTGCACCCAGTGCCTCTTCTTCTCGTGATGGCAGGGTCCTGAACCGAAGCTGCTCTATGTTTTCGGGTCTCTCATATGGTCGCCGTGGAGGTCTCGGCGATTCCTCTGACGAAGAAGAATATCCTGGAGTGAGCGGACGAGCTGGCGGCGTCCTCTGCCTTACGAGATCATTAAGCCTTCTATCCATAGCGGTCAGATTTTGTCGCAGAACGGAGCTTTCCTGCCTTTGGGCAGCCAATTCATCAAACAGTCTCTCCCACATTTCGGAAAAGCGAGAGAGATCCCCCTCAGTAACGGGAGCAGCAGGGTCATATTGGTCATCATCACTTTCTCTTATGCGCAAAGAGCTTGAGCCAGGTCGAGCGAAGGGGCCAGGACGGTAGGAGCGAGCCATAGGCTCCTTTCCAGGTCAAGTTGTAGTCCGATCATCAATTCAGATCGCTGTGGATCGAGGATAGTGGCTCACAGCGCCCCCCTGGGATTGGTTCGTGGTCACGGTACGCGGAGGATTCGAGGCGTTATCTCGGGATCAAGTAACAACCCCTTCAGCAGTCCGGATCGCCTCGTTCTCGTCGACTCGGAGCGTGGCGTCTTCATCGGGTCGGTTCGCCCCCGGTGCTCCGCGATCCAAAGTTCCCTCATTGCCTAGCTCGTGCACACTTTCTTCGACTGCTTCATTCACGGTTTCATTGGTTCGTGAAGCTCGTACTTCCTTAGATCTCTTTCCAGCCATGATATCCGAGTCGCTGGAATCTTCAAAGAACTGAATAGTGAAGCTTTAGGACTGTTTTCTCAGTGAAAGCACCAAAAATGTTAGATCAAAACTTGGACCTAACACCCAAATCGTTCTGACTTTTAAAGAGTTTTGACTGAAGAATGAAGACAAAGCAGAAAACACACAGAATTTATAGTGGTTCGGCGTTAACAAGCCTACGTCCACTTTATATGATATTGATTATACTTTGAATGTTGGTACAATCAATGATGTCTCTCTAGCTCACTTTTACAATTGTGATTTCTCTCAGTAATCTAGTAATAAAACTGATAAGAAATGGTAGTATGACAATAATGGCGGAATCAGTCCTCAATATTGCCAAAAGGATCCCAAAAAATGCCAAGCTCCGGGCTATTTATAGCTGATTTTGTCAGACGGATCGTGGTAACACGTGGCACGAATCCCGAGAACATCGGATCACATCGCAGCCGATGAAGAAATAGTCAAATTAGCCGTTGTGGACAGGTGTCGCGATCCCCTCGAAAATCGGATCGAGCAAATGGGGAGAATCAGTCAAAATGACGGTTGGGGACATGTGTCGCTGGAACCGTGTGTCTCGGATCGCTGAAGACTAGCTCGTGCTTGAACGGGTCAGAGGCTTCGCCATACATCAGGGGATTGGATCGGTCTATACTGGGCAGTAATGTATGTACGAATCGAATCGCATAGAGGTGTCGTTTCGCTGATGAAATGGGGGCGATCCGATGAGGTGCGATCCGGTGAGGGGCAAGTCGATGGTGCGATCCGTTCCTTCATGTACTTAGGGAATGTAGTTTCATACTTTCTTCTTATGAATGAACCTGGGTGGCTTGGTCAAAAAGCTAGCCAACATTAACCAATGATTATTTTATATTCATTAACATGTTAAAGGTAACATTTTTAATGTACAAAAATATATAATTTAACAAATGATTTTTTTATTTTTATATCATACAATAAAATTGCGAATTTTATTGTTAAATCATTTTATTTAAAAATATTCTTTATTTAAAAATGTTCTTTATTTCTGAATCGGAATGCGACTTAATCAATTACCATATAATTTCAGTTATATTGATTTCATACATCGCATGTATACAACAATAATGATAAACAATCAACAAACTGTTCATTCACATCTAGAGTGAAATCTACAACTGTGTGAGCATTAAAATAAATAATTAACGCTCATCACAGACTGTCAATCCATCGATTGACATAATATTAAATATTGGGACTAGTGTATGTCAAATATCATCTCAATACTCGTGTGGGGTTTTCAAACAACAACAGTTTATTTAAATAATTTATTGGTTAACAAATTTAACCAATTCTAATTCAGATTGAATTATTTTCTAATTAGCCAATTTTACAGTGTTTAAATTATAAATGAATATTTATAACTTAATTTCGACTACCATATTTATGTTAACATCATTTTTAATACGTTCAACATTTCAGCATCACAAACAACATACAATACAGTCAATTTAAATCGTCCATGGTTTGTGGACGAGGAAAGTGATCTAACATGCACCATATACAATTTATAATAATTAAACTGATAAAAATCTACACTGGCAATTCTATATATTTTTCAGTTATGAAAATAAATAAATAACCGTGTAGAAATTTTAATAAGGAGTTCTCACCTTCGTTTCCACTCGTTCATTCTTTACTGGACGGTTTGAATTCCGCTTTGTTCCCTAAAAGTTCCATTATAATCTGTTTCACACGATATACATAAAAAATCACATTTTGGACAATGCTATTGATAATTTAAAAACAACGATATTTTATAAAAATTATATTTTTATTTACAATGCTATTTATTTTAAAAATATGATTTTTATTTACAGTGCTATTTATATATTTAAAAAAATGTGCTATGCATATACAAAAATTACATTTAAAAACAATGCTATATATATAAATAAAAATTCAATTTTTTTATGCAATGCTTTTGCTATAAAAATCACAATGCTATTTTTATTTCGAAAAACAATTCCATTTTTAATTTAAAACAAATCTATTTTTATTTTTAAAACAAATCTATTTTTAAAACAAATCCATTTTTAAAACAAATCTATTTTTAAAACAAAGATTCTTATATAAAAACTGATTTTTAAACTATGTTATTATATAATAAAACTGATTTGTAAATAATGTTATAAGTTAAATTAAACTAAAATACCATAATTAAAAATATAGCTAAATTAATTTTAGCCTTTAATTGTTGTGTGAAGGGGATTACCCCTCTTTCTTCTTCACGGTGATGCATAGGAACACGTCGTCTTCATCAAACCCATGTTCGAAGTTAGGGTTCAGAATTTCACCACCCTCGTCGTGCCGGAGATCAATCCAAAGCCACCACGAGATGGCCCCTCGCCACGGCTACCCCCACGTTGAGCAACTCCGAGCTCGCCGTCCCCTGATGGTTAGAAAAGGCTGCCAAAGTCGACTCCTTTGAGTCCCAAATCCGTGCGATATACAGCAGTAACCCCCATCTCAACCATACCCAATTGTAGACCTTATGATCCTTTATGATTTTAGTTTATAACCTTCGTTGCATCAAAGCGTGGATGAGGAGATTTTGTGGGAGGAACGACAGAAGATGTCGGCCATTGATTTCAAGGGATAGCAGCAACTACTTAGGGTTTAGGAGGTATACGAAAATACTGTGCATTTATATACATATTTTCATTTTTATTTAATTCCATTTAATTTCAATATAACTCCTGTATCGTTACGAACTCCAAATCAAACCCAACGGGTGTCGCCCATAGCTAAATACCCCCATTCCGGACACAATGGGATATGTTTCGTAAGCCAACTTGACTATTTTAATTAATTTTTCTTTAAATTAAAATGTAACAACCCGTAAAATGCGAGCCAGTTTGAAATTTTTATTTTGGCGATTTTAGCGAATTTTGGATATTTAAAATGGATTATTTTAAATAATATCGACGATAAATTTATTTTGAATATAATTCGATCGTATATATTATACGCGACGTCGTTAGAATATATATAATTATATATAATTATAAATAGAATTGAAAATGGCGCGGTAGTTCGATAATTCGATTTCAAACTTCAATTGAATGTACCGGGTGCAAAACAATCCGGATTTTAGTGAAACCAAAAATGATAGGATCTAATTGATAATATCTTTCCAATGAATCCGAATAATCAAAATTTCATAGCAGGAATCAAAAGATATGTCCAGTTGAAAATTCTGAATAGTCGCTATGGAATTCAGGCCCTTAAAAATTGACATTTTGCAAACGACCTCGGATTTCGACGAAACCACTTTTGTTGGGTCCACAGTGTCAAATTATTGCTAGGTTTCAAATTTTATAATTTTTCGAATCAATATGTGAGCGTGGCAAAGGAAAACGTGTTTTGACCATTTCAGTTGATTTTAATCGACTGGAATTTGGCCGTTTTTCCAACGGTCGCAGAATTCGACGAAACTAGTTTTGTTAGGACCGTATCGTCAATACAAAGCTAGAAAATATTTTTCTGGAATTTTTCTAGTTAGTATGTGGCCCCGGTAATTTGAAATGTACGTTTAAAATTCAATATAGTGATTTAAATGAAAATTCAAAAGGAAACTGATTGTAACGATCAAATCAGCTTGCGATACATATCCCATTGTGTTCGGAATGGGGGTAAAACGCTATGGACAACAGGCGGTGGGCCTCGTTTCAAGGTCGTATGTAAAAGTCAACCCTTTTGCAAATTTAAATAATAAAATAATAAAAAAATAATTTTTAATTTCCCTTCCCCCTTTTATCTTCGTTCTGCCCCCCCCCCCCTCATTTCGATTTAAACAGAAAAAAAAAAAAAAGAGAAACCCTACGCCTATCGAGAAGCCGCCGCCCCTCTTACCCTCGACGCCGACGAAACCCGAAGCCGCCGCCCACCTCGAAAGCATCGCGAGCCCCCCCTTGAAGTCAACGCCTTCTCCGATTCGCCATTCGAAGCCGCTCCCCGTTCGAACCCCGAGCCGCCCAGCTCGAGAAGCACCTCCGACATCGGTGAAACCCCCCTCCCCCCCCCCCCCCCCCCGGTAAGTATTTCGTTATTTTATTTTATAATAATTTAAAAACTGTGTTTTTAATTAGCATTTTAAAAACTGATTTTATAATGATTTAAAAACTGTTTTTTTTTAATTTAAAGCTGATTTGAAAAAAGATTATAAAAACTGTTCTTTTTAAAAGCATTTTTTTTAACTGATTTTATAAAGAAATTAAAAACTGAAATTTTTAAAAACAGAAATTAAAAACTGTGTTTTTAATTAGGAATTTAAAACTGATTTTATAAAAAAATTAAAAACTGATTTTGTTTAGAATTTTAAAACTAAAATTTAATTAGGTTTAAAACTGAAATTTTAATAAAGATTTAAAACTGTTTTTTTATATAAAGGATTTAAACAGATTTTAATTTTAAGTTAAAAGAAAAGGTTTAAACTTTAAAGAGATCAGATTTGAAGAAAAGTAAAAATCATATTTTTATTTAGTGAAAGTCGAAGTAAAAATCATATTTTTATTTAGTGAAAGTCGAAGTAAAAAATCATATTTTTATTTAGTGAAAGTCGAAGTAAAAATCATATTTTTATTTAGTGAAAGTCGAAGTAAAAATCATATTTTTATTTAGTGAAAGTCGAAGTAAAAATCATATTTTTATATATCGAAAGTCGAAGTAAAAATCAGATTTTTATATATTGAAAGTCGAAGTAAAAATCAGATCTTTATATATTGAATAGCATAGTAAAAATTCGGTTTTTACATGTGTAGAGAATACGGGCAACAAAGCGACAAAGGAGAGATTGGCGAAGATTTTATGCAAAAGAAGAGTCAAGATGATTGGATAGCTTTTGGTGAGAACTTCTCACTCTTCAATTTATTTTCTAGTTATATATATATACTAGGATGCAGACGGTGTTTAGTAGCACCCGACACAATCGTCCACAGACCATGGACTTGTTTGTTTGGCTGTTTAGTGATTGATTGCGATATTGGTTTGAATGTGGTTTGTGGTGTGAAAAATCGAATCGATAAATTGGTTAGGATTAGACGTGCGCCGTTATAAGGCGAAGGAGTAAGGCTAGGTTAGATCCTTACTCCAAATTTTGTGGTTTGCATAATGAAATGAATTGAATTGTTGGGTGAAATGAATGGATTGATTGATGTGTGAATGGCGTGGGCCTTCACTAGACCGGGGATAAGGCTAGGCCTTGTCCCGTTTCTAGTATCGTGCCGTTATGCCGCCGAAATTTTCTAAAATATGTTAGAAAAATAAAAATATCATTTTATTGTGTAAATGAATTGAATAGAAATTCATAGGTTGGAATAAAATGTTTTAGCGTTAAAAATATAATTTTTAACGTGAATGTGAATAAATAAATATTCATTTACAAACCGGACGGTTTGTTTATGTACACCTATTTGAAGGACATTGATTGGGTCGATAAATTTTACACATCGCCCAATTGCACAAATAAAATATTTGTTTGATGGTTTGAAAACCCCACACGGGTGTTGGGATGAAATATGAATGTCACTCATCCTGATTGATTAAATATGTCGATCGATTGATTGACAGGCTGTTATAAGCGTTGAATATCTATATTTGATGCTTATACAGTGTAGTGCACTTTGGTTGATGGTTGATTATTTTTCAATGTAATTGTATACATGTGTTGTATGAAAATCCATATAATTAACTTTATATGGTAATTGATTGGGCCTCATTACAATTTGAAAAATAAAGAATATTATAAAATAAAAGTTCATGTGTTGACAGTACTCATTCATTGAGATTGGTCATGTGTTGAACGAAATATTTTAGTAATAAAATTTACATCTTTATCGATATAAAATAAAAGTTCATGTGTTGACAGTACTCATTCATTGAGATTGGTCATGTGTTGAACGAAATATTTTGATAATAACAACTATTTTGAAAAAGAAATATTTGAAATAGAATATTTGAAAATAGAAATTTATGAAGCCGTGTTGATTAGATTGACGCCATTTTGACGTGAACGATATTTATATCGATTTTATTCATCTTAAAAATGAATATTGAAAAGTGATTTCGAAATCGAATATTTTGAAATGAATTGAAAACGAATTCAAATTGAATTGAAAACGATTTCGAAATGAAATGAATTGAAAACGAATTCAAATTGAATTGAAAACGATTTCGAAATGAAATGAATTGAAAACGAATTCAAATTGAATTGAAAACGATTTCGAAATGAAATGAATTGAAAACGAATTCAAATTGAATTGAAAACGATTTCGAAATGAAATGAATTGAAAACGAATTCAAATTGAATTGAAAACGATTTCGAAATGAATTGAATTGAAAACGATTTCGAAATGAATTGAATTGAAAACGATTTCGAAATGGATTGAATTGAAAACGATTTCGAAATGAATTGAATTGAAAACGAATTGAAATGAATTCAAATTGAATTGAAATTTGAATTGAATAGAAATGAATTTTGAAACGAATTTATAAAGAAGAATTCAATTTTGATTTGAATTGAAAAGGAAGTTGAAATTGCTTTTGAAACGAATTTAAAACTATTTATATAATTCGTTTTAAATAGAAATCGACGAAGTATATATTATATATATTATATATATATAATATAATGGCCTGAATAGAACGCGCCGCGCCGCGGCAGTTCGTGAATTTCGACCATTTATTTCAAACGGACATTGCGGGAGATCCGACCGTCGGATTCTCCTAAAACCGGAACCGTTGGGTTCGTATCGAAAAGAGCTTTCTAATGAATGTTAGAAATTTGAAATCTAACGGTTGGATTTGGAGATACGTCCAAATCAAATTCGAAAAAGGTCGCTGTAAGTGCAGTTCGATGGCCGTTGATGGAAATCGACTGTACGGGCCTTGATAAAATTATTAAAAATAGTAATAATTTGTGTAAAATCATAAGAGATGATTTGTGAAAGTTTGGGATGAAAAACTCCATATTTGAAAAGATAAAAATAGATTTTTATCGAAATGAACTAGTTTTGAACTAGAATTATAATTCTATTTATTTTTAAATAAATAAATTGAATTTGAAATGGTTTTGAAAATAACCAAAATTTCCAATGATTGCATTGGAGTGGATTTGAATCGAAATTGTCTTCGGAATATTTCGATGTTGGAATTCGTGATATTACAGGTGTTGTTATGGAAATTTGAAAGATATATATTTGTATCGTTATTTCCAATACGACATTTGTTAGTCGTAGAATTCGATATTGAATATAAGCCGATATATTTTCTATTCAGAGCCTTGTATTGAATATCGAATGTGATTTGGGTTTGTTGTGAATGGTGTCTTCACTAACACTGTTCTTGAACCCAGTTGAGAAAAGATTAAATCTTTTTATTTAGATTTAATGAAGTGTACCAATTAAATGATATTTAATTGGAATTGAATTGGTATTGATTTTTGGGTTTATCGTGAACAGTGTTTTAAATAACACTTGTTCTTTAACCCGATAATTAATGGAATGTGATTTGGGTTTGTCGTGAATGGTGTCTTCACTAACACTGTTCTTGAACCCAGTTGAGAAAAGATTAAATCTTTTTATTTAGATTTAATGAAGTGTACCAATTAAATGATATTTAATTGGAATTGAATTGGTATTGATTTTTGGGTTTATCGTGAACAGTGTTTTAAATAACACTTGTTCTTTAACCCGATAATTAATGGAATGTGATTTTGGGTTTATCGTGAATCGTGTTTTAAATGACACTGATTCTTTAACCCAGATAATGATTAAAACTAAGTGGAGTTTTAATGAATCTTTAATTAGATTGAAAAGATCGAGAATGGAGTATCACCAGTTTTGCTCCAGGCGATAGTTAAATCTTTAATTAGATTTGAACGTGAAATTTAGAAACTAACTGTCGGTTAGCCAAGCAGAATGGTTTTCTGGATATTGATCTGATGTGGGTTTCGGCCTTCGGGGTTAATATTTGGGGAATTATTCTCTTGATTAATTTACGGTTAGTGACTAATGAATTGGAATGAGGCGTATGTTGTGTTTGTGTAACACTTATTTAAAATATACGCGAGTTATTCGGAAAGACTGGGTTCATCCCATTCTGAATAACTGATACGACGATAAGTCGAAGATGAAGACGATGGTCGAAGACCGGAGGTCTTCACGTCGTTTGGGTGATAACTGATGATCTTGATTGGGCTGTACACCCAAGAAGATGGAAACAGTTGGTGATCGTCCAGACGTACTTGGAGATCGATGGATATGCGGGGTACTAGGTGCCTCCGGTTTCGTTCAGCCCCAGAACGGACTTGTAAATGGACTGTGTGTCTGACATCGGATTTCATTCTGTGTGACTGATATCGGTTGCATAGGATGGTTTGCCTGTGTGGCATGCTAAGATGCAAATGATCGAGGCTTCTGTTGAAAAGCAAAGTCTTGTGGTGATGATCAAAGCACGGCCTTTGTGGCGTAGCTTTGTGTAACGTTTACCTCGCGTGTTTCACACCCGGTATGAACCAAAAACGGGAGACGGACCTCAGGGAGGGCATGCGTTTCTTTCTAGCTAGAAGTGGCGTCAGTGGTTTTACACGCCCTGACGAGTTTGACTTATGTGGTTGTTGCTGTTGCGAGGCGCCTCGGTTATATCGGTTTCGGCCGATGCATTCTGGTCGGCTGACGGACCAGACTTACACCCCATAGGGTGGGGAGACGTAGTGTTCAGGCATAATAATCCACATCGGTGGACCGGCCCTGTCGCTCCAAGGCTTGCCTGCGCGCTTGCCGGAGACATGGGCTAGATTGTCTCGAATCGGTTGAGGACTATCTTTTGCCTCGGTTCATAGACGGAAATCCAATTTCCAAATACGTGACATTTGCGGTTTTATTTGTAAACCTATATATGGCGACATGATATATGGTACCCATGCCGCCTATGATTGATACTTATGATTTGAATTTGTTTTATACACTATGCACTTATTATGGTATCAAATGATTTGTTTTAAACGTATCAAGCATTCTTTGGCTGTTATAAGGGAAAACCCTATCCACGGCTGCGTTGCATTGTGTGATGGGACCTGGGTCTTATAACAGCTTTATTTTTCTTTATTTAGCATTGCGCTGTTTGTTTTATGCACTGGTATTCTTGGGAGGAAACCCGTTCCGTGTTATACGGCGTGGTCCCTTGATTTACCTAATGATTTAAAATAAAGATTAATAACTGTTTTAGTTCTCACACCAGTCACATGACTGACCTGGAGTTTATTGTTTTAACCTAAACTCTGGGTGCCCTTATTTTGACACGGGCAGCTAGTAGTTTTGGTTTTGCAGATTTATATTCACAGGAACCTGGTTTACAGCTGGAACGATATCCGGAAAGCTTTGTATCCGTATATCTCTTCTAGTTGTGTATTGTATTATTTTCCGCTGCGATGTATTTAAATGTAATTTAAATCTCTGATATTTCTGTGTAATATTCGTTTATACTTTGTATATTCTTGTAATCTGATGCATTGTTGTAATATACAATGAAATGTTCTTCTGTTTGCGTTCTATTTTGTCGTGTTCTCAAACGATAGGGTGTTTCGAACGGTCTGGGTCGGTTTAGCGACTGGTTCGGACCGAGCGAAATTCCTTGCCGTCACAGTTGGTATCAGAGCTTTGGTTTACAAAGCAGAGAACAAGACACATTAGAACCGTATGAAAGAATTCATCAGATATTGGATTAGCAATATCCAATGGGAATGACTCGTTAGAGATGGGATCAGTAGTATCCTAGAACGAGTGTGAAGAGTATTTTTTTTTTAGTAAAAACAAATTTAGTTTTGAAAATTTAAATCAACTATTCGTATTTGATTATTTGTTTATATTGATTTTGGACAGTCCAGTATATAAAGATTTTGCATATACGCCTTGCAAACGTGTATTTAAAGTTTTAATATACTGGATGGTTATAGAATCATACTCTAGTTGCCCGGGGATAATTCTGGTGATGGGGCACTGTCGCCAGTATTTATTTTCGAGCGACGAAAGTGAGATTTCTATATGTTTCCATTAGGCTGGTGTGAGAACCAAAACTTATATATATCTAGAACACATTGTTGTGATTTGACATCAAAAACATGATTTTCTGTATATGTATCAAAATTATGAATTTTAAACGTTAAATTCACTAATTGATTAATGTTTGAGTTGTTTGCTTAAATTGTTTGATAATTTTGAACCACTTATGCCTAATTGAATCAAATATTGAATTGTATTGAAAATTGGTCGCATTTGCTTGTATGTACGTATACTTACATTGAACAGGTCATAGCAAGGAGGCTAGAGCAGAGAATAAAATTTGTTTGCCCGACAAATAGGTACATGTTTACTACATAATTTCCTGTTTTGTTTGGGTGATGATGATTTTGTGAGCCTATTGGCTAGCCGCTTGGCTTTTTCTTTTTCTTTTTGAGATCTGAAGGACCGGGGAAGCTATTTGAAATTCCCCGATGCTCCTGGTGCAGGGGAGGTTATGGCAAAAATTTTCGAAAATTTAGGGAGTTAGCCAAATTTTTGAAAATTTGAAAATTCTCAGAAACTGAAAAGTTGGAGAATGAAAGCCAGATCGAACGTAGAGTTGAATTATCAAACCACATTCGACTTTGTTCCTTTTCGGGGACGAAAAGTTTTAAGTGGGGGAGATTGTAACAACCCGTAAAATGCGAGCCAGTTTGAAATTTTTATTTTGGCGATTTTAGCGAATTTTGGATATTTAAAATGGATTATTTTAAATAATATCGACGATAAATTTATTTTGAATATAATTCGATCGTATATATTATATGCGACGTCGTTAGAATATATATAATTATAAATAGAATTGAAAATGGCGCGGTAGTTCGATAATTCGATTTCAAACTTCAATTGAATGTACCGGGTGCAAAACAATCCGGATTTTAGTGAAACCAAAAATGATAGGATCTAATTGATAATATCTTTCCAACGAATCCGAATAATCAAAATTTCATAGCAGGAATCAAAAGATATGTCCAGTTGAAAATTCTGAATAGTCGCTATGGAATTCAGGCCCTTAAAAATTGACATTTTGCAAACGACCTCGGATTTCGACGAAACCACTTTTGTTGGGTCCACAGTGTCAAATTATTGCTAGGTTTCAAATTTTATAATTTTTCGAATCAATATGTGAGCGTGGCAAAGGAAAACGTGTTTTGACCATTTCAGTTGATTTTAATCGACTGGAATTTGGCCGTTTTTCCAACGGTCGCAGAATTCGACGAAACTAGTTTTGTTAGGACCGTATCGTCAATACAAAGCTAGAAAATATTTTTCTGGAATTTTTCTAGTTAGTATGTGGCCCCGGTAATTTGAAATGTACGTTTAAAATTCAATATAGTGATTTAAATGAAAATTCAAAAGGAAACTGATTGTAACGATCAAATCAGCTTGCGATACATATCCCATTGTGTTCGGAATGGGGGTAAAACGCTATGGACAACAGGCAGTGGGCCTCGTTTCAAGGTCGTATGTAAAAGTCAACCCTTTTGCAAATTTAAATAATAAAATAATAAAAAAATAATTTTTAATTTCCCTTCCCCCTTTTATCTTCGTTCTGGCCCCCCCCCCTTCATTTCGATTTAAACAGAAAAAAAAAAAAAAGAGAAACCCTACGCCTATCGAGAAGCCGCCGCCCCTCTTACCCTCGACGCCGACGAAACCCGAAGCCGCCGCCCACCTCGAAAGCATCGCGAGCCCCCCCTTGAAGTCAACGCCTTCTCCGATTCGCCATTCGAAGCCGCTCCCCGTTCGAACCCCGAGCCGCCCAGCTCGAGAAGCACCTCCGACATCGGTGAAACCCCCCTCCCCCCCCCCGGTAAGTATTTCGTTATTTTATTTTATAATAATTTAAAAACTGTGTTTTTAATTAGCATTTTAAAAACTGATTTTATAATGATTTAAAAACTGTTTTTTTTTTAATTTAAAGCTGATTTGAAAAAAGATTATAAAAACTGTTCTTTTTAAAAGCATTTTTTTTAACTGATTTTATAAAGAAATTAAAAACTGAAATTTTTAAAAACAGAAATTAAAAACTGTGTTTTTAATTAGGAATTTAAAACTGATTTTATAAAAAAATTAAAAACTGATTTTGTTTAGAATTTTAAAACTAAAATTTAATTAGGTTTAAAACTGAAATTTTAATAAAGATTTAAAACTGTTTTTTTATATAAAGGATTTAAACAGATTTTAATTTTAAGTTAAAAGAAAAGGTTTAAACTTTAAAGAGATCAGATTTGAAGAAAAGTAAAAATCATATTTTTATTTAGTGAAAGTCGAAGTAAAAATCATATTTTTATTTAGTGAAAGTCGAAGTAAAAATCATATTTTTATTTAGTGAAAGTCGAAGTAAAAATCATATTTTTATTTAGTGAAAGTCGAAGTAAAAAATCATATTTTTATTTAGTGAAAGTCGAAGTAAAAATCATATTTTTATATATCGAAAGTCGAAGTAAAAATCAGATTTTTATATATTGAAAGTCGAAGTAAAAATCAGATCTTTATATATTGAATAGCATAGTAAAAATTCGGTTTTTACATGTGTAGAGAATACGGGCAACAAAGCGACAAAGGAGAGATTGGCGAAGATTTTATGCAAAAGAAGAGTCAAGATGATTGGATAGCTTTTGGTGAGAACTTCTCACTCTTCAATTTATTTTCTAGTTATATATATATACTAGGATGCAGACGGTGTTTAGTAGCACCCGACACAATCGTCCACAGACCATGGACTTGTTTGTTTGGCTGTTTAGTGATTGATTGCGATATTGGTTTGAATGTGGTTTGTGGTGTGAAAAATCGAATCGATAAATTGGTTAGGATTAGACGTGCGCCGTTATAAGGCGAAGGAGTAAGGCTAGGTTAGATCCTTACTCCAAATTTTGTGGTTTGCATAATGAAATGAATTGAATTGTTGGGTGAAATGAATGGATTGATTGATGTGTGAATGGCGTGGGCCTTCACTAGACCGGGGATAAGGCTAGGCCTTGTCCCGTTTCTAGTATCATGCCGTTATGCCGCCGAAATTTTCTAAAATATGTTAGAAAAATAAAAATATCATTTTATTGTGTAAATGAATTGAATAGAAATTCATAGGTTGGAATAAAATGTTTTAGCGTTAAAAATATAATTTTTAACGTGAATGTGAATAAATAAATATTCATTTACAAACCGGACGGTTTGTTTATGTACACCTATTTGAAGGACATTGATTGGGTCGATAAATTTTACACATCGCCCAATTGCACAAATAAAATATTTGTTTGATGGTTTGAAAACCCCACACGGGTGTTGGGATGAAATATGAATGTCACTCATCCTGATTGATTAAATATGTCGATCGATTGATTGACAGGCTGTTATAAGCGTTGAATATCTATATTTGATGCTTATACAGTGTAGTGCACTTTGGTTTATGGTTGATTATTTTTCAATGTAATTGTATACATGTGTTGTATGAAAATCCATATAATTAACTTTATATGGTAATTGATTGGGCCTCATTACAATTTGAAAAATAAAGAATATTATAAAATAAAAGTTCATGTGTTGACAGTACTCATTCATTGAGATTGGTCATGTGTTGAACGAAATATTTTAGTAATAAAATTTACATCTTTATCGATATAAAATAAAAGTTCATGTGTTGACAGTACTCATTCATTGAGATTGGTCATGTGTTGAACGAAATATTTTGATAATAACAACTATTTTGAAAAAGAAATATTTGAAATAGAATATTTGAAAATAGAAATTTATGAAGCCGTGTTGATTAGATTGACGCCATTTTGACGTGAACGATATTTATATCGATTTTATTCATCTTAAAAATGAATATTGAAAAGTGATTTCGAAATCGAATATTTTGAAATGAATTGAAAACGAATTCAAATTGAATTGAAAACGATTTCGAAATGAAATGAATTGAAAACGAATTCAAATTGAATTGAAAACGATTTCGAAATGAAATGAATTGAAAACGAATTCAAATTGAATTGAAAACGATTTCGAAATGAAATGAATTGAAAACGAATTCAAATTGAATTGAAAACGATTTCGAAATGAAATGAATTGAAAACGAATTCAAATTGAATTGAAAACGATTTCGAAATGAATTGAATTGAAAACGATTTCGAAATGAATTGAATTGAAAACGATTTCGAAATGGATTGAATTGAAAACGATTTCGAAATGAATTGAATTGAAAACGAATTGAAATGAATTCAAATTGAATTGAAATTTGAATTGAATAGAAATGAATTTTGAAACGAATTTATAAAGAAGAATTCAATTTTGATTTGAATTGAAAAGGAAGTTGAAATTGCTTTTGAAACGAATTTAAAACTATTTATATAATTCGTTTTAAATAGAAATCGACGAAGTATATATTATATATATTATATATATATAATATAATGGCCTGAATAGAACGCGCCGCGCCGCGGCAGTTCGTGAATTTCGACCATTTATTTCAAACGGACATTGCGGGAGATCCGACCGTCGGATTCTCCTAAAACCGGAACCGTTGGGTTCGTATCGAAAAGAGCTTTCTAATGAATGTTAGAAATTTGAAATCTAACGGTTGGATTTGGAGATACGTCCAAATCAAATTCAAAAAAGGTCGCTGTAAGTGCAGTTCGATGGCCGTTGATGGAAATCGACTGTACGGGCCTTGATAAAATTATTAAAAATAGTAATAATTTGTGTAAAATCATAAGAGATGATTTGTGAAAGTTTGGGATGAAAAACTCCATATTTGAAAAGATAAAAATAGATTTTTATCGAAATGAACTAGTTTTGAACTAGAATTATAATTCTATTTATTTTTAAATAAATAAATTGAATTTGAAATGGTTTTGAAAATAACCAAAATTTCCAATGATTGCATTGGAGTGGATTTGAATCGAAATTGTCTTCGGAATATTTCGATGTTGGAATTCGTGATATTACAGGTGTTGTTATGGAAATTTGAAAGATATATATTTGTATCGTTATTTCCAATACGACATTTGTTAGTCGTAGAATTCGATATTGAATATAAGCCGATATATTTTCTATTCAGAGCCTTGTATTGAATATCGAATGTGATTTGGGTTTGTTGTGAATGGTGTCTTCACTAACACTGTTCTTGAACCCAGTTGAGAAAAGATTAAATCTTTTTATTTAGATTTAATGAAGTGTACCAATTAAATGATATTTAATTGGAATTGAATTGGTATTGATTTTTGGGTTTATCGTGAACAGTGTTTTAAATAACACTTGTTCTTTAACCCGATAATTAATGGAATGTGATTTGGGTTTGTCGTGAATGGTGTCTTCACTAACACTGTTCTTGAACCCAGTTGAGAAAAGATTAAATCTTTTTATTTAGATTTAATGAAGTGTACCAATTAAATGATATTTAATTGGAATTGAATTGGTATTGATTTTTGGGTTTATCGTGAACAGTGTTTTAAATAACACTTGTTCTTTAACCCGATAATTAATGGAATGTGATTTTGGGTTTATCGTGAATCGTGTTTTAAATGACACTGATTCTTTAACCCAGATAATGATTAAAACTAAGTGGAGTTTTAATGAATCTTTAATTAGATTGAAAAGATCGAGAATGGAGTATCACCAGTTTTGCTCCAGGCGATAGTTAAATCTTTAATTAGATTTGAACGTGAAATTTAGAAACTAACTGTCGGTTAGCCAAGCAGAATGGTTTTCTGGATATTGATCTGATGTGGGTTTCGGCCTTCGGGGTTAATATTTGGGGAATTATTCTCTTGATTAATTTACGGTTAGTGACTAATGAATTGGAATGAGGCGTATGTTGTGTTTGTGTAACACTTATTTAAAATATACGCGAGTTATTCGGAAAGACTGGGTTCATCCCATTCTGAATAACTGATACGACGATAAGTCGAAGATGAAGACGATGGTCGAAGACCGGAGGTCTTCACGTCGTTTGGGTGATAACTGATGATCTTGATTGGGCTGTACACCCAAGAAGATGGAAACAGTTGGTGATCGTCCAGACGTACTTGGAGATCGATGGATATGCGGGGTACTAGGTGCCTCCGGTTTCGTTCAGCCCCAGAACGGACTTGTAAATGGACTGTGTGTCTGACATCGGATTTCATTCTGTGTGACTGATATCGGTTGCATAGGATGGTTTGCCTGTGTGGCATGCTAAGATGCAAATGATCGAGGCTTCTGTTGAAAAGCAAAGTCTTGTGGTGATGATCAAAGCACGGCCTTTGTGGCGTAGCTTTGTGTAACGTTTACCTCGCGTGTTTCACACCCGGTATGAACCAAAAACGGGAGACGGACCTCAGGGAGGGCATGCGTTTCTTTCTAGCTAGAAGTGGCGTCAGTGGTTTTACACGCCCTGACGAGTTTGACTTATGTGGTTGTTGCTGTTGCGAGGCGCCTCGGTTATATCGGTTTCGGCCGATGCATTCTGGTCGGCTGACGGACCAGACTTACACCCCATAGGGTGGGGAGACGTAGTGTTCAGGCATAATAATCCACATCGGTGGACCGGCCCTGTCGCTCCAAGGCTTGCCTGCGCGCTTGCCGGAGACATGGGCTAGATTGTCTCGAATCGGTTGAGGACTATCTTTTGCCTCGGTTCATAGACGGAAATCCAATTTCCAAATACGTGACATTTGCGGTTTTATTTGTAAACCTATATATGGCGACATGATATATGGTACCCATGCCGCCTATGATTGATACTTATGATTTGAATTTGTTTTATACACTATGCACTTATTATGGTATCAAATGATTTGTTTTAAACGTATCAAGCATTCTTTGGCTGTTATAAGGGAAAACCCTATCCACGGCTGCGTTGCATTGTGTGATGGGACCTGGGTCTTATAACAGCTTTATTTTTCTTTATTTAGCATTGCGCTGTTTGTTTTATGCACTGGTATTCTTGGGAGGAAACCCGTTCCGTGTTATATGGCGTGGTCCCTTGATTTACCTAATGATTTAAAATAAAGATTAATAACTGTTTTAGTTCTCACACCAGTCACATGACTGACCTGGAGTTTATTGTTTTAACCTAAACTCTGGGTGCCCTTATTTTGACACGGGCAGCTAGTAGTTTTGGTTTTGCAGATTTATATTCACAGGAACCTGGTTTACAGCTGGAACAATATCCGGAAAGCTTTGTATCCGTATATCTCTTCTAGTTGTGTATTGTATTATTTTCCGCTGCGATGTATTTAAATGTAATTTAAATCTCTGATATTTCTGTGTAATATTCGTTTATACTTTGTATATTCTTGTAATCTGATGCATTGTTGTAATATACAATGAAATGTTCTTCTGTTTGCGTTCTATTTTGTCGTGTTCTCAAACGATAGGGTGTTTCGAACGGTCTGGGTCGGTTTAGCGACTGGTTCGGACCGAGCGAAATTCCTTGCCGTCACAGTTGGTATCAGAGCTTTGGTTTACAAAGCAGAGAACAAGACACATTAGAACCGTATGAAAGAATTCATCAGATATTGGATTAGCAATATCCAATGGGAATGACTCGTTAGAGATGGGATCAGTAGTATCCTAGAACGAGTGTGAAGAGTATTTTTTTTTTTTAGTAAAAACAAATTTAGTTTTGAAAATTTAAATCAACTATTCGTATTTGATTATTTGTTTATATTGATTTTGGACAGTCCAGTATATAAAGATTTTGCATATACGCCTTGCAAACGTGTATTTAAAGTTTTAATATACTGGATGGTTATAGAATCATACTCTAGTTGCCCGGGGATAATTCTGGTGATGGGGCACTGTCGCCAGTATTTATTTTCGAGCGACGAAAGTGAGATTTCTATATGTTTCCATTAGGCTGGTGTGAGAACCAAAACTTATATATATCTAGAACACATTGTTGTGATTTGACATCAAAAACATGATTTTCTGTATATGTATCAAAATTATGAATTTTAAACGTTAAATTCACTAACTGATTAATGTTTGAGTTGTTTGCTTAAATTGTTTGATAATTTTGAACCACTTATGCCTAATTGAATCAAATATTGAATTGTATTGAAAATTGGTCGCATTTGCTTGTATGTACGTATACTTACATTGAACAGGTCATAGCAAGGAGGCTAGAGCAGAGAATAAAATTTGTTTGCCCGACAAATAGGTACATGTTTACTACATAATTTCCTGTTTTGTTTGGGTGATGATGATTTTGTGAGCCTATTGGCTAGCCGCTTGGCTTTTTCTTTTTCTTTTTGAGATCTGAAGGACCGGGGAAGCTATTTGAAATTCCCCGATGCTCCTGGTGCAGGGGAGGTTATGGCAAAAAATTTCGAAAATTTAGGGAGTTAGCCAAATTTTTGAAAATTTGAAAATTCTCAGAAACTGAAAAGTTGGAGAATGAAAGCCAGATCGAACGTAGAGTTGAATTATCAAACCACATTCGACTTTGTTCCTTTTCGGGGACGAAAAGTTTTAAGTGGGGGAGATTGTAACAACCCGTAAAATGCGAGCCAGTTTGAAATTTTTATTTTGGCGATTTTAGCGAATTTTGGATATTTAAAATGGATTATTTTAAATAATATCGACGATAAATTTATTTTGAATATAATTCGATCGTATATATTATATGCGACGTCGTTAGAATATATATAATTATATATAATTATAAATAGAATTGAAAATGGCGCGGTAGTTCGATAATTCGATTTCAAACTTCAATTGAATGTACCGGGTGCAAAACAATCCGGATTTTAGTGAAACCAAAAATGATAGGATCTAATTGATAATATCTTTCCAACGAATCCGAATAATCAAAATTTCATAGCAGGAATCAAAAGATATGTCCAGTTGAAAATTTTGAATAGTCGCTATGGAATTCAGGCCCTTAAAAATTGACATTTTGCAAACGACCTCGGATTTCGACGAAACCACTTTTGTTGGGTCCGCAGTGTCAAATTATTGCTAGGTTTCAAATTTCATAATTTTTTGAATCAATATGTGAGCGTGGCAAAGGAAAACGTGTTTTGACCATTTCAGTTGATTTTAATCGACTGGAATTTGGCCGTTTTTCCAACGATCGCAGAATTCGACGAAACTAGTTTTGTTAGGACCGTATCGTCAATACAAAGCTAGAAAATATTTTTCTGGAATTTTTCTAGTTAGTATGTGGCCCCGGTAATTTGAAATGTACGTTTAAAATTCAATATAGTGATTTAAATGAAAATTCAAAAGGAAACTGATTGTAACGATCAAATCAGCTTGCGATACATATCCCATTGTGTTCGGAATGGGGGTAAAACGCTATGGACAACAGGCGGTGGGCCTCGTTTTAAGGTCGTATGTAAAAGTCAACCCTTTTGCAAATTTAAATAATAAAATAATAAAAAAATAATTTTTAATTTCCCTCCCCCCTTTTATCTTCGTTCTGGCCCCCCCCCCCCTTCATTTCGATTTAAACAGAAAAAAAAAAAAAAAGAGAAACCCTACGCCTATCGAGAAGCCGCCGCCCCTCTTACCCTCGACGCCGACGAAACCCGAAGCCGCCGCCCACCTCGAAAGCATCGCGAGCCCCCCCTTGAAGTCAACGCCTTCTCCGATTCGCCATTCGAAGCCGCTCCCCGTTCGAACCCCGAGCCGCCCAGCTCGAGAAGCACCTCCGACATCGGTGAAACCCCCCCCCCCCCTCGGTAAGTATTTCGTTATTTTATTTTATAATAATTTAAAAACTGTGTTTTTAATTAGCATTTTAAAAACTGATTTTATAATGATTTAAAAACTGTTTTTTTAAATTTAAAGCTGATTTGAAAAAAGATTATAAAAACTGTTCTTTTTAAAAGCATTTTTTTTAACTGATTTTATAAAGAAATTAAAAACTGAAATTTTTAAAAACAGAAATTAAAAACTGTGTTTTTAATTAGGAATTTAAAACTGATTTTATAAAAAAATTAAAAACTGATTTTGTTTAGAATTTTAAAACTGAAATTTAATTAGGTTTAAAACTGAAATTTTAATAAAGATTTAAAACTGTTTTTTTATATAAAGGATTTAAACAGATTTTAATTTTAAGTTAAAAGAAAAGGTTTAAACTTTAAAGAGATCAGATTTGAAGAAAAGTAAAAATCATATTTTTATTTAGTGAAAGTCGAAGTAAAAATCATATTTTTATTTAGTGAAAGTCGAAGTAAAAATCATATTTTTATTTAGTGAAAGTCGAAGTAAAAATCATATTTTTATTTAGTGAAAGTCGAAGTAAAAATCATATTTTTATTTAGTGAAAGTCGAAGTAAAAATCATATTTTTATATATCGAAAGTCGAAGTAAAAATCAGATTTTTATATATTGAAAGTCGAAGTAAAAATCAGATCTTTATATATTGAATAGCATAGTAAAAATTCGGTTTTTACATGTGTAGAGAATACGGGCAACAAAGCGACAAAGGAGAGATTGGCGAAGATTTTATGCAAAAGAAGAGTCAAGATGATTGGATAGCTTTTGGTGAGAACTTCTCACTCTTCAATTTATTTTCTAGTTATATATATATACTAGGATGCAGACGGTGTTTAGTAGCACCCGACACAACCGTCCACAGACCATGGACTTGTTTGTTTGGCTGTTTAGTGATTGATTGCGATATTGGTTTGAATGTGGTTTGTGGTGTGAAAAATCGAATCGATAAATTGGTTAGGATTAGACGTGCGCCGTTATAAGGCGAAGGAGTAAGGCTAGGTTAGATCCTTACTCCAAATTTTGTGGTTTGCATAATGAAATGAATTGAATTGTTGGGTGAAATGAATGGATTGATTGATGTGTGAATGGCGTGGGCCTTCACTAGACCGGGGATAAGGCTAGGCCTTGTCCCGTTTCTAGTATCGTGCCGTTATGCCGCCGAAATTTTCTAAAATATGTTAGAAAAATAAAAATATCATTTTATTGTGTAAATGAATTGAATAGAAATTCATAGGTTGGAATAAAATGTTTTAGCGTTAAAAATATAATTTTTAACGTGAATGTGAATAAATAAATATTCATTTACAAACCGGACGGTTTGTTTATGTACACCTATTTGAAGGACATTGATTGGGTCGATAAATTTTACACATCGCCCAATTGCACAAATAAAATATTTGTTTGATGGTTTGAAAACCCCACACGGGTGTTGGGATGAAATATGAATGTCACTCATCCTGATTGATTAAATATGTCGATCGATTGATTGACAGGCTGTTATAAGCGTTGAATATCTATATTTGATGCTTATACAGTGTAGTGCACTTTGGTTGATGGTTGATTATTTTTCAATGTAATTGTATACATGTGTTGTATGAAAATCCATATAATTAACTTTATATGGTAATTGATTGGGCCTCATTCCAATTTGAAAAATAAAGAATATTATAAAATAAAAGTTCATGTGTTGACAGTACTCATTCATTGAGATTGGTCATGTGTTGAACGAAATATTTTAGTAATAAAATTTACATCTTTATCGATATAAAATAAAAGTTCATGTGTTGACAGTACTCATTCATTGAGATTGGTCATGTGTTGAACGAAATATTTTGATAATAACAACTATTTTGAAAAAGAAATATTTGAAATAGAATATTTGAAAATAGAAATTTATGAAGCCGCGTTGATTAGATTGACGCCATTTTGACGTGAACGATATTTATATCGATTTTATTCATCTTAAAAATGAATATTGAAAAGTGATTTCGAAATCGAATATTTTGAAATGAATTGAAAACGAATTCAAATTGAATTGAAAACGATTTCGAAATGAAATGAATTGAAAACGAATTCAAATTGAATTGAAAACGATTTCGAAATGAAATGAATTGAAAACGAATTCAAATTGAATTGAAAACGATTTCGAAATGAAATGAATTGAAAACGAATTCAAATTGAATTGAAAACGATTTCGAAATGAAATGAATTGAAAACGAATTCAAATTGAATTGAAAACGATTTCGAAATGAATTGAATTGAAAACGATTTCGAAATGAATTGAATTGAAAACGATTTCGAAATGGATTGAATTGAAAACGATTTCGAAATGAATTGAATTGAAAACGAATTGAAATGAATTCAAATTGAATTGAAATTTGAATTGAATAGAAATGAATTTTGAAACGAATTTATAAAGAAGAATTCAATTTTGATTTGAATTGAAAAGGAAGTTGAAATTGCTTTTGAAACGAATTTAAAACTATTTATATAATTCGTTTTAAATAGAAATCGACGAAGTATATATTATATATATTATATATATAATATAATGGCCTGAATAGAACGCGCCGCGCCGCGGCAGTTCGTGAATTTCGACCATTTATTTCAAACGGACATTGCGGGAGATCCGACCGTCGGATTCTCCTAAAACCGGAACCATTGGGTTCGTATCGAAAAGAGCTTTCTAATGAATGTTAGAAATTTGAAATCTAACGGTTGGATTTGGAGATACGTCCAAATCAAATTCGAAAAAGGTCGCTGAAAGTGCAGTTCGATGGCCGTTGATGGAAATCGACTGTACGGGCCTTGATAAAATTATTAAAAATAGTAATAATTTGTGTAAAATCATAAGAGATGATTTGTGAAAGTTTGGGATGAAAAACTCCATATTTGAAAAGATAAAAATAGATTTTTATCGAAATGAACTAGTTTTGAACTAGAATTATAATTCTATTTATTTTTAAATAAATAAATTGAATTTGAAATGGTTTTGAAAATAACCAAAATTTCCAATGATTGCATTGGAGTGGATTTGAATCGAAATTGTCTTCGGAATATTTCGATGTTGGAATTCGTGATATTACAGGTGTTGTTATGGAAATTTGAAAGATATATATTTGTATCGTTATTTCCAATACGACATTTGTTAGTCGTAGAATTCGATATTGAATATAAGCCGATATATTTTCTATTCAGAGCCTTGTATTGAATATCGAATGTGATTTGGGTTTGTTGTGAATGGTGTCTTCACTAACACTGTTCTTGAACCCAGTTGAGAAAAGATTAAATCTTTTTATTTAGATTTAATGAAGTGTACCAATTAAATGATATTTAATTGGAATTGAATTGGTATTGATTTTTGGGTTTATCGTGAACAGTGTTTTAAATAACACTTGTTCTTTAACCCGATAATTAATGGAATGTGATTTGGGTTTGTCGTGAATGGTGTCTTCACTAACACTGTTCTTGAACCCAGTTGAGAAAAGATTAAATCTTTTTATTTAGATTTAATGAAGTGTACCAATTAAATGATATTTAATTGGAATTGAATTGGTATTGATTTTTGGGTTTATCGTGAACAGTGTTTTAAATAACACTTGTTCTTTAACCCGATAATTAATGGAATGTGATTTTGGGTTTATCGTGAATCGTGTTTTAAATGACACTGATTCTTTAACCCAGATAATGATTAAAACTAAGTGGAGTTTTAATGAATCTTTAATTAGATTGAAAAGATCGAGAATGGAGTATCACCAGTTTTGCTCCAGGCGATAGTTAAATCTTTAATTAGATTTGAACGTGAAATTTAGAAACTAACTGTCGGTTAGCCAAGCAGAATGGTTTTCTGGATATTGATCTGATGTGGGTTTCGGCCTTCGGGGTTAATATTTGGGGAATTATTCTCTTGATTAATTTACGGTTAGTGACTAATGAATTGGAATGAGGCGTATGTTGTGTTTGTGTAACACTTATTTAAAATATACGCGAGTTATTCGGAAAGACCGGGTTCATCCCATTCTGAATAACTGATACGACGATAAGTCGAAGATGAAGACGATGGTCGAAGACCGGAGGTCTTCACGTCGTTTGGGTGATAACTGATGATCTTGATTGGGCTGTACACCCAAGAAGATGGAAACAGTTGGTGATCGTCCAGACGTACTTGGAGATCGATGGATATGCGGGGTACTAGGTGCCTCCGGTTTCGTTCAGCCCCAGAACGGACTTGTAAATGGACTGTGTGTCTGACATCGGATTTCATTCTGTGTGACTGATATCGGTTGCATAGGATGGTTTGCCTGTGTGGCATGCTAAGATGCAAATGATCGAGGCTTCTGTTGAAAAGCAAAGTCTTGTGGTGATGATCAAAGCACGGCCTTTGTGGCGTAGCTTTGTGTAACGTTTACCTCGCGTGTTTCACACCCGGTATGAACCAAAAACGAGAGACGGACCTCAGGGAGGGCATGCGTTTCTTTCTAGCTAGAAGTGGCGTCAGTGGTTTTACACGCCCTGACGAGTTTGACTTATGTGGTTGTTGCTGTTGCGAGGCGCCTCGGTTATATCGGTTTCGGCCGATGCATTCTGGTCGGCTGACGGACCAGACTTACACCCCATAGGGTGGGGAGACGTAGTGTTCAGGCATAATAATCCACATCGGTGGACCGGCTCTGTCGCTCCAAGGCTTGCCTGCGCGCTTGCCGGAGACATGGGCTAGATTGTCTCGAATCGGTTGAGGACTATCTTTTGCCTCGGTTCATAGACGGAAATCCAATTTCCAAATACGTGACATTTGCGGTTTTATTTGTAAACCTATATATGGCGACATGATATATGGTACCCATGCCGCCTATGATTGATACTTATGATTTGAATTTGTTTTATACACTATGCACTTATTATGGTATCAAATGATTTGTTTTAAACGTATCAAGCATTCTTTGGCTGTTATAAGGGAAAACCCTATCCTCGGCTGCGTTGCATTGTGTGATGGGACCTGGGTCTTATAACAGCTTCATTTTTCTTTATTTAGCATTGCGCTGTTTGTTTTATGCACTGGTATTCTTGGGAGGAAACCCGTTCCGTGTTATACGGCGTGGTCCCTTGATTTACCTAATGATTTAAAATAAAGATTAATAACTGTTTTAGTTCTCACACCAGTCACGTGACTGACCTGGAGTTTATTGTTTTAACCTAAACTCTGGGTGCCCTTATTTTGACACGGGCAGCTAGTAGTTTTGGTTTTGCAGATTTATATTCACAGGAACCTGGTTTACAGCTGGAACGATATCCGGAAAGCTTTGTATCCGTATATCTCTTCTAGTTGTGTAATGTATTATTTTCCGCTGCGATGTATTTAAATGTAATTTAAATCTCTGATATTTCTGTGTAATATTCGTTTATACTTTGTATATTCTTGTAATCTGATGCATTGTTGTAATATACAATGAAATGTTCTTCTGTTTGCGTTCTATTTTGTCGTGTTCTCAAACGATAGGGTGTTTCGAACGGTCTGGGTCGGTTTAGCGACTGGTTCGGACCGAGCGAAATTCCTTGCCGTCACATAAAATATAAATCAATATATATTTAATTTAAATGTACATTTTAACTTATCGAGGCCACATGCTGACTCAAAAAATTACAAAAAAATTATTTCTAGCTTTGCTTTGTTGATACGGTCCTAACAAAACTAATTTCGTCGAATTTGGAGATCGTTTTAAAAATGGCCATTTTCTGGTCGATCCAATTCAACTGAAATTGACAAAACACATTTTCTTTTGCCACCCTCACATATTAATTCCAAAAATTCTGAAAATTGGAATCTAATAATAATTTGACATTCTGGATCCAACAAAAGTTGTTTCGTCGAAAACGGAGGTCGTTTGCAAAATGGCTATTTATTATATTAAAATATATATATAAAAATTTCATAGCGACTATTTTGAATATTTAAATGGCCATAACTTTTTATTCCCGCTATGAAATTTCAAATTTTCAAATCCGTTAGAATGATATTTTCAAACAGATTTAATTATTTTTGGTTTTACTGAAATCCAATTTATTTTGAACCCTATACATTCAGTCAAAGTTCAAATTAAAATTTTCAAACTGTCGCACTATTTCTAACTCCTCTTATAATTAAATTAAAAAATTTCATTCTAACTTTGACTAAAATAAATTTTTAGTCGTTATTATTTATAATAAATTATTTTAAATATTCAAAATTCACTAAGATTGATTAAATAAAAAATTTAAATTGGTTCTGAAAATCCGGGTTGTTACACTAATTCCATGCATCTTTTCATTGTTGGTGTCAAAACAAATCAGCTTTCCAACTTGGCATGCCAAGCAATTTATACCCATCAAGGTCCACAACAATAATGGAATACGGTGTAAGTGAATCCAGATGGGTACTTTCTTGATTTGTTATTGGGCATTACCAATGGATGGATCCCACCTAATTATCATGAATATACGTCCTCTAATGATAATAGGGACTACTTTATAGACTTTCTCTCTATCCAAATCATTCGAGAATTTGAAATAAAAATTTAGACCATCAGATTTTATATCAACTTTACCAAACAATTTACAGAAGTTACGTAAAAAATTAGTAACAGTGAGATATGACAATGAACCATCAAGAAAGAAACCCACTAAATGATGATGCCAATATTTCATACCTTCCTCTTTGACTATTTCAGGTGGGAATTTCTTTTGTGCATCTTTGACTATATCAAACTCCGTAGGTTTGTAAGAACTAGCATTGCAAGATAAAGAGTTGAAAAGTGAAAGGTAATCAAATTTTACAGCAGGAACAGAGTACTTGAAGAAATTTGATGGAATGGGAAGGTTGGAATTGGAAGGATTAAGATGATTAAAAGCCAAGGAAGGATCAGAAGCATTAATATGTTCAGGAATACCAGATCCACTCCCATTTGCAACAAAATTAACAATAGAGGGAAGATATTAGAACAGAAGAATCAGAATTGGAGATATTAACATTCAAAGGATTATCACAAGGAATTTTTACCATAGAATGAGAAGATGATCCAAGAGAAGGATTAACAAAATCAGAAGAATTGTCAACAAGAGCATTAGAAGTTGCTTTGATAGGATCATTGGGCGGAGGATCAGGAGGATCTGGAAGGAGGGGTCGAACTGGAGGAGGAGGATGGGAGGACGAATAAGAGGAAGCGAAGAAGATGAATCAAAATTGGAGGAAGGGGACGCCATTGTTAAGGGACTATATTATAATATTAAGGCCTGGACGAAATTCTTTTAAGAGGGAAAAAATGTAACAACCTGGATTTTCATAATATGAATATTTAATTTATTTAAATATATTTAAAATGATTGATTTTAATATTTAATGAATTGGATTATTTTTAATTGAGAATTTTGATGTCGATTCAACTTAAATTTGAAATTATTGAGTTTAAAATCCAGTTAAGTTTATTTTGGAGCTATATAAAATTTTGTCTAATTATGGATCATATTAATAATTTATTATCAATGAATTTAAGTATTTTGAAATCGACTTACATTTTATCTATTTGATTTAACACAAGAAAATAAAAAATTTCCAAATGATCTCGGAATTCCAGGAAACAAGTTTCGTCGGATCTGGAATGATGAATTATTGTATGTTCTCTAATTTCATGTCAATCAGAGTTGTTGAGTGATCGTGCGCATTATAAATGTGTACCGATAAATGATTTGATATTATAATTATAATTAGACTTTAAGAATAACTATTGATTATATCTGATCAGCTTTCGGAACTAGCTCCATTGAGTCCGATATATGGGTAGTCAGTTGTGAATGACAGTGAGCACGCTTAATTTGGAGATCATGAAATTTTAACTGAATAGTGTTTTAAACTACTGCAAATAAACCTTAACTTTTCTTTTCACAAAATCCTATTTCTATCTATCTAGTCGTCATTTACTCCATATCAAATCAATGGTCGTAAACGATTAGACAAATCTGTTAAGAGTTAGCCAAACTCACCAACTAAAAAAAGGAGGGGAGAGTCATATGAGCTCATCAAAGGCGATAGATTGTCAATCGGACCAGTAACGTGGTGGCAATGTTGAGTTGAATGGGGAAGTATTAGTTTTGGTTTTTAGGGTTTTGTGACTTTTTTGTGGGACTGTGAGGGTTAGTGCTTGAAAAGAAGTGGAAGAAGGGGACGTCGTCGAACTTGTAGTGGCGGTCGGTGATTTGGTGTCGCATGTGGCGATGGGAATTTTTTGTTGAATGATTTTCATTAAATCGGGTTTTCAAAGCATTGAAGTGAATGCCAGAGGTCGGCGTCGTCAGCATGGGTAGCTGATGGAGCGCCGCTCACGGTATGGTCGGAGGCGCGACATTTGGGGGTCCCTGGAAGCGGTGGCATGGGCATGAAAGAATCAAACATGGTTTGATTTTGAACCTAGAAGGGACATGATTAGGGGCATGGTTTATTGAAGTTAATTAAGTTATTAACTTTGCTAATGTCATTTATTAGTAATCTAAAATTAATCTAATTTGTATTAAATAATTAACATGCGTATCACTTTCATATGAGGTCAGAATTGCATGAAACAAGTCGTGTTTAGTTCATATTAATGAACACTATGCGTACAAGATGGATCAGAAGTTTTCTCAGTTATTTTGAATTTTGTCTAATTTCAAATGACCATTTGAAATTAGACAAAAACGACACGATAACATTGATCGGAATGGATGTTCAGTTAACTTGCACACTTTCTAAAATACTGCTAAATATTATTATACCACATAATAATATTCATTTTTTATTATACCCATTTTATTGTATGTTTGGATGATTAGATGATTTATTGCTTAGTTGGTTGGTTGTGGTTATATATTCTCATCTGTGAAAGGATGACCTTTGACACTATCTGCTTATGACCGAAAGATTCATCCTATACAAATTATATAATATTATCTAATTTATATGCATATACAAATTAATATATGAGTTGTTATGGAGGGGGACAGGTTGGAGGGATCCAATAGGATTCCTAATTGTTTTGGATGTTACTTGCATCCATATTATACACATATGACATGTCTAACAATATGTAACATTAAAAAACCGGTTTGGGTGATGACCGTTGAATTGAATTCAATATTGATATGGTATTGATCAAAAACAATATTGGTTAAGTGGTTGACATCAAATGACCTGAATTTGATGTTTTAAATATGTTAATTCGCAGTTAGGCGAATTAACTAAGTTTGAAGTTATAAAATTTATTTTTATGACAAAAGTAAGATTTTCAATTGAATTATGTATAAGTTATATAAAATAAAAAAAATATAGAAAAATCAATATTTTTAATTGAATTGTATAAAGATATTATAAAAATATTCATGTAGCGAAAATTTATGTTTTATAAATAAGTTTATAATTAGAGATTTTGAGTGTTAAAACTTAATTAAGTTTTATAAGTAAGTTTACGAAATTATAAAAGTAGATTTTACAAACAATCTTGAAACAAGTTAATAAATAGATTTATTGAACTTGTAAAATGGCATAGAAAATGAACTGGTATTTAAGAATTGAAATTTATGAAAAGTTGAATATTTATAAAAAGAACTTAATGATTTAAAGCTAAGTTATAAAGGATTTGATCAATAATCAAACGAAGCGTGTTAAGGTTTGAATTTATATAAAGGGAACGAAAATTATGTTTTAAAATAAGATTGATAAATGAAATTTTATAATGGAATTAATAAAAGGATTTTCTAAAAATCAAAGTTTGGTAAAAGAATTTTTTTTAAAGGGATTTTAATAGCTAATTAAAGGTTTTAATAAAGATTTTCAAAACAAATGAATAAAGTAAAAAAGATTATTGGAAAAAAAAAATCCAAATGCAAGAAAGGATTTTTAAGATCCTTTTTAAATTGAATAGAAATGTAATTTATTATGACATTTACTAAACTAGGTTGGAACCCATGCTACGCACACGGGGAGATGTGGATATTATGCCGTGAGGGGGTTGGAAGGGAGGTAAAATCATGGGGGTAGGAGTTTTGTATTTGTTGGGAAGAGATAAGGGTAAGATGAGTTTTTTAGAGTAGTAAATTTTAGTTTACGTTTTATGTAGCACTGTACAGTTTGAAAAGAAGGTTGTACTGTCCTTCTGTTTAGCAAGGAAAAATGAAATGATATTAGAGTTAAGTACAAATAGAGGACATGTCTGTTTTCAATGACATTGAGAGGACGAAGTGTATAGATTGACCCAGTGGAGGAATGAGTGGTTAAATTTTAGTGATCGAGTAATGTGTATTTGTGATATTTGTATCATCACATCAATACCGTTATTATCTAAAAATTATTCGTCTACAAAAGTTAATATTAAAAAAATGGTTGGTTATCCACATATAACAAAAAATTCCTTTTTCAAATTGTCTTTCACAAGCTAATGGGGATTTTGTTTAGGTCCATTTTTACTTGATAAATGTCAAAAAATAAACTTAACTATAGACAATTATTCGGTACAGCGCACCTGTCGTCTAGTCGTACACAAAACAGTGTTCACCTGTATTACTTGCTACTCGATTTTTTATCTTTTTTATTTATATTTTTTCCCAAACAACAAATTCTATAATTCTATTGAAAACTCCTCTTTTCTTCTCTCTCTATTTTGATTTAAGTCGGGATCCTGATGCATATAGATACAAATTGTCCAATGGGAGCAAGAATTTACAGGAACATTTCGTTTCTGAACAGAAGAACCGTTTTCAAGTAGTGTTCGATCGATTACGTATGAGTCAATATTCGATTGATTGGTCCGAGGCTATCGACAAACAAGATTTGTCTAAGTCACTTCGTTTCTTTTTGTCCAGGTCACTTCTCTTTTTGTCCAAGTCACTTCCCTTTTTGTCCAAATCACTTCCCTTTTTCTTTGTTAGTATCGGGAATACCCCCATTCATAGGTCCGAGATCCACATCTATGAATTGAAAAGTCCGAATGATCAACCCTGCAATCAGTTGTTAGAATCACGTCATTTATCAAAAGGAAGCAATTTTATTTGTGCACACAGTTGAATGAAAGATTCATAAGCAAACTACTATGAATACATTTGCGATGCAACAAATTACTAATGATCGGTCTTTAACCGAAGAAATATCGATGAAGTATGGGACTTGGTTTTCACATGCAAATTCATCAATCTATCTTGCTTTTTCCAAAAGCGTGCTCCAGATACAGTGCAGAACACCAGCTGCAGATTTCTAACTTGAAGCCTCGAAGGAAATAAATAGGCCAGTTGAAGTAATAGGATTCAAGCAGTAGCTTGGTCACATATTGGTTCCACTTGAACTGAGTAGAGAGCTGCAACATGTAAAGATTTGGCCAAGTGAGAGCAGAAAACACGAATGCTTCGATCCAACTAATAACGAACCATTCAGGGTTGATGTGCGGCAATAGTGAATCTCCCCGATTCGTGTTTATGAAACATTTCTCCATGAACTTGGTTTCTTCATTTGTCGATTATAACATGCATTGTCAGTCTTTTCATTTTGAATAAATAACACAATACAAACATGTCTGCAAAAAAAATATAAAGAAAGTAGTAATAAACTTGTCCATGCGGAGTTGAACATAAAAAACATGTAGTTTGACAAACAAATAATGGAATAAAACTGATTGTTCTTGTTATATATCGGATAAGAAGAGGAGTTACTACCACTAAGCGAGGTAAACAAATAATTGTTTCTATGTTATACTTACTTCCTCATATACTAATCTGCCTACATTCACATTTACAACATAAAACCAATGTACAACTCTTTATTGTGCAAGATGTAAATTAACTCATTGAGTTGTTGTTTCTGAATTGTGTCGGTTAGTCTGTAGTTTTAAGTCATACAATAATAGATAGGTATCTTTATTATGATACTAATATTGCTTAGGCTATACGTGCAAATTTATCCATAGAGTAGAGTCTTAATGCATTGTATAGTTAATTTTCCATCATTTTAGTGATTGTAGAAGGTAACATGTTCGAGGTATGTATCAAATATGAAGAAGAGTACAGTAGCGTAAGATATGCGTGGACACATAATGTGTACTATTATTTTATGATGATATGATACTGGTTTTCAAATTGATTTGGTGCATGGAGAAATTGTATTTTATAAATAAAAAGAGAAGAACAAACTTATTTTCGTTCTTTTTATTATAGATAAATATATTCATCATGTTTAATTTACCTAACTTAACATTTGTACATCTCAACGTGAAAATTAGTCGTGTGGTACTAACAATTCAGATTTATTTGTTTAACAATTTTTTAATTTAGTATAGCAATGACCTGAATGCTAGAATCGTAAGGATGTATCACGCAATATTTGATTAAAAAAACAAACTAGATGAGCTAAATAGTTTTTTTAAAAAAAGGTACAAAATTTCTAGTAAGCATTCATAAAGCCATTAAAATTTAAAACTGCATTGGTCCAGGCTGTAATAGAATAATGGAGTTAACGCAAATAGCATGATAGTACAGACTGGGTATCATAAAATGTGTAGTTTTATTTGCAGATGATTAGAATAACATATGGGGTGGTGCATTTAACTATTTATAGCTTACTGAATTTACCGACAAATTGCATGATTTAGTGATTCAAAAACGAAAACATTAATGAGTTATGACCTATTGGCCATCCGGGTGATAATAAGTATTATACACATCACAAAATAAGATGCTTCAAGAACTGCTGAAAAACCTTGTTAGTCAAAGTTTCTAAGAGGCATCTGATTTTATCTCTAATGCTTTCGGGGCTATTATTTTCATCATGTTTCGGTTTATATTATATTTTGGTTTTATAGCAAATTTGGCACCATCAACAGCTAATTAAGTGGATGATCAAATATTATAATTTCGATGTATATTACATTAGTTTCCTTGCTCATCGGCTCAGTACCATCGGGTACATATGGAACAATTGCATTCTTGGATAACAGCAAACTATGGTGACTAATGCCTGCAATACCATGTCTTTCCAGAAATTCTATAAAGCTTTTCAAACTTGGGTCCATTTCTTGCTGCTGTCCATGCTCTTCATGCAATTGCTACTGAGTAAGAGAAATATCAAATCCTTGTTCTGGCAAGTTGAACACCTCATGCATATCTTCCGGCTGAAGTATATTGTTTGTTCTTTACGCTCTATTGCAGTTCTAAATAGACCACTCTTAAATTCCTGCATTTTATATATCTTCGATCGTTCCGCAATTCATCAGTCGATACAATGACATCCTTCTCTTTTCCGATTCGATATGCACAATCAACACTTTGGTTGTCCGTACTTTGGTTCCATGCTGATCAACCATAATAATACGACTGCCTTTGTTAGAGTAAGAGCAAGTCCTCCAACTTGTGATGTGAACAAAAATATAGGAGCTTCGCATTGTTGAAAATTTTCGAATCAATGTTTTGGGCTTGGGTTTGTGAAGAGGGAAGAAAGAAAGAAGAAGATAAAGGGGGAAATGTTTGTTCCACATCATGAAATATTGATAGATTTATCTTTATATATGTAGTGAAATGATATATCATATCAAAAGAAAGAAGAGAAGAGAGAGATAAGGCATTAGCATGACCATGGCATACATATTAAATATTTAATGGTCAAAAGATGGGCCTTGGGCTTTGGGGCTCTTGGGGTCTCGTGATCAGTTGGGCCGAGAATGCTAATGGGCTTGCGCTACGGACCGTTCTAATTTTTGAATTAGGTGCGTGGGTTTGTAACGCTTCAAGGTCGTTGCAAACGAACTGATGCGGCTGTTCATTCAAATTCGCAACGCTTTGAAATGATGCATCTATACGAATTTGAACGGAAACGACTATTGCAAATAACAGTCGCGATGCTTCAATGAATGGTCGTCTCCCTCTACATATAAATAGACATGGCTAGAACCGTGAGGAATTAATCCGAATTCTACTTCTTCTTCTTCCTTGAGAATTCTGCAAGACCATTAAACTGTTGCAAAATAGTTCTGTCCAAAACATTTCTATAGTGTTTCAATTTTTCTGAAAGTGTTGCAGAATTGCTATCTTCTTCTTACTCTTCAATTCTATATTCTAAATTGCATCATCAATAATCATTTCTCAGAGTGTACTTGATCGGATCAAAGCCGTACAAACTTTGAATTCGATTTCGCTGTTCCAAGGCTTTACTGGATCCTGAAAGTCAATAGTTCGATAATCCGTTTGTACCTGGTGAAATGAACTACTGTCTGAAAGAATTTGCTCTACAAATTCTTAAAGTCTGAGGTACAACATTCATACGACGATCATCATCATTCGATTGCCTCAAACCGCAAAATCCCTAACAAATTTTTAGATAATATCTTCAATCATGGGAGGTTTGAGCGCATTGCAAGTTATGGATCAGCATTCGACGAAGTTGGAGCATTTTTATGGTGAAAACTTCACTCGTTGGCAAGAGACGATGAAGTTCTTCCTGATCACTGTGAAGTTGTTCCATATCTTGGAAGATGATTCGGAAGACATACCATGGGAAACCGCTGGCAAGGTTGCCGCTCTGAAAGAGAAACGAGCAAAGCACAAAGAGGAAATTTTCTACGCAGATGGCATATTCTAAATGCATTGTCTACTCCAGTCTACAACGCTCACAGGACCTTAGAAACTGCAAAGGAACTCTGGACTGCTTTGGAGAGCAAGTATCGCATATCCGAGACAAGTAATAAAAAAATTCTTATTTGTAATTTTATAGATTTCAAAATGGTCACCAACAAGTCCATAATTGGACAGGTTAGTGAAATACTACTGCTGGTGAATCAACTTAAAGATGCCGGTATTGATCTCCCTGAATCTTTTGTTGTTGGAGTTATTATTTCAAGACTCCCAAATTCTTGGAATGATTATAAGAAAAAATTAAAACATGTGGAAATGGATTATGACTTAGATGGTTTACATCGTCATCTTCGTATTGAAGAGGATTCTCACAAACGCAAACTAGATGATTATCCGCAAACTGAGTCTCAGGCTAAGGCAAATAATGTTGAAATTACTGACAAATTAAAACCTAAGATTGAGATACAGTTTAAAAAGAATAATAATTCCAAGAACGAAAAGAAGGGTGCCTATTACTATTGTAATAAACCCGGCCACTATGGCCGAGACTGTCGTCTTCGGAAGAAAAAACAAAAACCGAATGTGGTCGAAGAAAAGCTTGTGGCTGTCGTACAAGAGGTGAACTCCATTAGTGGCATTGATAATGATTGGTGACTCGATACTGGAGCAACCATTCATGTTTGCAAAGACCATAATCTGTTCAAGACTTATGAAGAGAATAATGGAGAATCCAGCGAAATTACTAGCGCAAACAAAGTTGCAAGCAAAGTTATGGGAAAAGGCACAATTGAACTTACAATCACCTCTGGAAAAGTTATTACATTAGTTAATGTATTTTATGTACCCGATATGTGTAAGACATTGGTTTCTAGATACCTTCTTAATAAAGGAGGATTCAAGATGGTGTATGAGTCTGATAAGTTCCAAGAACAACAAATTTATTGGACAAGGATATTCTTGTAACGGCATGATTAAGTTGAATCTAATGAAGAAATCTTCTGCTTATATTGTTGATAATGTTAATTTGTGGCATGGTAGATTAGGACATTTTAATTATAAGTCTCTTAGAAATATGCATAAATTAGGATTAATTTCTGATTGTGATTTTGATTCCATCACTAAATGTGAAATTTGTGTTCAAGCAAAAATACACCGGAAATCCTTTAAATATGTTGAAAGGAATATTAGTTTGCTTGATTTAGTGTATAGTGATGTGGGTGACTTAAAAAGTCATATCACCTATGGTGGTAACCAATACTATATAACATTTATTGATGATTATACTAGATATGCATATGTATATCTAATGAAATCGAAAGATAAGGCCTTTGATAAATTCAAAATTTACAAAGCAGAAGTCGAAACACAATTAGGAGTTAAAATTAAAGTGTTACATTCAGATCGTGGTGGTGAATATTTTTCAAATGAGTTCACTTTGTTTTGTAGACAAAATGGTATAATTCACCAACGTACCGCTCCATATACACCACAACAAAATGGTGTTGCTAAAAGAAAAAATAGAACTTTAGTAGAAATGGTTAATGCCATGCTCATACGTTCTAATTTACCATATAACCTATGGGGTGATGCTATGTTATCTGCATGTTACATTTTAAATAGAGTACCACATAAAAAGAATAATATTTCATGTATTATGGTTTAATAGAAAACCGAACCTTATCAGACTTAAAGTTTGGGGTTGCTTAGCTTATGTTAGAAAACCTAACCCTAAACGACCAAAGTTAGGAAATAGGGCAATTTAAGTGTGTTTTTATAGGATATTCTCTTAATAGTATAACTTATAGGTTCCTTATTCTAACACCTTAGAACTTATAGAATCGTAGATGTAGAATTCTTTGAAAATCAAACTACTGAGAATCCATTGAGATCATCTAGTCCGGAACCAACCAAGACTAATGATATCAATGATGATGAATATGCTCCTGCTCAGAACAACAAGGAAGTGTCAGTACCAGATTATAGTACTGAACACAGAAGAAGTAAAAGAGCAAGAATAGAGAAGGACTATGGTCCTGACTTCATAACATATCTCATAGAAGGCAATAAAGACGAAGTCCTTAATGTGACAAGATATGTAATGAACGTTGATGATGATCCCAAAACTTATTCTGAGGCTATGAGTTCTATAGATTCTAATTTATGGAAAGAAGCTATCAATGATGAAATGAATTCCATAACGTTAAACCAGACTTGGGTTTTATCTGATTTACCTCCTGGTGCTAAACCTATAGGATGTAAATGGATATTCAAGAAAAAGTTGAACACAAATGGATCCATTGATAAGTTTAAAGCCAGATTATTTGCTAAGGGATATAAACAAAGACAAGGAGTATATTATTTTGATACATATGCGCCAGTTGCTCGCATATCTTCCATACATTGTTTAATAGCACTTGCACCAATTCATAACCTGGTCATACATCAAATGGATATAAAGGCAGCTTTTCTAAATGGAGACTTAGAAGAACAGATATACATGGAAGAACCTGAAGGTTTTATAACTCCAGGCCAAGAAAAGGAAGTTTGTAAATTAGTCAAATCTCTTTATGACCTGAAGCAAGCTCCCATGCAATGGCATGAGAAGTTTGATAAAGTTGCACTGTCATTTGGATTCATTGTTAATGATGCAGATAAATGTATTTATAGCAAATCGGATAACAACGATTATGTTATAATATGTTTATATGTTGATGACATGCTAATATTTGGTTTAAATATATCATATGTGAATGAAACTAAAAAGTTTCTATCTTCTAAATTTGATAGGAAAGATCTAGGAGTGGTTAATGTAATTTTAGGAATTAAAATCATTAGGAAATCGGGGGAGTTATTACTAACCCAGTCTGATTACATTGAGAAGTTCCTAAAGAAGTATGGTCATTATGATGACAAATCAACACCAACTACTTTAGATCCAAGTATTAAGTTAGAAAAGAGCACTGGATGTACCATTTTTCAACTTGAGTATTCTAGTGTTATTGGGAGTCTTATGTATGCTATGCATTGCACTAGACCCGACATCGCACATGGAATAAGTGTATTGTGTAGATTTACGAGTAACCCAGGTTTCGAACACTGGAAAGTTATTTCCATAGTTTTAGCTTATGTGAAAGGAACCATTAACTACGGTTTATCTTATAAAGGATATGCTGTTGTAATAGAAGGATATAGTGATGCAACCTGGAACAATGTAGAATCCAAATCCAAGTCTACGACTGGATGGATATTTACATTAGGAGGCGCTTTTGTATCTTAGGCTTCCAAGAAGCAGACCTGTATACTCCGATTCAACTATGTTGTCAGAATTGATTGCATTAGCAGATGCATGTAAGGAAGCGGAATGGCTTAGAAATGTATTAAGAAGCCATCTCCAGAAGTCTTGATTAACTGTGATAATAAAGCAACGATATATAATGTCTCTAATAAGACATATAATGGAAATTCTAGGCATGTGAGTCTAAGACATCAAATGGTTAGACAGTTACTCAAAAGTGGAGTTATAACTGTTGACTACATAGAAACGAAGAAAAACTTGGCTGATCCACTTAAAAAAGGTCTTCCAAAGGCTATGGTTTCTATAATGTCAAAAGAAATGGGACTAAGGTCTGTGAATGAAGATTGATCATCCTTAACGGAAACCCAACTTGTGTCTTAAAAAGGATAGACAAAGTTCATTGGGTACCAATAAGTTAAGAGTATGATTATGGAACACTAAATCAATTATCTCATAATACTTAGTGTTGGATAATGCATGAACAAAGGATGGATAGTTCTCCTTAATAAGTCTAGAAACCTTAAAAGGTGTCTCGCAGAAACACCTTAAGAGACTTAACTATATGAGTATGGAAATCAGGTCGTTTCCTAGGAAAGTAAGACCGCTTTCTAAAGAAGACTCATGAACCAAGATTAAGGCACATATTCATTAATGTGCTGAGCAATATAGAAAACTCTAACTAAGGAAATCAACATGTGTGATTGTTCCGGTTTTATCATTAAGGGATACTTGGTTCAAGATTCGTTCACCATAGAATCTCGATAAAGCTTTGAACGGTTTACACTAAGTAAAGGTTCAAATCCAAATGATACCTTATATTTATAGTGTTGTTTTCACGATGATGCAAAACTTGATCTTAGAACTATATAGGCTTGATCCCACTTGGGTATGTAGGAAGTCACATTAGTGATTCAGCCGTCTATTTTATTTATTTTCTTTATTTTGAAAATTGAGGGAGATTGTTGAAAATTTTCAAATCAATGTTTTGGGCTTGGGTTTGTGAATAGGGAAGAAAGAAAGAAGAAGAAAAAGGCGGAAATGTTTTATCCCACATCATGAAATATTCATAGGTTTATCTCTATATATGTAATGAAATGATATATCATATCAGAAGAAAGAAGAGAAGGGAGAGATAGGCATTAGCATGACCATGGCATACACATTAAATATTTAATGATCAAAAGATGGCCTTGGGGCTTTTGGGGTCTCGCAATCAGTTGGGCAAAGAATGCTAATGGGCTTGCGTTGCGGACCATTGTAATTTTCAATTAGGCGCGTGGGTTTGTAACGTTTCAGGGCCGTTGCAAACGAACTAATGCGTCTCTTCATTCAAATTCGCAACGCTTTGAGCATCTGTTCGAATTCGAACGGAAACGACTGTTGCAAATAACAGTCGCGATGCTTGAATGAATGGTCGCCTCCCTCTACATATATAAATAGGCACGGTCAGAACCATGACGAATTAATCCGAATTCTACTTCTTCTTCTTCCTTGAGAATTCAGCAACACCATTAAACTGTTGCAAAACAGTTCTATTCGAAACATTTCTATAGTGTTTCAATTTTTCTGAAAGTGCTATAGAATTGCTATCTTCTTCTTACTCTTCAATTCTATATTCTAAATTGCATCATCAGTAATCATTTCCCAGAGTATTCTTGATCGGATCAAAGCCGTACAAACTTTGAATCCGATTCCGTTGTTCCAAGGCTTTATTGAATCCTGAAAGTCAATAGTTCGATAATCCGTTTGTACCTGTTGGATTGAACTATTGTTTGAAAGAATTTGCTCGCAAATCCTTAAAGTCTGAAGTACGACATTTATACGACGATCATCATCATTCGATTGCCTCAAACCGCAAAATCCCCAACATGCATCCCTCTTGAAAATCCTTCACTATGCTTTCTCTTTCTGCAATTTTTGTTGTGTCGTCAATCTGCAAAAACCTATATCTTGCAGTAGTGATTACTACTTAGATACATAGGTGTACATGTAACTGGGAAACAATTTAATGTTGCAAATGGAAAAAACCGATGTGATGAAACTTATTTCCAAAGCCATGTCTTCCTTTTTTATCCTTGTTTCTTCGGAGTCACTTCTTGATAATTTATTCTTCTGTGCCTACCTGCAAAAAATAATGAACGTACGTTTATTTGATGTTCAAACAGTATATCAGAATAAACCTATTTGATAAGGTTTTACATAATATATTTGTTGATTAACGGTTGTGCAAAGGTCTTAAGTATCACTTATCTTAAAGGTATTCACAATATTTATTACTTTAAAGAAATTATCCATCATATAACGCAACTAATCCACATGTACAGTTTAATCATAATTTTTGGAAACTAAAAATAGATGTCATCCAGTACATACGAATATACGATTATATTACAAATAATATTTACCTTCTGTCAATACCACAATATTAGAAAAAACATTTTAAAGCTACCAAACTCGTCCTTTTTCAAAAAACTACTAGGTTTGGGGATGCATTTTTACCATTTTCCTTCTATTTAATATTTGTGTTATTATTACTTTCCATGTCCTCAAAATATATTGATCAAATACCTTTATTTTCTTTGGGTAGTAGTATAATTGCTCTAATTATTTATTATATACCATGATTTCATTTTATCATACTGTGTGTGAGATATGATAATTTAAATAGACATATATAGTTTTGATGGGAAATGAACATTGAAGTATATAAAAATGAACCTCATTTAATGCATCTTAACAATTCAACGATATAGATATCCAGAAAAAAAATTAAGATGATGCACGGTCACCTGATATAATATACCACTTTTTTAGAACATATACAGTACTATAGTAATAATTGAGTAAGATATCGTTAAACTTTGATACATAAAATTGGAACATGGAACTTTTATATGTAAAAATCTTTAGCTGAAGCTTATTTGATTGATACAAGATTGAAACAAATTAAGAAATAAGGTATAAATTTAGCATGACAATAATGTGAGATTTGCATACAAATTTGGAGGTGGTCAAATTTGTTAAGATGTATTTTGCTTCACAATATTACATGAATTTTTAGAATGTTTTAGACTTGTAATGACGATGGATTTAGCTCTTTCAATTTTTTGAAACAAAAGTTTAGTGTGATTGCATCATATAAAAAGGACCAAGAAGTGTGGCTTTTAGCCTCATACAATATATTGCCATTGATGTAGATAGAATTTGGAAAACAAATAGTCACTCTTCCTTAGGGAAAATCCAGTAAAAGCTTGAACGTCAGAAATTATGATATCCGCACCCAAAATCACCTCCAACAGAGTACAGAAAGATACAGCAGTTCGGAAATCGGGGCAATAGTTTCGGAATATTGGAACTCTTGTAGCGCATGTTGAACAACCGCGTGAATACATGCGCTTGTTTAACAAGCGCTTGGATATAAGGGTTTGTTAAACAAGCGCGTGTATCCACGCAGATGTTTAACAGACGCGTGGATTCTATGATGAAATTTTGTGATATTTATGTTACTTCCACCAAAATTTAGACACGAAGATGTAATTAAACAAAAACGATCAACAGTTACAAAAGCTCTAATATACATGATTTCACTAACAATTAACGGATACATACTTTCAGATATTGATTAAAGGATACAGTACACTACCAGAACTACTAAAGCAACAAAAAAACAACAATTTAGGGTAAATAGTTTTACTGACTTCCAGCAAAGTTCCATAGATGATTTGTCAAATCTTTCTGGAGTCCTCGATGAATCTGAGCGTTATGGTAGGACATTTGGCTATCGACGTGAAACTCAAGCTCTAGTTCGCTTTCAATCATATTTTCGCGCCAAATCTCAGGTGGTGGAGCAGGGCAGTCGTAATTGAAATCATCCTCCATGTCTCTTTCATCCTCTATAATCATGTTATGTAAAATAACACAAGTATACATTATCCTAGTCATTTTAATTGGAGACCAAAGTCTGCATGGATTACTAACTATGGCAAATCTGGATTGTAAAACGCCAAATGCTATTTCTACATCCTTTCTTTGTCCTTCTTGCATTGCTGCAAACCTTGCTTGTTTATTGTTTTGTGGGTTCAGTATTGTCTTGACAATGGTACTGCATTGTGGGTATATACCATGCCTAGATAATATCCATGGTCATACACGTGACCCTCTAAAGTAAAATGATATGGAACTGATCTACCGTTCGCCAAATCGTTAAACAACGTTGAGCTTTCAACTACGTTCAAATCATTTTTCGAACCTGGCATTCCGAATAAAGCAAGCCATGTCCACAAGTCGTATGGCGCTACAGCTTCAAGTATAATAGTTGACGTATGAGACTTACCATGATAAGCTCCAGCATATGCTTTTGGACATTTCTTCCACTCCCAATGCATGCAGTCTAAAGATCCTAACATCGCAGGCCATCCTCTACTACCGTGCATATCCATTAACATTGCAATGTCGGCTTCGTTTGGTCTACGCAAGTATTGATTACCGTAAACGTCTACGATTGCTTGGCAGAAATGGTCTAAGCATTCTAGTACTATGCTTTCTTCCATTTTCGTCTTGAGCGTTAGCAGGACCTCCATAGGCTATCATACGCAGTGCAGCTATCATCATTTGAATTCCCGTGAGCCCCATTGTCATAGACGCATTGCGTTTGTAGATAAAGTAGGAATCGTGTTGTTTAATACATTCTAGGATTCGAAGAAACATAGGACGCCTCATTCGGAATCTCCTACTAAACTC